>CM076578.1:1513643386-1514030910 GCA_034641835.2 Pinus albicaulis | reverse complement strand
TCAGTTTTTCAGTTTCGGCACAGTTTACTATTTTTAGCAGTTTTTCAGGTCCTAAACTTCCGGAGCCGTTTTGAGGCCCTAAACGACGTTTTTTGGGAAAACGGAGAGCAACATGGGTCCATGAACCGATGTTGCTTGTTCCAAATTTGTAGTCCTCGGATAGATCGGACTAACTTTGAGGTATGAGTCACAACGTCAAACAGTCGTGTACTTAAAGTGCATACAGGAAGTTGAAACACCAATTTACCCAAACGGGGCCCATAGTTTTGGCGCTTCATCTCCTAGGGTTAGGGTTTAGGCTGTTTAGGATTTCCCATTGTTTCTAAATAATAAATAGGCCCTCGAGCCTCATTGTAACACGGATTTGAGGAAGACTGTAACCTACATCTCTTCTGAGATAGCTACCAACGCCCTAGCTAGTTTTATTTCCATTTTAAATACGTGGGCAAATTTTAGTTCTTTGATATTAATGAAATGAAGTGTTATTTCCGCTGCATCTCTGTATTTATGGTTATATGTTTATTCTGTTGCGTTCCTGCATAAATCTGGATCAGGGTTTTGCCTGAAAAGTGTGACCTGTGAAAGGGGGGGATTTTCAGTGCTATTTTGGACTAAGATTAATTTTTGGTGTGAGTTAATCTAGTTTTGATTATTTGTAGACTGAAAAATATGGTGTTTTTATGCAGAGATGGCAGATATATGGATCAACTAGAGAGAAAGAGATCTAGGTACACTGCGGATAGAGATCGAAGCAGATCAGGGTGTCTGTCGTGCACTGGCTAGATTTGGGGTTCTAAAATTTTTGGAGAACCCTTTGATGAGAGCTGGTGAGCCCCTGTTAGCTCGGATTATCAGTTATTGGGATCCAGATCATGAGGTTTTTATGGTGCAAGGGCACAGGATCGAGCTGACGGTCCAGGATCTGTATTTCTTGACTCGTTTCCCTCCATTGGGGATGGTGGGGAATACGGAGCCAGTGTTACCGCGAGGGCGTAACATTATAGAGTTTGTCGAACGACATTGTCAACCGAGTGTCTGAGTCAAGGGGAATTGGATATCTATTGGGGATCTACAAAGGTTGGAGACCCGGGCAGTGGCTGCAGCAGTGTTGCAGATTTTGGGCAGTCAGGTGCTCCATCACATCACTGGGGGACAGATGATGATTGTAGAGAGTGTGTTGGGTGGGACCTACTATGGGTGGGCCCAGATGATGTTGGCGTCGTTGAAATGCTAGTTTTCGCTATGTAAGCGGAAGGTGAATCATGATTGTGTGTATGGAACGGTGTTGTGCTCTTTCTTCTTTGAGAAGATCCCGACCTTACGACCTCGGATACAGTTGCTTGATGGGGGCCCGAGAGAGCCCTGGATGCGACGGTGGGGACGACTACTGAGTAGAGGAGGAGGAGGGGTGGTCGAAAGGGTGTTTCGACCAGATTTTTTCGCTCACTGGGATCAGATGTCGTTATACATAGAAAACTATCCCTATAGTGGGATGAGTTATTGGGGAGATCCAGACTTGCCGCTACCACCGGGGCGAGTATGGGGACCGGATGGTAAGTGACAAGGAACTAATATATTAGGTTCCTTTTTATAGTGTGTGACTAGTATGCATGGTACTAATCTTTATATTGTTTGGGATGCAGATGTAGCTCCGGTTAAACCGGATAGATATATGGGAAGACCAGCAGCAGCAGGTGCTACGGGAGCAAGTGGATCGAGGATAGGACAGGATGAAGATATGGCCGCACTGGTGGATGATCTCCGTCGTAGATGTGAGGGACTGCTGACCAGTGTATCAGAGCGTGGATGGCAGGAGTTAGACGACTGATACATAGAGCTATGTATTGTTCTCCCCTCAGAATGGCGAGGGATCATGCGACGCATGGCAATGGCCGGGTAGACGGTGCGTGATCTACGAGCTGCGGGAGCAGAGCTGTTGGCGTGAGATCCTCCAGATGGTGATTATATGTGGGGCAGGTGGTGCTCCCTAGTAGTGATGTAGGGGCAAGTGGTGCCCCCCATTTTGTAGTAGTGGTTTTTTGGAACATGCTATGGGCATGTCGTATGTTTCAAAGTATATGGAATTTAAAACACATGTTATATATATATATATAGATATATATATATATGAGTTTTATGTGTATTTTGTGGATGCTATTGTCTTATGTGTGATAAATGCCAGTCTAGAATATGGTTTGCAATATGATCTACGTAGTGATTGTGACTTCAAGGGATGTGATTGAATGAAATGAATCTAAATTCCCGTATCAAAAGTCTCACCCGTAAATATTGTCTAAACAGGATAGGATTATGCACACGGTAGGCACCATTAAGTTGTAAGACAATAAGCAGGGACTATAAATAAACTTGCAGATGGAGGACATGATGGGAGAAAGCGTCAGATAGGAGACCGCGAACGGCATCATACTCGGCCTGGTTATTGGTGGCGATGCCAATGCAAACCCCATTTGTGAGGACAAGGGTATGCCCGGGAGTAAATATGGCCCAGGCGGCTGAGGCGAGGTTTCGAGAATACTAACTCGCACCATCGGCGTAACCAATGTAATGAGTGGACGAGAGGGTCGAGGGAACAACATCACAAGAGAAGAGAAGTGAAGAAGATTGGGGACTGGTGTTGTGACGTACATCATAGAGGGGAAAGGGAGGAACGGGGTTAGAGGAACGAAGGGGAAGATGGTGGATACCACAAGAGGATGCAAAGCTACCGAGATCATCTTGCATGGTGGAAAGGTGCAAAAATGGATCATCAGGGGAGATGAATGAAGAGAAAGTAAAAAGATGATCCAAACATGAAGGGCCCAAGAAAGGCGTTGAAGGGGGGTCAGATGAAAAAGGCGGAGTGGATATGGAGGGGATGTACTCCGAGGGTTGGGCGGATGATGATAGATACAAGAGAGGAGCAGCAGATTCGGACATCTCAACATCAGGGGGAGGGATGTCAATGGTGGCCGGAGGATCCTCGAGTAAACTCGACGCATACTTAGCGAGGATGGGCGAGGCAGATTGATTCTGTTCCACTTCATACTCAAGAATGACCTCTAAAGAGGCATGGTAATGTGTGAGGTGAGGACAATGATGAGAATAATGGCCATGTACACCACATAAAGTGCAGGGTTTGTTGGTGCGAAGGGCCTTTGGGTTCTTGGTTAGGGGGGCAGGGGGAACAGATGTTTCTAGGGCTGACGAATCAGGAAACATGACTTTGACCATGGGTTGGATACGAGGCAACTCATGACAAGTATGGGTGGCGTGACCGACAACATCACATAAAGCGCAAGGCTTGGTGGGTGGAGGAGGAGTAGGATCAGGAGGGGTGGCTCTATCTTTGGATGCCCCCCTGCGAGTTTTTCTTTTCTTACCTGTAGCAGTCTCAGCATGAGGAGGGTCATGTGATAGTGCTAGAGGTACCGTAGCGGTGGGAGGAGCAATGAGAATCGGTTGAACTGGTGTCAAAACAATGTATGGTTTAGGGTGGTCGGGAGGGGTCTTAGTGGGAGGAGTAAGATACCATACCAGTATTCCCAATGTTAAATTAGGGAGGGACAGGGTGGCCATGACGGGAACCAAATAGACTCCAGGAGGAGGACCAAGGAAGGGGATTTGACCGGTGGAGAAATGGCTAGAGGGGACGGGTCCGAGATGGGGGAGGCTGGAGGGAATTGATTCGGGAGGGTAAGGAGATTCTGGAGTGTGAGGGAGAGGGGGAGGGCCCGGGGGGAGGGGTTGAGTCAACTGAGATGAAGGGCTAGGAGCAAGGTGTGCCGGATGAGATGGAGGTTGCTGACTAGCCGGGGCAGGGTGCGGGAGGGCAGCCTGGGAGGATTGCATCATGCAAACATTCGTCGAGCTAGGATCAGAGATAAGAGGAGGGGGAGGACCGGGGAAGGTGCCAAGAAAAGAGGATTCTTTGTGGACGCCAGGGGAGACACTGGTCAAAGAATCAACAGTTTGCTTATTGGTGATAGTAGAGATGGTGGACTCAGGTGAGGTCTAGGATTTAGGTTCATGATATGACAACTGGTCAATGGTGACGATATTTCCATTATGGGGGAAAAACATTTTTCAATGGAATGCAGATGGGACGGAAGACATGGCATAGGTGTAACTACGCCCCAAAAGTATGTTGTAGTCAAGAGGGGTGTCAATAACTTCAACGTCGACATAGATAGTCTTACCAGCAAGGGTGATAGGGAAGTTATGAAAAAGACCAATGGGTTGGGAGGCATGGCCATCCCATGCACGGAGGGTGATGGTGGAAGGGGCCAGCTCAGGGGATCCGAGTTGTTTCCAAACCGAATTGGACATTACACAGGTAGATGCCCCCTCATCAATAATAGATTGAGCGACATTGGCGTTTCAGATTTTGACAGGGATTTGGAAAGAAGCTGAAGGAGGAAGAGGGGGGTGGTCTGATTGACGGTCATAAAAAAAAATTAACAGGTCATCAACAGGATCTACAGCACCCACAGCAGATAGTAGAGCTTTATTTTGAGAAGGACATGACTGGAGGAGTTCCAGCGTTGAAATGGCAGCCGGAGATTGTGCCAGATCATCCACTATGCTGTAGGAATGGGTAGCCCGACCAGAGGCAGCATTTCGGCATAAGGAACCCTTAGGAATTTTGGTGTGAACCTCAACTTTGGGGGGATGGATTTGTAAGGGACCCTTGGGTGTCGATAGAGGCTCCGTAGAACTTGATGATGGGGACTCGGTGACAGGTGAAACGGGAGGTGGGGAATATTGACGAGACTGGGTTTGGAGGTTAAGGTCGATAGTGAGAGGGGGGTCAGAGGCCATCATGAGAATTTGATAATCAAAGGTGCCAGAAGGGTAAGTTTGAGTTGTGCTAGGGGCACGAGGTGACTGAGTAGCTACGAATCCTTACTGAGGGAAAATATCGGTGAACACGGCAGGTTGGACAGGGGTTGGATGGGGAGAGGTGGTCGGGGAGGAATGTTGACCCCGCACGGTGGGTTGGGATTCCCACATTTGTGACATCTGAGGTAATAGGGGACAATTTTGAGTGTAATGACCATAAACACCGCAACATGAACAGGGTTTATTGGTGCGAAGCGGTCGGTCGGGCTTGGGTTGAGAGCCTTGTGGCTGGTTGGCGGTGTTAGGGTCCAGACTGGGATAAGTGGGTCCACGATTTCCAGGGGTGGATGGATTGCCTCACCTCCGTCGAGAAGTAGGCACCCCTTATTGCGCAAATACGTGCCCTATGGGGGGTAGTAAATGCGGGGGGGGAGGAGGCAAGGGAGTGGAAGATCCAAAAGTAGGGGGAGCAGGGACACAAGGCCGAGGATAGGGATAAGGGTGAGAAGGGGCCACATTGAGTTATGGAGGCAGGGGGGCAAAGGGGGGAGGTATGCCATACCCAGGGTACATGGTGTCGGGAGGGGGAAAGGTGCTAGAGGTGTTGGCCCCTCCGGGGGAAAAACCATAGGGAGTAATAGGCTGGGTAGTGGTATGGGACAGAGCTTCGACGATACCATCAGCGGAATGAGAGGTTCCCGACGCGTTAGGACCACTAGGTTTGGGGAGGTAAGGAAGGACGGTATATACATAACCGGATTGAGCATAAATAAGATCATACTTCAAAGCTATTTGAAGGGCGGCTTCTTCGGTTTGGGGAAAATGGGATGCGACATCTTTGCCAATGGGTGGTAGGAGGGTGCGAAGGAACCAATCCATGTAAACGCGATATTCAAAGGGGGGAGCACGGCATAAGCTTCGTCATCTTCGCCACTCTTGAACATGAGCGGAGAGATGTGTTGAAGAGGATTGCTGAAAGGAGGTCAACAGTTCGATGCCAGTGTCGTATCGGAGAGCGAGCTGGAAATAAGACAAAACGTCTTGGGCAATGGTGGCAAAAGTGGTATGGGAAGAGGTGGCTTGATCGACATACCATTTGGATGCATCGTCGGTAAGGGTGCGTTGGAATAAACGGAGACGAATGGAGTCGTCGGTGATGGAATTAGAGGAGCACCACATGTGGAAATATTGGATATGATTGGAGGGATCTTCACTAGCAAGGCCCTCGAACTTGGGAATGTCGGAGGGGAGCTTGGTTGGCATAGCAGGCCAACTGACATCTTGGCGGATAGGATCATTGATAAGCTGATTGAAGTCGGGGAGACTGAGGCCAGCCATATACAAAAGTAATGGGGCAGTCAAGGTAGGTCCCGTAGTGGTTCCACTGGAAGTGGACTCGGCAGTAGAACTGGGGTTAGGGCTAGGTCCAGAACTAGACATGGTAAAGGTAAAGGTAAAGGGGGGAGAACCAAAAGGATGGGGATAACCCGAGCAATCAGAGGAAGAGTTGGAGAGCGGACTCGGGGGAGGACTTACTCGATGACGACGGGAAGGAAGAAGTTGACCAACCGGAAACTGAGGGTGAAGGCCAAAAGTCACCCAGAGAAACGCCTTGGAGGCGCAATGATGACGGGAAGAAGAAAGACTGACAAGGGCAGCAAGGTGCAAAGGCAAGACGTGACAAGGGCGAGGAGGTGCAGCGTCGATTAATTTTAGAGTCTTTGCTAGGTGGTGTTAACCAAGCTCTTCTTCACTTAGGGTTAGTGTGTGGCGTGCGTTAATTTTAATTGATTAAACCCAGAGGTTTTGAGAGTAAAAGAAAAAGTGTGTTGCGTAATGGAAAAGAAATCTGCAGTAAATAAAACTAAAAGAACAGAAAATTAACAACTAAAAGGGCAGCAATCGAACCCAAGCTGGTGGGTCGCTCAAAACTAGTCGAGAAGGGGCAGAGCACGCTAACAAGAGACCAATAGACCGAAGGTCGGGAGGGACTGGGATCTAATGGAGAAATATACTGGAAAGTGCTGCAGAAAGCAGCAAAGAGGCAGGGGCAAGGTTGCTGCTAGAAAATAGGAGATCAGCTAAAAAGAGGGGTTCAAAGGGGTGACCCTAGAGCAGAACCCAAACAAAGCGAAAGGTAGAGTATAGAAAGAGAAGAAAAGCTGACCTGTGAGGATCTGAACAAGAGGTATCAGATCTGAAATAAGGCTGAAACTTCTGGAAATACAGACGTCTGAAAACAGCAACAAACTCTCCCATAAAAAGTGGAGGGAACTGAAGCCCTAAGGGGCAAGAGTCCCACTTAGGTGAGTGAAATAGATCAGAAACAGGTCTGAACAGGTGAAGATAGAGGCTGGAACACTCTGATAGAAGCTTCAGTGAAACCCAAAAAAAGCGCTGGCAGATTGCAGAAAAAAGTGCAGGTCGCAGGTTTGGGCCTGTTTTCAGGCCAGGGCGCAGATTTAGGGCAGAAAAGTGCGACCTCAAGGCCAGGTCGCACTTTTTGGGCAGATAAGTGCGACCTGCAGATCCAGGGTTGGTTGCGGCAGATTTCAGAAAATTGTTTCGTCTCAGCTGTGGCTGATGTCGGTCACCTGCGCAATAAGGCCAGAAACACACGTAAGTTAGAAATTTGAATGTTTGAGGGTTTTAGAGGGAAAAACTAGCATAAAAATGGAAAAAATAAGAAAAATAAAAAATGGGAGAGAAATCCTAGGGTCTGAAATAGCTAGATATGCAGGAAAATAGAAAACGACAGTGGTCACAAAAGAAAACCCATGTGGAGTCACCAATTGTTAGCATGAATTTTTTGTCGTAAAAACTCACTTTAGCTACGCATATCAAGTAGCCCTAACATAAGTTATGGCTGCAAAATATCTTAAAATCTGTAATAAGCTGCACACATCTAGATCTATATATGGAAGATATTAAGCAGGTAAAGTAAAGTACAAGCACCAATGGACAAGACAAGAACATATATGTTTAAAAGAATATTTTTTATTATATCAAAGAATGGGGCACCTGAGAGGAAAACAAGAAAGGTGTTTTCCGGTTCTCCTCAGTGGGTTGGGTTCTTGGAAGTCCTCAGTGTTTTAGATTAATGGTCTCTCTCTCTAACTATTGTGGAAAACAGAACATGGAACTCAATGGGAGTTCATAAAACATAAATGCAAAGTGGTGACCAAAAGCAGATCTAGTGTGATCCAATGCAATGAAGGTGACTAATGAATGGGAAAAACCCTCCTATTTATAACAAAATATTGGGGTGTTCTAGAACTTGGTGCATGAATAAAATATTATTAAACATCTTCTAGAATCACCCTTTAGGAATATTTTATTATATTTGTTGGAGGGAAAAGGGTTTTTGACTTGGGTCAATTCCTTTATTTATGAATAACAAATAGATAAATGATTTATTTGTTATTTAAGGGAAATGAGGGGAATATAATTAAATAAATAATGGTTTATTTAATTATTTATATTTGATTTAGTCAAATTTAACTAAGAATATGATTTAAATAGTGATTTAAATAACTTATTCTTAGGAAACAATTAAATAAATAATGATTTACTTAATTGATATCCTTATTTTGGGTTAAACATGACCATGAAACATAAATAGATGTGGTGAAAGAAATTTTGCTATAGGTAAAATTGCTCTTACATTGTGTACTTGGGTTCATCTAATAATAATAGGTTAGATGACCAAAAAATGGTGTAACAACAGTAATATTTGAAAGGCAAAGATGCTCTGAAGTCTTCCCCCTTGGACTACCATTTACGGAAATAGTTTCCAAAGGGTATATGATCATGATGCCTCCCTTTCTCACTCGATACTAGAGGTAAGAATGTAGGCATTGTGTCTTGGTTGGCCTACTGAAAGCTAGTGAATGTTGGTCACACTGTTGTGAGATCCCCATATTTTTCACCTCTACGGCCTCTAGTGGGTAAGAAAAATGTCCCCACGGTTTCTCTTTCGGTGTCGTAGATAAGTAGCTCCACAGGCTGAGCCAGAACTATGCTCTGATACCACTATAATATCACATTCTAGGGATATCTCCCAAAACACGACAAACTCCAACCAGAGATTGACTGGGAGGGAATTTACTTGATATGTCGTCTCTAAGGAGAACGAGATCCGGAGGCTAGCTGGCCCTTTCCAGACTCTGTATATAGAGCTCCTTGAAGAATCCCACTCAAAAGTGACTTACAACAATAGGCAAACGCATATATGAGCACACCATGAAGAGACAATGTTTTACAATGAGCTATGAGACAAGAAGATGAATATATAGCCAAGAATAATGTATAGCAGCAAAAGAGTGTACAAGTCTTGAGGAAACAACTTCTCAAGAAAAGCAACACAAGCCTCAATAATACATGTACATGAATATGAAAGAACACTGCTATTTCTGCATAGACCAAGGCTATGAGGATGCAGTCTATGATATAATACTGCTCTAAAATGATGTCAACACATGGATATGACAATATATGGCCCAAATACAATACGGGAGCAAAGCTCTAACCCTTAGAAATAGTAATATATCAATCCTCCAAGGGATTGACTGAATTACACGAAATAGTCAAAATGCCAGAGTTGTTGGGCAGCTGCTGCAACTCAAATCTGGAACTCAATAGAGAAGGATGAATATGATGAAAAAACTAAAGTAGACCTCCTCCAATGGATCTCCTAAGTGGAAGGTTGATCCTTACACTTGAGATCCCACCCACAAATAAATTTGCAAACCCTCACTGCAGCTACACCATGAAAATAACGTAGTTACTAAGCAGAACTGCGCAGTGAGTGGAATAGAACCCTTTGGCCAAGTGCCAAGATCTACAGCTCTAATGTCTTCCAATCTGATCCTCCAAAGAGAAGAAAGACTTTCCCCCTGAAAAAACAAGAGAAGGAAAAGGTGTTGTGGAATCTCCACGGCAACACCCTACAACACAGTATTATGTTGCTGCAGTAATAATGCTATCCTGGAAGATGATGCTGAAAAAATAACCTTGCTCGAGCAGGCACTCGAAGTCCCCCGGGGCTAAGGGAAAGATCTCCAATCGGAGACACTCAGTGCACTAAACAGTGTTGCAGACAAGCTAAACAGCCAGCGTGCTCAAGAAGACAAATGTCCCACTCAAAAATCATCAACTCAAGAATGAAGGAAATGAGGAGGCTCCTCCATCTTTTATAACGTTGGTTTCCCTCCAAAACCCAACATAGCCTCTCTCTCTCCTCCACATCCTCATCCTTATCTATGCAGAAGCTTGCAGAAGCTTCTAGAGTGTACATAGGCCCCCTCCTCTACGTGGTGTTAGGCCCCCCCTTGACTCCCACTTAAGTCACAACATTGTGCTGCTAGGTGGATGTCTTATTTCACTTAAGTAAGTTAGACCATCCTCACTCACTTTTTATTTATTTACAAACTATTGACGACAGACTGAACAAAATAGAATATTCCAATTAGTTGTCGCTAATTAGGAATATTACAAAAATTTGTGCTAGATTGACCTTGTTGTAGTCTATAACACTTTTAAATAAGGTGATAATATCAAAGCTTCAAATGAACACACAATTTGAGATTTACCAAGGTATAATACAACCTTCATAACTAAAGAATATAGGAGAGTACTCGTAGAACCTCAGATTTTCATTAAAAGAGATGATTAGATTGAACTAGTGTCTCAAGGATTTTTACCCTATTGAGGTTTGATCATTGAATATATGGTAGTTCTAGTCTCATAACCGGGTCCCTTTTGCCATAAATGGGAGTTATCAAATAAATTTATCTTTTAGTCATAGATAATTCTAGGATCCTCCATGCAAGATACCTTTGATTTTAGATAGGTTCAAGTCATGACCTATTGCAAAGGACCACATATGAATCGAGGTTCCAAAACAAAGTCTCGGATTAGATAGAGCCATTTCTAAATAACTTATGAACATAGATGCATCCTTAACCACACACTCAAATCAAAACGACTATCCTCAGGAAGTCAAAAATAGCTTCATAAATTCATTATAGAGGCTTGAATCAGTTATCACAAACCAAACTCAAAATTCAACTACAGTACCATTCATATACCATAATTTATGCCTCGGTTCAGGTGTGAGTTGGTTGTCTTAATTTGAGAGCAAAAGTAGTTTATATTTAAGGGTCAACATCAATAAAATATGATGCAATTAGGCTTCAGATATGATGTTAAAATGGTATTATTTTCTCAACAAAACAAACCATAAAAGTTGTAGAAAATGCATACAAAGAAAGGACACCTTTGATGGTAGAAAATTTCCATAGAAACACTAACAAGCCTACCTCGACGGGAAAAAGATGTCTTTCAAAAAAATGGTTGAGTAGGCCTAAGGAAACCTACAAACCCCGTTGTTTGAGCGTATGGATTATCATGTGAAGCAGCCATAACTGACAGAAAGGAGACATACAATCTGGCTGCACTTTCACGGACGAGAGGTGCAAAGCAACAAAATATCTATGGGGAAGTATAAATAATTGTTGAAGAAATACTTTCCTGGAGGGATGGAGTTGACCAAATATGCTTGGGTAATGCAGTGCATTCGACAAGCATTCACCTGCAGAGAACCCGCATTATGAAATTTTAAGTATAGACTCCCACTGCAAAATTGTAGAGCACCTGCACTTTGAATCATTTACATGTATTGTGAAATTTAGACACAAAACTCTCGTGCAAGGGACTCTAAAATTTACACAGTCTAAATTCAACCCTAAGGTGCAATTGCAACAAAAAATGACCAAAATTAAATGGAGTGAAACAAAAAATAACCGGAAACTAGTAAATTGAGGGCTATTCTAACCGAATTCGACTTGCAACTAGAAAATCTAGCTGAATTTCGTTTGAATCAAACTCCTAACCAGTAGATTGAGGGAAAATGTCATTTGAATCCACCTTCAAACCCATAAATCGGGGGTGCAGGAAAGCCAATCCAACCTCCAAAGTAGGAAAATCAGGGCTTTCACTACTTATGTGCCCTTATTTATTTGGGCCAAAATACAATAATTAATTATTTTTTAAATAATTTTGGGGCTAACTATACAAAAGGGGTTTTATATCTAAAAAAAAAAAATTCGCCCCTCGAAACTCTAAAACCCCTTAAAATTTTCCCTTGGGCTAGAATTCGCCCCTAAAATTTTCTATGCCAGAGAATATCCATGCTGTAGCTAACTATATGGGGTTTCATAGATCTGTAATCTGGCAGAAAGCTTCAATATTTCTATGAGAAATTTCTTGTTTTGATTATGATTTACAGTGTTCAGAACTTGGTAGGTTGAGATCTGTACACGGGTTGTTGTTAAGAAAAGCGCGTATACATACAGGTTTCGTTAAGTGAAGTAGCATATATATATATATATATATATATATATATATGGATGATCAGGGATGGATTTGATTCAATAGGTTGATGCATTAATTTGGGTTTTGTTTTGATATTATGGTTATAGTGGTATCATTTTTCTATTTGATTTGGTTTGGTGATTGGTTAAGTGACTGTTTGCTTCACTGATTGGTATAGTGGTTGTTTTTAGTGATTAGTTTGTTACATTGATCAATTTCAGTTTTGATGTTGAGCTTAAATGATGTTAGTGTGGTCAATATGAAAATTTTATGAAAAGTAGCCTACAAGTTATGATGTGTTGAATCAGGTGGATCCAGTGTGAAAATTTATGAAAAGTGGCCTGCGAATGATGTTGATGGTTGGCGCCTTCAATGAGGAAGTCAAAGATTCCTTCCACTAGTAGCTGGTGATCAGATCAGTGGGTTGAAGCTCCCTTCTAGTGGATGTTGGTAAAAGATATCATGGGTTTGGAGCTCCCTTCTAGTAGGAGCTAAAGAAGAAGTAAAGGTTGTAGCCTTTAGCGGTTGGGTGCTTGCATGCTGGTATGATTCTGCACCAATACAAGAATGTAAGAAGTTTTCCATAATAATAATATTGGAGATTGAAACAACAGTAGTGGTGGTTTTCTCCCGCATTGGGTTTCCACCTTAAATTTTGGTGTTCATATGTGTTTCTTATGTATTATGGTTTTATTTGTTCTTACTGCACATCTTTACTGCTTATTAAATGTCTGATGAATCAATGATGCACTAATTTAAGTCAAGTAACTAAAGATTTATATGAATTCTAATTTTACTGGAGATACACTAGTTTCCTTAATAAGGGTCACGTACATATGCTAGCTTGATTTAGTCAATTCATGTACATAGTTCAGAAAATAAAAATAAAAATTTATGTGAGTTTTTAAAATACTGATTCACCCACCCACTTTCAATATTTTTCCCAACACTAAATTATTATTATATTTCTATATTTGAAGCTTAACTACTCCATGAGTGACGTGTGCGACTTCTATAGTTGTTACTATGTTTGTTTTTACTTTTAATAAAATGGCCATGTAGTCATATATATGATTATCAAGATTTTTTCATGCATTGTTTATGTATATTATCTATATAATAATGTCTAACTCAACTCAACCTAAACGATAACATTTTCGTTTTTTATTTTTATGTATATAACACTCTTCTTGTATCTTTTATTTTTACCCAAATGGAAATTTTGTTGATTATTTCTATTTTTTTAGCATTTCTCTTATACATGAATTTATATAGATAAATATACACATATAAAGACAATTTCTCCACCATATAAATGAATGATTTTCTTTATATACATATATTTTTTTGAACATATATCAATTATTTATTTAATGTATCATGGTTCCCATTCCTTACAGTCAAGAGAGATATGCTTCTTGATGCTAGATTTAAATTACCTCCCTTATTTAATTACAAGGGATCAACCAATCATCTATAAGAAAATATTTCTATTTTAATAATCTCCACGAAATTATTATAAAATTAGAACTAATACAGGCATACTAATTGTTCTAACAACAGAATGTATGTTCGAAAATAATCCTATGATATTTGAAATGCGTTAATATACCATTACTCTATGCCATTTACCATTTTTAGATAGATTTACAAATAGAATATATTCCATATTGAAATTAAAATGAAGATAAAAAGCCTATAGTTTTCTTTTACGTTTAGAGGTATGCATGTTCTATGATAACCACACACGACCATAATAAGGTTTTAGTATTCTTAATAGAAATTCAATAGAATTATATCCATAGTAGACTTCTTATTATATTTTTATTCTTCAATCATTTTTTCATAAAACTTTTTCCATATTCATAAATTATGATTGGCCTTAATAAATTTATTACTATAATTTGTATCTATTTCATTCATGTATTAATCATTCATTTTGAAACAAATCTGAGGTTAGCTACTTATTTAGCTCTAATAATTTCTATTAAATTTATATTTCTTATCTTCATATACATAAATTAATATTAATTAGTAATTTTGTATACAAATACATGTAATTCTACATACAAATAAATAAAACTATAATATAATCATGTGTAAAAGAATCAAGTAAACTTCAACATAACAATAAAGCATGTTCCACCTAATGTTGAACTACCTCTTATAGTTCCCCCCGACCTAATACCTTCATTACCTTTGGTATAAACAACCTTTTTGATCACTATGTGGTTTTATTTTATAGATTTGTTCCCAGGATATTTTTTAGTAGTGTCTTTATTTAAGGTATAGCAACCATTTTCCTATGAATTTTTTGTTTTAGATTTTCTGAAGCACACTTCTCTTTTTTTAAAGCATGTCTTTCTCTCCAAGAGTGTTTTATTCCACACCACTTACTATTTCTCTCCAACTAAGTGATTAGCATAATGTTTTTGTCCAATTATTTTAATATTTTTTAATATTTTCTCCTTGGTATTTTTATGAGTTTCTTTTATGGAAGGTCCATCATGTGGACTAAATCAGCGATAACATTTAATAAGCTCGAAAGAGGTATGCATGTTCTATGATAACCAAACATGACAATAATAAGGTTTTAGTATTCTTAATAGAACCTCAATAGAATTATATCCATAGTAGACTTCTTATTATATTTTTATTCTTTAATCATTTTTTCATAAAAGTTTTAGATATTCATAAGTTATGATTGGCCTTAATAAATTTATTACTATAACTTCATACAATTGAGTATCTATTGCATGCGTGCATCAATCATTCATTTTGAAACAAATCTTAGGTTAGCTACTTATTTAACTCTAATAATTCCTATTAAATTTATATTTCTTCTCTTCATACACATAAATTAATATTAATTAGTAATCTTGTATACAAATATATGTAATTCTACATACAAATAAACAAAACTACAATATAATCATGTGTAAAAGAATAAAGTAAACTTCAACATAAGGATAAATAACATGTTATCAACATTTTATCTACCCATTATCTTTTGGAGAATATTAAATTATAGAGCATGTTCCACCTAATGATGAACTACCTCTTATAGTTCCTCCCAACCTAATACCTTCATTACCTTTGGTACAAACAACCTTTTCGATCGCTATGTGGTTTTATTTTATAGATTTGTTCCCAAGATAATTTTTGATAGTGTCCTTCTTTAAGGTATACCAACCCTTTTCCTATGACTTTTTTGTTTTAGATTTTTTGAAGCATAATTTTCTTTCTTTAAAGCATGTCTTTCTCTCCAAGAGTGTTTTATTCCACACCACTTAGTATTTCTCTCCAACTAAGTGATTAGCATAATGTTTTTGTCCAATTATTTTAATATTTTCTATTATTTTCTCCTTGGTATTTTTATGAGCTTCTTTTACGGAAGGTCCATCATGTGGACTAAATTAGACATAACATTTAATAAGCTCGAAAGAGGTCTCATAAAACATGATGGCCTCCAGCCCTTATTACACGTGGCTATGCACAGTTTCGTTTATAATCAAATATGGATAAATTACATGTGAGATTCACAAGCCCGCCAGGTCATTTAATAACTCAACAATTAAATTAATTGTGAACGTAACACCATAAATAGATAACAATGGGTCATGGTACCTGGAAGGTGTCTTGACTGTCGTGGCAATTAATTCGAATCCTGTCGTGTGATCTGTTGTATTAACTTCGCTCCACTTCAAACCTTGTGCCAGTCTCTTTTCTTTGTGCAACGTATTCGGCTGTATTTTGTTATTTCCACTTTCGAAACTGAGGAGAGGGTTTTGTGTTCTAGTTTCCGCAAACCCTGCGACTCTACATTGGTCCAACTGTTATGCCTTGGTGCTTCTGTGTGAAAAGAAAATGGTCCTTCCTCCAGTTAGCAACTCTGTTGAAGTCTCATTGTGAGACCTTCTTCATCATCTATTCTATCTGTGAACTTTTTGACGCAGCTCGTTACCGAATGGTGGTAAATGGTTTACTGTTGGCCCTTTTTCTTTGTTTTATTTCGCTCTTTCATGTCTGTTATACACTTGCACGTTCAACTGCTAATTCATTCCTCTGTATGATATCTTTTGTGCTTCAGGTGTTGGACTGCCAAGACTCCGTGTGGCTGCTTATGCCCAATCAACGAAGTCACAGGTATTTTACTTTTTCCATGCTGAAAATTTTCACACTTTTTATCCGGTGTCTCTGATCGTTTCCGCTCCTTTGTGAGCAGGTTGTTGGTCCAAACCTGGAAAGTTAATCCTGTCTCGCTTTCAACCCTTTCAGTAGGTTTCCTCAATCTCTTGTCCGCCCAGTTTTCTTTTCTGGTTTGTCAATTTGAACCCTTGAATTCATTCACAACTCTAACAGGGTTTTGTTTGTGTTCTACAGGTTCTTTCTCGGTCTTAATTCATTTGGCGATCTCTCTGGAATCGTCAAAAACCCAAGGGTAGGGTCAACGTCGCTCCACACTTTTAATAGTTGAAATCTTATAGTCTCTATTTGCTAGATGTCGGTTGGCCGTTAGGGTTTCACTCTGGAATTGATGTAAAAATGAGAAATACTTGGTGGGTTTTTCTTTTTGGTTGTCATTATGAGGTTTTAGTTACAAACTCTCCTCCAGTCTGTTATTTGAGACTCTGTCTCGCTCTTTCTGTGGATATTTCAGGGCTTTGACAAACTCTTTACAATAAATGTGAAAATAATTCTCTTCGTAACCAATTCTAACTTATTTCTGCGATGGAAGCTTACCTGTTTCAATCTGTGGTTGGTTTACTGCCTGATTCCGCTGTGGAATTGATAGTTCTATTCGTTGTGGATGATGTAGAATCTATTCTGTTACCTGTGTGGTCTTGTTACTGTTTTCAATAAGAAACGTTCTTTCTCCTGTGCATGTGATTCTATTTAATAGTAGTTTCAAATTCTTTCATTCAGTTTTGTATACATTCCAAAACAACATGCATTACATAAAACAGTATGAAAACAAAAGGTAAAGGTCTCGTTTCACTTATATCAATTGGAACTCAATAGCTTTACTGGAAAGATATTAAATTACAGATGGTTTCTTTTTCGAACTCCGTCTTGTTTTCTATTCTTTATTTCTTTGAAGAAAATCCCAAACCCCCTACATAAGATTTTTTCTCCATTTAAATACCTATAGACATAAAACAGTTTTTGGTTTTCGGTTGAACTGTCAACCGAATTTTTTTCTAACTACATTGCCAGTTTCCTTTTTTAAAAGAAAATAAACTTCTAATTAACTACATGAAAAGATTTATTTTCCTAGTCCTATTGTCCTTGTCCAACTGTCAAATGATAAAGTAAATAAAATAAACAAAAAAAACACAGGTTTAATAACATGTCCATAAACATGTGTTAATCACCGAGACAGTTGACCATCTTGCGCCTCCTCTGAGCTGGATGCTCCTGCATCAGGCTCCCGGGGTGACAAAAATTCATGGCTCCGCTCCATGAGATCATCGACTGAATAACCTGCTTTCTGTATCTGCGTTGCGTCAAACCACGAACTGTCCTCAATTGGACGGTTCTTCCATTTGACCAAATATCGCAGATATTCCTTCCTACATGTGCGCTTGGCTACCTGTCTGTCAAGAATACTCTCGATCTCAAGGGGGTGTGCCATAGGCATCTGTCTGATCCAAGAACCCTCATCAAATTTGGTGTCCCGTGCTGGCCTCACTGTTGTGTCATCCTCAGAACCAGCAACATAAGGAAACAGATCTGCCACATTAAATATGGCTGAAATACCTATCCCTGGTGGCAACTGCAATTCATAAGAATTTGCAGAAAACTTGCGAATGATTTTGCAGGGGCCGATATTTTTAAATTTCAGCTTGTTGTATTCTCTTTTTGGAAATCGTTCCTTGCGCAAATGTGCAAGGACTTCGTCCCCAACATTGAATTTAACTTCCCGCCTTTTTGAATCAGCCCGTTGTTTGTACCTTTGACTGTTGTCCTGCAACTTCAGCTTCACCTACTCATGTAAGTCGCTCATTGCTTGGGCGAAATCTTCCCCATCAGCACTTCATTTTTCAAGTTTCCCTAAGTCCCGCAGCTCATGCACTCCGCGAGGATGCATGGCATACAATATCTAGAAGGGACTGCAACCTGTGCTGTGATTTGGTGAATCGTTGTATGCGAATTCCACTTGAGCAAGCACGTGGTCCCACATTCGATAATTTTCGCCTATTAAACTTCGTAGCAGATTTCCTAGACTCCTGTTTACCACCTCTGTTTGTCCATCAGTCTGTGGGTGGTAAGCGGAGCTGAACTGTAACTGAGTGTCCAACTTCTTCCACAAGGTCCGCCAAAAATGTCCGGTGAACTTCACATCCCTGTCGGAAATGATGGACCTCGGTAGACCATGCAGTCTAACAATCTTTGTGAAAAACAAGTGCGCTACATGAGTAGCATTACTGGTTTTTCTGGAGGGTATAAAATGTGCCATCTTAAAAAACCGATCCACTACCACCATCACTGAATCAAAACCCCACTGTGTCTTAGGAAAACCCAAGACAAAGTCCAACCTGACTGAGTCCCATGGTCTACTCGAAATAGGCAGTGGCATATAAAGGCCTGCATTTTGACTGTGACCTTTCGCCAATTGACATGTCTTAAACCTGCTTACGTATCTTTGCACGTCCTGTCGCAACCTTGGCCAAAAATAAAAATGCTCAACCTATGAACGTGTCTTGTCTATACCGAAATTTCCAGCTAGACCTTCACTGTGCTTTTCCAGAATAATGTTCTCCCTCATCGAACAGTCAGGAATGCATAATTGTCCTGCCCTGAACAATAGTCCCTCCTGCAAGTTGTAGTCCAACCATGGACTATTATTTCTCAACAGAGGGTTTTGGCAAGCCTCATAAGCCTCCTTAAAATCTACATCTGTCTGATACAGATCCCTCAAGTGCTCAAAACCCAAAACCTGCATTGTACTTTCTTGCAAGAGTAAAGTCCTCCTACTCAATGCATCTGCCACCTTGTTGGCCTGCCCACTAATATATTTGAGTACAAATGTAAAACTCTGTAGATACTCAACCCATTCTGCATGTTTATGGTTCAACTTATGCTGCTGCATAATGTACTGTAATGCAGAATTATCCAAAATAAAACGAACTCATTACCTAATAGATAATGCCTCCAATGCTTCAACGCTTGAACAATTGCGTAGAATTCCTTGTCATAGGTTGAGTACTTCTGTTTACTCTCGTTCAACTTTTCACTGAAATACATGACCGGCCTGTCTTCCTGACTGAATATTGCCCGAATGGCGGTACCACTGGCATCACACCGAACTTGGAAAAGTTTGTTGAAGTCAGGCAGCCTCAATATCGGCCTTTCTCTAATCTTCTTCTTCAAATTCTGAAAACTTTTTTCTGCTGCCTATGTCCAGCAAAAAGGCTGATTTACTTTCTCGATCGTATCCAACATGGGTGTGAAAATTTCACTGAAATTCCTGATGAATTTCCTATAAAAACTTGCTAATCCGTGAAAACTTCGGACTTCAAATAAACTCTTCGGGGATGGCCAGCTGATTATAGCTGCAACCTTTTCTGGGTCCATCTTCAACTCATTTTCTGCAATTACGAAACCCAGATACACCAACTCTTGCTGAAAAAATGTACACTTCTTCAGATTTATTAGCAGCTTGTTCTGCTGCAACTTCCTCAATACACTTCGAACATGCCTGAAGTGTTCTTCTTTTGTTTTGCTAAAAATAAATATGTCGTCTAATTAGACAATCACAAACTTCCCAATGAACTGTTTCAGCACTTCGTTCATTAGGCGCATAAAAGTACTAAGGGCGTTACTCAAGCCAAATGGCATCACCAGCCATTCGTACAACCCTTCATTCGTCTTAAAGGCTGTCTTCCATTCGTCTCCCTTTCGAATTCGGATCTGGTGATAGCCACTCTTCAAATAAATCTTCGAAAAATAGGCTGCTCCACTCAAGCAGTCCATCATGTCATCCATTCGGGGCAATGGAAACCTGTACCTGATCGTAATCTTGTTAATGTCTCTTGAGTCTATGCACATTTGCCATTCGCCACCTTTCTTAGGAGCTAACACTGTCGGAACTGCACAGGGACTCATACTCTCTCTGATCAGTCCTTTATCAAGCAATTCCTATACCTGTTTTCGAATTCCTTCATTATCCTTCGGGCTCATGCGATAAGCTGCCTTATTTGGCAAGCTAGCTCCTGGTATAAAATCGATACAGTGGCTGATGCTTCTCTTAGGTGGAAATTCGTCAGGTAAGTCATCTACTATGATATCGCCAAAATCCTGCAGCATGTTTTGGATCTCTTCTGGCAGATCTGTGATCTTAGTGTGCAGAACCACTATTTTTGGTCTCCTTACAACATCATAATTAACATCATTATCCTCAATCTGTTTCAAAAATTCCTTTCCACCCACAAGTAATGCCTTCACTCCACTAGCTTCTGTTGTGTTTTCCTCCCTGATGGGTACAAGCATGTGCTTGATTCCATATTTAACGAACTTGTAACAGTTCGTCTTCCCATCATGAACTAATTTTCTGTCATACTACCAGGGTCTTCCTAACAGGATATCACAGACATCCATTGGCATAACATCGCAGATAATTTTTTCCTTATATCTGCCTATCTGGATATCCACCTCGCACTGTTCATCAACTAACAGTTGATGTCCCTTCTGCAGCCACAACACTTTGTAGGGAGTGGGATGTTTCAGCCTTTTTAGTCCCAACTTCTCCACCATTTCCGTGGCCACCAAATTATCGGTACTCCCGCTGTCAATGATCAGTTTGCAGCACTTACCCTGTGATTTGCAAACTGTCCGGAACAAAGCCTTTCTTTGATCTGGTTCCACAATTTCTTTTGCTGGTTTTATCAGCACCTTGTTCAGCACCAAGGCTTCCCCTGTCTCTGGTGCATTTTCCACTTCCTGAGGCTATGCTTTTACTTCCTCAATTTGGGCAACATAACCTACTCCCCCGCCTACTAGTTCACCTTCAGGACATTCATACGACTTGTGCCCCCACTTGTGGCACCTATAACACTCGACAACTCCTCTTCCCCGACCATTACCTCTCCCTCGCTGGTTTGGTCGTCCCCCTCTAGTGTTGTTGTCCTTTTCTGCTATTCCTGCAGATTTGGAACTGCTGCCTTCCTCATTGGAACCTATACCTCTGCCTCTGCCAAAGGCCTTCCCCTTTCCTCTGCCAGATCCACCTCCTCTTCTAGAATTCTGCTTCCTATTTATTTTCTCCTCCGCCTTCAGGGAAAACTGATATGCCTCATCCAAAGTTCTGGGTGAGAGAATACTGATTTCATCCAGTATCTCCCCTCTCAATCCGTTCACAAACCTCACTGTTTTTTCTGGGGTATCTTCTATATACCCTGCTCTCAAATTCAATTTATAAAATTCTTCTGTATATTCTTTAACCGTCACTCCCCTTTGCCTCAAGTTCTGTACTTGCCTGTACAACATAATTTGATAATCTTTAGGCAGAAACTTCTCTTTCAGCTTTGCCTCCATTCTGGCCCACTTCTTTATAGGATGTTTATTTAGCCTTTTCCTTTCTGCCTGAACGTTGTCCCACCACAAGGACGCATGTCCTTTCATTTTGGTGGCAGTGAACTTCACCCTCTTGTCCTTGCTGATTTCCTCAAAGTCAAAATATTTGTTCACTTCGCTAAGCCAATCCAGCAACACCTCTGCCGACAAGCTTCCATCATAAGTGGAATGCTCATGTTTTGGCTTATGAATAGATAACAAAAGTGACCTCAGTAATCTGAGTTCAGGTGCCTCTCCTTCCAAAACATCTGCTTGTTCTTCAACTTCTTCATCACTGTCATCCCCTCCTGCGGGGTCTCTCCTCCTTCCAGCCTGTACTATTGCCAATCGCTCATTCAGAATTCGAATCTCCTCTCTCAGCCCATCGTCTGCTACTCTGCGAATCGCTCTCCCTCTTCCTCTTCCTCGTCTACCAACCTCCATTTTCCCTGGTCAGCAAAACCCGCTCTGATACCAAAAATTGATGGCGTTCAGCCCTTACTACACGTGGCTATGCACAGTTTCGTTTATAATCAAATATGGATAAATTACATGTCAGATTCACAAGCCCACCAGGTCATTTAACAACTCATCAATTAAATTAATTGTGAACGTAACACCATAAATAGATAACAATGGGTCACGGTACCCGGAAGGTGTCTCGATTTTCGTGGCAATTAATTCTAATCCTATCGTGTGATCTGTTGTATTAACTTCGCTCCACTCCGAACCTTGTGCCAGTCTCTTTGCTTTTTACAACGTATTCGGCTATATTTTGTTATTTCCACTTTTGAAACTGAGGAGAGGGTTTTGTGTTCTAGTTTCCGCAAACCCTGCGACTCTACACTGGTCCAACTATTATGCCTTGGTGCTTCTGTGTGAAAAGGAAATGGTCCTTCCTCCAGTTAGCAACTCCGATGAAGTCTCGTTGTGAGACCTTTCTTCATCATCTACTTTGTCTGTGAACTTTTCGATGCAGCTCGTTACCGAATGGTGGTAAATGGTTTACTGTTGGCCATTTTTCTTTGCTTTATTTCACTCTTTCACATCTGTTATACTCTTGCACGTTCAACTGCTAATTCATTCCTCTGTATGATATATTTTTTGCTTCAGGTTTTGGACTACCAAGACTCCCTGTGGCTGCTTACGCCTAATCAATGAAGTCACAGGTATTTTACTTTTTCCATGCTGACAATTTTAACACTTTTTATCCGGTGTCTCTGACCGTTTCCGCTCCTCTGTGAGCACGTTGTTGGTCCAAACCTAGAAAGTTAATCCTGTCTCATTTTCAACCCTTTCAGTAGGTTTCCTCAATCTCTTGTCCGCCCAGTTTTCTTTTCTGGTTTTTGAATTTGAACCGTTGACTTCATTCACAACTCTAACAGGGTTTTGTTTGTGTTCTACAGGTTCTTGCTCGGTCTTAATTCGTTTGGCGATCTCTCTGGAATCGTCGAAAACCCAAGTGTAGGGTCAACGTCGCTCTGCACTTTCAATAGTTGAAATCTTATAGTCTCTATTTGCTAGATGCCGGTTGGCCGTTAGGGTTTCACTCTGGAATTGATGTAAAAATGAGAAATACTTGGTGGGTTTTTCTTTTTGGTTTTAATTATGAGGTTTCAGTTACAAACCATCCTCCAGTCTGTTATTTGAGACTCTGTCTCACTCTTTCTGTGGATAGTTCAGGGCTTTGACAAACTATTTACAATAAATGCGAAAATAATTCTCTTCGTAAACCATTCTAACTTATTTCTGTGATGGAAGCTTACCTGTTTTGATCTGTGGTTTCTTTACTACCCGATTCCACTACGGAATTGATAGTTCTATTTGTTCCGGATGATGTAGAATCTATTTCGTTACCTGTGTGGTCTTGTTACTGTTTTCAATAAGAAAAGTTCTTTCTCTTGTGCATGTGATTCTATTTAGCAGTAGTTTCAAATTCTTTCATTCAGTTTTGTATACATTCCAAAACAACGTGCATTACATAAAACATTATGAAAACAAAAGTAAAGATCTTGTTTCACTGATATCAATTGGAACTCAATAACTTTACTGGAAAGATATTAAATTACAGATGGTTTCTTTTTCGAACTCCGTCTTGTTTTCTATTCTTTCTTTCTTTGAAGAAAATCCAGAAACCCCTACATAAGATTTTTTCTTCATTTAAATACCTGTAGACATAAAACAATTTTTGGTTTTCGGTTGAACTGTCAACCGATTTTTTTTCTAACTACATTGCCAGTTTCCTTTTTAAAAGAAAATAATCTTCTAATTAACTACAGGAAAAGATTTATATTCCTAGTCCTATTTTCCTTGTCCAAATGTCAAACGATAAAGTAAATAAAATAAACAAAAAAAACACAAGTTTAATAACCTATCCATAAACATGTGTTAATCACCGAGACAGCTAACCATCTTGCGCCTCCTCTGTGCTGGATGCTCCTGCATCAAAACACTAGTGATATCTCATGCATATTCCAAATATTTTATTTAATAATTGAAATAATAAAATATTTACATTATTTCATAAGTACAATAATGGCTTCCATATCCATTCAACCGAGTAGGAGTTTAACTTCTAAGAATATTCAACGCTTAAAAATAAAAACATAAGGGTGTTACAACTTCCCTAAAATGGCCATGCCATTTTAGGGAAGCTGTAACACCCTTAAGGTATTCAGAGTGATATACTACACTAAAAATATTAATGACACTCATATCCAACTCTTATCCTAAGGAAACCCTATATAGTATTTCTATATTGATTTTCAGGTTTTATTTATTTTCTTCAACTAAAGGAGATAAATTTATATCCTAAGGAGCTAATATCCCAATTTAAAGATGTTTAGGCCTCTAGACCAATTTCCAATGTGAAAAACAAACTCATGGTGACTATATCCTACTTAAATTCCATGAAATAACTCTTATAATTAACTCAATTACTAGTTCAAGGACTCATTCGATGTTCTTAAAACATAAATATTCTAAAATAATAGGGAACTTATTTCCCTCCCACCATGACCATGGTCTAGGCCCATTAACCCATTTCTAGGGATTGAAACCTACTAATGGCATACACAGAAGTGATGATAGGGACTACCTAAATTGTTCCCTTTCTATAGTTTTTAGGCATTATTCATGCCAGTTGAACTCAAGAAGATATATCAAGTTCTTAGGGCCCTAGTCATTTCCTCACCTTACCATGGAAATTGAAATTGAGAAGGTTCATTTATAATTTATATCACATGCTTCCCCATGTGATCTTTCTTATTACTTGAGACCCATTTTGGATTATAAAACCAATACATCAAACCTCCATCCTAGTTATACCCTAATGAAACTGAAGCATGGCCTCTAGATTCATTGTAGTGTGAAATATAACCACATTATTACTTAAGATTTCTAATGTTTTTTTTTTATCATGTTCCTAATAATCATTTAGGTACATAGAGATATTTCATAGGGGGGTTATTATGACTTATTTTTTTGTTCATCGTGTTCTAGATAGAGAATACTAATGGGTTGGAGTTTTTTCTCATGGAACATGAACCCTAATAATCTAGATATATGGAAAAAGTGTCTCATTATACCCCTTTGACATTGATTGGACCTTGATAGTGATTCTAAGGTGATACCTAATCTTACCATTATATACATATCCCACTGAGAGATAAATGGCACAAAAAAAAGATCACATATAGTAGTTTGAGGAAAATTATAACGTTGATTTTTGTTGTCTTATGTTGACATGTTGTTGATTGTCTCTAGTAGTTGTTGGTTCATATGTTTCTATGAGTATTTATTGGATATATATGATGCATGTATCTTATATGGAGGCATGGATGATTCTTTATATCCATTCTATTCGTACCATGTAGAGATGTATTTCTCCAACACTTGTTCTTCGGTCCTTGCTTCCAATTCATATGGATTTGACCCTTTTCAATTGATGTTAAAGGGGGAGCTAATTTGGATGGATTGAGTGAAAATTTGGTTTTGGAGAGTATATGGAGGTTAGAGTCACATGTTTTTTAGGTTCACATCAATGCCAAAAGGAGAGCTCGTTGGAATTGTAGTGTGTGAAATTAATGTCATCAAGTTCATGGTACTCATTTTCATGTGAATATATGTTTTCCTTGACGGTACTAGTGTTTGGCATGGAAAATTTTAAGGATGGAAATTTATCTTAAAGTTTAGAAGCATTGGAGAATCTTACTAGTTCCTAATATGCAAATTGAAAAAAAAAATCGGATATTTTCTGCAAAAATAATTAGATATATCATAATTTTATAACATTCTATATAAAATTTGGTGATTTTTTAGGTTAAATAATTTTATATTATAAAATTTGGGCGAATACCATTAAAAATAACTGGAAATTAGCTAATCTTTTTTTGGAAAAAGCATGGAAAATTATCCCACATGTGAATATTAGCCCCTAAAATTTTTCGTGGTGGTTGGCATTGTTGTCATTGTTTGTATGATGACACTCATGTTGGTATGTATTAGCATTGATGCTGGTGATATGATTATGGAACACATGATGAGACATTAGAAAACTGATGGTATCACATTGAACATGGAGGAGTTGGCTTGTGTTGGCAAGAGCATTGATGGACCTGTCATGATGTATTGTTGATGTTGCTACAGGTAAACTATGTTGATACGGTTTGATCATGTAGATCTACATGTGATGGTGATGGTTCATAGAACACTAGTTAAGATGTCAACTAGGTCCTCATTAGGTCTTCAAATCTATGCCTATGATGATGACTTGTTATAGTGATGTGATGGCCTAATGATGGTACTAAAGAGACACTTAGGTTTTTTCATAGGTGTTGTAGCTTTTGGTGATGATTGCTGGAGAATGGAGAACTTATTGCCACAATTTCCAACCTTTTTTGTTGGCCATCTTGGTGAAGCTGGAAGTGACACTTGAGAGACATATGCTTGATCTACTTGCATATGTGTGAGAGGCCATGTCCTATACAAGGGATTTTTGTATTGGTTCAAGGATATGTTAAAATATCTTTAGAATCAGAACATTTAAGAGAATTTCAATGAACGTATTTTCCTTCCTTGACCATGGATAGTCCCCTACAACCATACCTACAACACAAGGTCCCTAATGGAATCCATTTCCAACTTTTATGCCACATCCCCTCTAAAATGTCCTTATGTTGTGTTTTATAACTATTTCTTATGGTCACCATACTTCGATATCTATGTTGATGGTCTGAGACCTAAGATTATTTATGCAATAACCATGGCACTCAAGGTGATGAAGTTGCATTTATGGCCACTAACTTTTAAGAATGTGTTTACAACTCAAAGCCTATTTCAATTTAAGAACAACCTCTCACTGAATTCATCTCATGCATGGATACCAGTGAACATGATGGTGCCCATATCCCTTTAGTAGCCTATATATGCCATATCAAAGTGTACTATTGTAGTTTGAGAAATAAAAAATAAAAATAGAAATCATAACAAAAAAACATTTCATTTCTTATATTTCTTGATCAAAGTATAAAAGTTGATTGAGAATAACATATGTGAGAATAAAAATTCAACATCATTATCTACAATTGCAATGAAAAATAAGAGGAAGGAGAAACCAACAGTTTATAAAATACATTTTCAGTCTAAAACTTTGGTCAATGTTACTTCTTTCATGGCTATAAATTTAGATTTAATAATAAGAC
Source organism: Pinus albicaulis (assembly GCA_034641835.2). NCBI lineage: Eukaryota > Viridiplantae > Streptophyta > Pinopsida > Pinales > Pinaceae > Pinus > Pinus albicaulis. The sequence continues at coordinate 1,514,003,440 of CM076578.1, read as the reverse complement.
CTCTTAAATTATTGTTATATTTATATATTTGAAACTTAAATACTCTACGGGTTTTGTGTCTGGCCTCTATAGTTGTTACTATGTCTTTTTTACTTTTAATAAAATGGCCATGTATTCATATATATGATAATCGATATTTTTTCATGGATTGTTTAGGTATATTTCATATATAATAATGTGTGATACAACTTGACCTAAATGCTAATATTTTCTATTTTTATTATAATGTATATAACATTTTTTTTTTTTTTTTCATAATTAGAACTTACTTATAATCTCCTTTTCTTATTCTAATTTTTTTTATTTTACCCAAATGGACATTTTGTTCATTATTTTTATGTTTTTTTTTTGCATTCCTCTCTATAAAACAAAATTCTTCGTCATGTAGATGAATTAAAAATATTTTTTAATATGTATAAATTTGATTGAACCTATATAAATTATTTATTTAATGTATCATGGTTCCCATTCCTTACATCAAGAGTGATATGCTTCTTGATGTTATATTTAAATTACATGTCTTATTTAATTACAAGGTATGAATCAATAATATGTGAAAACTATTTCTATTTTAATAATCTCCAGGGAATTATTATAATGGTAGACCTTATACAGTCATACTAACTGCTCTAATTAGAAAATGTAAGTTTTGAAAATAATCTTGTGATATTTATAAAGGATTAATATATAATTACTATGTGCGTCTTTTACTATTTTTATTTAGACTTACAATTAAAATATTTCAAAATTGAAATTAAAATGAAATAAAAATCCCATAGTTTTCTTTTATCTATCTATAAATTTATGCATGTTCTTAGGTAACCTTAAAGGACCATAATAAGGTTTTAGTATTGTTAATAAAACTTAAATAGAATAACCATAAAAAAACATATTATTATATTTTTATTCTTCAATCGTTTTCTCATAAAATTTTTCCATATTCATAAATCATATAAATTTATTACTATAAGTTCATACAATGAGCCACTATTGTATGCATCTATCAATCGTTCTTTGTAAAAAAAATCTTAGGCTATCGATTTATTTAACTCTAACCAATCATACTAAATTTATATTTCTTCCTTATATACATATAAATTAATATTAATTATAAACTATGTGTACAAATACATGTAATTCTACATACAAATAGATAAAACTATAATACAAACATGTATAAATTTGTATAAATTAATCAAGTAAACTTCAACATAATAATAAATAACATTTTATCTACCTATTACTAGTTATGAAATATTTAAGAACAGAGCTTGTTCCACCCAACTATGAAATTCCTCTATTAATTACCCCTGACGTAATAACTTACCCACCCATGAACTTCCTCCATTAGTTACCCCTGACCTAATAACTTCATTCCCTCTAGAATAAACAACCTCTTGGATTTCAATGTGGTTTTATTTTATAGATTTCTTCAGAGAAATGTTTTATTGTTGTTTTAGATTTTTCAAAAAGTCTTTTTATTTTATTTAAAACATGTCTTTCTCTACTAGTGCTTTATTCGAGTGTACCTAGTATTTTTCACTAACTAACTCATTAACATAAAAAATTTCTCCTATTATGTTAATATTTTTAATTATTTTCTCATTTCTATTTTTAAGAGCCCTTTTAGGGAAGGTTCATCATGTGGAATAAGTCACTAAAAATATTTGATAATATGGAAATAATTTTTCTAAAACCCTGGTGATTTTTAGTGAATATTCCAAATAGTCTATTTAATAATTCAAATAAAATAATATTTACATCATTTCATATGTCCAATAATAACTTCCATAGCCATCTAATCCAATAAGAGTTAAACCTCCAAAAATAGTCAACATTTAAAACTAAAAACATAGGTGTGTTACAACTTCCATAAATTGAGCATGCCTAAAAAATTTACAATATCAAACTCCTATTCTAAAAAAGCCCTATATAAGTTTTCTATATTTATTTTTAGGTTATATTCATTTTATTCAACTAAAAAAGATTATTTATATCCTAAGAAACCAATTCCCTATTTGAAAATGTTGTGGCATCAAGACTAATTTCCAATGTGAAAAAGCAACTCATAGTGGTTATATCCCACGTAGAGGCCTTGAAATAACTCCTATAAATGACTCTTAATAGTTCATGGACTCATCCAATATTCATAAAACATGAATATTCTAAAATAATAGGGAATTTATTGCCCCACCCACCGTGACTATGGTCGAGGCTCAATAACTCATTCTAGTGTTTAAAACCTACTAATGAAATATGCAACTCCCATGTCATGGAATCCCTAAATGATTCTACTAATGAGATACACAATTCCCATGTCATGGAATCCCTAAATGATTACATTATTCATGCCAATTGAATTCAAGAATATATATTCAATTCTCAAAGCCCTAATTATCTTCAAATCTTAAAATGGAAAATTTAAAAGGTTCATTTACAGTTTAACCCAGGCTTCCCTGTAACCTTTCTTGAGACCCATTTTGGCGTCACAAACCCATACATCAAACTTCTATTCCACTTCTATTCTAACGAAACCCAAGCATGGCCTCAAGATTCATAGAGTTTGGAATATAACCACATTCTTACTTCAGCTTTATGACATTGTTTGATCATGGCACTAATACTCCTTTCGTAGCATAGAGATACCTTGGAGGGGGGCTTGTTATGATTTACGGTTTAGTTCATTATGTTGTAGCTAGAGAATAACAATGGGTTGCAGGTGGCACTGCAGTCGATGATGATAACGAATGTGGTGGAGGACTTCGGCTCTGAGAATCCTATCATATTCCGTCCGTGTCCAGCGACATTTTACAAAAGATTATCAAATATTGCACATACCATCTTCATCTTCCCCACGTCCCATCGAAACCCAAGGCGATGTTGACGCGTGGGATGTGGACTTTGTTAAACTGGATCCTTCGACTCTGTTTCAAGTTGAGCTGGCGGCCCAATATCTGGATATCAGGAGTCTTTTAGACTTGGTTTGCCGAACTATTGCCAATGCAATTTAGGCCTGTAAAACGCCCGAAAAAGTGCAACGAGTGTTCAACATTGAAATTGATCTTACTCCACGAGAGCAGGAGGCTATGAGGCGTGAAGTTCCTTGGGCTTTCGATAACTGAACTCTCAAATGTTATAATTATGATTATCAACCCATAACGTATATTTCTAGTTACATTTACATATACATAAGTTTACCGTTTCAGCATATTTTCCGCGATGTAAATACCAGGGTTGATTATCTCTCCAAGCTGGGTTTGGCAGAACCATTCGGTCTGATCACAATGCAACACTATGTGGACCATCAGCTCCTAGTGGAGAAAAGCTTGCACATTACATAAATTCTTATCTTTTCTTTTCTGATCTCCAGTCTTTTTGGCTAACAATCTATATTTATACTTGATTCTGTTGTATATATTGTTATGTGGCCTATCCGCCAGCCAGCTTAGTATTTCAGTTGTATGGTCAACTTTCTGGTTATGGATCTCTACATCAACTACTTTTATACTATGGAAATTTCGGATGAACCTTGTAGTATTGTTATTTATCAATGCAAAAAAGGTGTTTTTTTCCTCACTGAAAAGTTTACCTTTGTGTAAGATACTCATTGCGGGATCCATCTGCTTTATGAATTTATTTAGTTTTATTGTGACTAACATGTTTTACTGATTTATCATCTGCTGTAGAACATGGAGTGTTTGAAATTAAGAGAAAGTTATTTGCTCATTTTGAAAAAAATCAATTACAATTTGCGGAAATTAAAAAAAAAAATCTTTGATATATTTCCTCTATCATTTCATATCTTTGGATTCAGAAGTTCCTTATATTGAAAATTTGGATTGGATCGTGGTCCAACGTGTATTATTTAATTAGAACATCGACTCAATTTAATTATAATAATTAAATTATTGCCAGACAACCCTGGGCTGATGAATGGCTTTATAACTTTATGAAAAAAATGATATTTAAAAATTATTTTTGAACTTCACCGAATTGAACGTTACATAATTAGTATAATACTAATCGGTATTAGAATATTGTTTACATTTATTTTTCAGGTTGATTCTAAGGATACGTAAGCGAGAGCCATATTTGTATAGGGTCAGAGGAGAGCTTGAGTTGCGTATCATTAGTAATGGGGAGAGTCATATTTGTATAGGAGAAGACGAGATTTTCAGTTGTGATATATTTAGTAATTTCACCAAATGTTTTAAAGGAAATATAGTCGTAATATATAAGAAGAACATAAAATTGACCAACATTAAATGAAAAATATGTATATGAAAGTACAACAAAGATAAATATAAAAACTGAAGTAAACAGAAAAAAAATTCTAAAAAGAAAAATTGACTGAACTCAATTTAGTAATGCATTGCAGAAAAAATTTCTGCATATGCACGCTTGCTTTGAAGCAGTCTTAACAAACAGCTTTGAAGCAATCTTAACAAACATAAATGCAATAGATAAAAGATAGTTGTTGATAGAACAACGGTGTAGAGTGTTGCTTTCATAATCATGAATGTAATATATGCTCTCTTTGAGGCCCCGTAACAAGGAGGGAGGACTTCGCAAGGCTTTCATAATCTTGGTGCCCAGCAATGAAAAAGACAAAAAGTTAACAGATACAATAATAAAATTCCGAGATCCTCTTCACCAAAATCGTGACACACAGATGTTTTTTTTTTTATATAATAATAGGCAACTTAAGAAATGCTTTCAGTGAGATCTTATTACAACTAAGGTAAAGTTTTAAAAATATCTCAAGCACTATCAAGTCTCAAGTTCTTAATATTCAAGAATATAATAGTTAATATTCATCTTAATTTTATATTTATTAGATAAAAATCACACTGAATTGAAAAAGAAGGAGTTGCAGCTCACAGGTGAGTACTGCACCTGGAGACTGCACTCAAACAGAGAGAACACTCTGAGTTTACTCTACATACATGAATGAGACATTACATCATTAAGTACATCACTAGGAATTAGGAAGTTGCAAACAAACTCCTAAATTGTAGGAACTAATCCTAAACGAAGGAGATACGTTACAACTTGTGTAACCATTTCTCCATTAATATAAAATAATATTAATTATTTTCAACTCCCCCCCTTAATGGAGAAAGGATTATCCTGAACTCCTAGCATCCTTCTAAACAATTCAAACTTTACACGTCCAAGAGGCTTAGTAAAAATATCAGCCATATTATCACAAGTTTTACAATATTCAACAAATATCTCTTTTGACTGTAGTTTCTCTCGAACAAAATGGAACTGAGTGTCAATGTGCTTGGTATTTTTATGAAAGACTGGATTGTATGCAAGCTTGATGGTACTCTGGTTGTCAGTTTTGATGATAGTTGATTCTTTTTGTTCTTCTCCTGCATCGTTGAGAAGTCTTCTCAACCAGATAGCTTCACATGTGGCTGCACACAATGCTTGGTACTCAGCTTCACATGAAGATAAGGCTACAGTACTTTCCTTTTTGCTGCTCCATGCTATGACCCCAGATCCAATGCTGAAAATGTAACCTGTGATAGACCTTCGATCATCCAAGTTACCTGCCCAATCTGAATCTGAAAAACCTGCTAGAGTAACATCAGAAGTGTCAGTGTACAAAATACCATAATTACTAGTACCACTAAGATACCTCAACACACTTTTTGCTGCGACCCAGTGACTTTCGAGTGGTTTAGACATGAACTGGCTCAACATACTAACATAGTATGCCAAATCTGGTCTAGTTGTAGTGAGATATATCAAACTGCCAACTAGCTGTCTATACATAGTGGCATCCACCTCTTTAGTGCCATCGTCACTGCTCAACTTTAAGTTCTACTGCAATGGTGTTGTTGCTGATCTGCACTGCTCCATTCTGAACCTTTCCAGCAAGCTTTTGGCATACTTCCCTTGTGTAAGAAAATTCTATCCAGAATCTTTCCATACCTCCAATCCCAAGCAGTAATGTAGATTTCCGAGATCTTTCATCTCAAACACTTGTGACATCTGCTGTTTGATTTCTTTGATCAGATTGTTATCATCCCCTGTTATGATCATATCATCTACATACAAAGAAATCAAAATAATTTGCCTTTGTTTATTGAACTTGGCATATAGATTTGGATCATTCAAGCTCCTATGAAAGCCATGTTGTACAAAGAATGAGTCAATCTTCTCATACCACGACCTGGGTGCTTGTTTTAAACCATAAATTGCCTTTTTCAATTTACAAACAAGATGTTCCTGCCCCTTTTTCACAAGACCTTGAGGCTGAACTAAATAAATTTCTTCTTTCAAGTCACCATTTAGAAATGCAGACTTAACATCTAGCTGGTGTAGCTGCCATTCATGTTTTGTTGCTAAGGAAATTAGCATTCTAATGGTGTTTAATTTGGCTATAGGAGCAAAGGTGTCATCGAAATCTATTCCCTCTTGCTGTGAGTAACCCTTTGCTACCAGTCTAGCTTTAATTTTTTCTATACTCTCATCTGCATTTCTTTTAGGTTTGCACAACCATTTGCATCCAATGGGGGTTTTACCTTCAGGCAATTCAACCAAATCCCAAGTATGGTTTCTGTTTATTGATTCTATTTCCTCATGCATTGCAGCCCTCCATGCATCAGATTTACTTGCTTCTTCATAATTTGCAGGTTCTACAATGTTTAAAATGTTTGTCATTAATGCATAGTCTTTCAATCTGGATGGTAATTGAGTCTTCCTACTCGATCTCCTTGGTAGGGGACTTACCTCAAATCTGTCCATTTCAGCCTTTTCCGGGCTTGCATCATTGATTACATTACCTGTTACTTCTTCTTCTTGTTTCTGCTCCTGCACTTCATCATCCTCACTGTTTTTTTTCCATTAGCAATGGAATGTGCCAATCACTGTTTGAGTCATCCTTTCCTTCTTCAACCTGTTCATGAAATATGACATCTCTGCTTGCAAAAACCTTATGAGTCACAGGATTAAATAACTTATATGCCTTGAACTCAGTGCCATATCCAACAAAGATACATTTCAAGGCTTTTGGATCTAACTTCTTCCTATCTGCCTTAGGTATATGAGCATAAGCTTTTGACCCAAATATTCTTAAATGACTCACTGCTGGTTTGAATCCAAACAATGCCTCAAAAGGGGTTTTGAAGCCTAGACATTTAGTAGGACTCCTATTATTTAAATATACAGCAGTGTTAATAACTTCTGCCCAAAAACCATTTGATAGACCCTTACCTTGAAGCATGCTCGTTGCGCACTCCACAAGAGTTCTGTTCTTTCGTTCTGCCACTCCATTCTGCTGAGGAGTGTGTGGCACTATGAACTGTTGAACAATCCCATGCTGCTTGCAGAAATTCATGAATTCTCCCAACCTGTATTCTCCCCCTTGATCTGAGCGGAGAACTTTTATCCTTTTTCCTGTCTGGTTTTCTACCATAGATTTAAACTCTTTAAAATACTGAAAGGTTTGACTTTTTTTACTCAGAAAGTATATCCATGAGAACCTAGTGCAATCATCTGTAAATAGGAGAAAATAATATGCACCTCCTAATGACCTAGTCTGCATAGGTCCGCATATATTTGTATGCACCAGTTCTAAGATATCTCTTTCTTTTCCATTAACATGCAAAGGGAACTCTTCTCTATCCATTTTCCCTAATGCACATCCATCACATTCCAACTTAACATTATGGAAAACAGGGAGTCCATCAACCATACCTTTTCTCTGAAGTAAGATGAGGTCTTGCAGATTAAGATGGCCAAATCTCTGATGCCAGAGATCTTCAGCTGTCGATCCAGTTGCAACCATTGCTTGCTTTGTCATACTTTTCATGTCTAATCTGTACAAGCTCCCCACGCGCACTGCTGTTGCAACTATTTCCATCTGGCTATCCTTTATGACACAGTTAGTCTTAAAGAATTGAACTTGCATGCCCTGATCAGTAATCATTGAGACAGAGATCAATTTTTTCTTAATTTCGGGCACATACAATACATTTTTAAGGTGTCTAATGTTACCGCTAGGTAATTTTATCGGAATGTCACCATATCCTTTGATCTCATATCCACTATCATCTCCTAAATAAATTTTCGACCGACATGAAGTTTCTTCAAGACATTCAAACCAGTCCTTCTTACCTATCATATGTGAGGATGCACCAGAGTCGACATACCATATGTCGTCCTCATCTCCCTTTGAAGCTGAAAGAGCACAATCAACAGTAAATAGTCGAAGTTCGTGGCTATGATCCACATCTTCCTCAACGAAGTATCCTCTGTGCTTTCTCTGTTTATTTCTTGCTTCGTCTGCCTGCCTCTTATTACACTCTTTAATCTGATGACCAGGTTTTCCATAGTAAAAACATTTCTTGCTGGGAAAATTATTAGCAGACATACCTTTAAACGGTCTCTTCTGAAATGTGTTGGCTCCTCTCTGCTGCTGCTGTGGTTGCTGTTGCTACTGTGGCTGCTTCCCTCTATACTGTCTCCTTTTCGCCATCAGAGCAAGGTCATTGCTCTGCGATTTCAAATTTTGTCGTTGCTCTTCCTCCTGTAGCAGAATCCCTGTCAGCGCTTCAAACGCAAGGGCTTTCTCCCTTGCTGCTAGCCCTGTGATAAACATCTGGTATTCATCTGTCATTCCGTTCAACGTGATCGTGACCAGATCCAAATCGGAAACTTTCTCTCCGATATCTCCCAATCTGTCCTTCAGGTCTTTGACTCTCGCAATGAATCCAGCAGCGGACTCATTCTCCTCCATCTTCATCGCAAACAACTTTCCTTTGAGTGACAAGACACGGTTTGTATTCTGTGTCTGGTATAGGTTTTTAAGCATCGTCCAAATGTCAGTGGCCGATTTACAGTCTCTAATATGCGGGATAATATTGTCCTTGACAGACATCTTCAATATGACCTTTGCTTTTGTCTCCCTTTTATCCCAGTCTTGTTCTTGTGCAGCTGATCCTGGTCTCAGCTCACTTCCTGTAACGATCGACCACGCATTTGCGCTTTCAAGTAAAGTCTGTATCTTAAATTTCCAGTTGGAGAAATTCAATCCATCGAGTTTTCCAGACTCGTGGAGATACGATTCTATACTGTTATTCATATTGGACTGATAAACTTTCTGATCCTCTAATGAATAATTCTACCCAACTGAATAATTGCGGGATACTAAAAAAAAATCACCACATACTAGATCTTGACCACTGTCTTGCTGAAAAGAAAAAAAAATTCGTACCTTCAATATGCCACCAACAGGCAATCTGATCTGCCTCCTCCGGGCGAATCAGAAACTTCACTGCGCCACCACTGGGCAAGTCCGATCTGCTGCCACCGAGAAAATAAGGAACATCAATGAGCCACCATCGGGCAAGTCCGATCTTCCACGATCGGGCGAATTCAGAACTTCAATGTGCCACCACCGGGCAAGGCCGATCTGCCAAAAAAAAAAATTGCAGACCTTCCCAAAGAGAAAGAGGCTGGCACTTCTTTGATGCGAAAAATCCGCGCCCAAATCAAAATGCGTTCGAGTCCCAGCCCTGGCGCGAATTTTGCATGTACTTCCATGCCAATAGCGTATTTTGGCGCGTTGGCGCGCTTATCTCCCTCAAACTCACGCCAATGGTGCGACTGTTCGCGAAAAAACCGCGCCAATCCTTTCTCCTGCTCAGAGATGATTAGTCATCTGAGACCTGTGTTTCAGATGTTGCTGTAGTCCACCTGAATCTACGAAAACTTCTGTAAGCTCTTCCGCCACTACAGTTCTGTAATCAATGATGCATCCTAAAAAAAATAAGGCTATCCCTACTCTTTGCTCTGATACCAAGATAAAAAATGACACTGAATTGAAAAAGAAGGAGTTGCAGCTCACAGGTGAGTACTGCACCTGGAGACTACACTCAGACAGAGAGAACACTCTGAGTTTACTCTACATTCATGAATGAGGCATTACATCATTAAGTACATCACTAGGAATTAGGAAGTTGCAAACAAACTCCTAAATTGTAGGAACTAATCCTAAACTAAGGAGATACGTTACAACTTGTGTAACCATTTCTCCATTAATATAAAATAATATTAATTATTTTCAACTTTATTAAGTATTCTAAAAACTAATTAAAAAAATTAATTTTCATATAAATTTAAAACATTCGTGTTATTATTATCTTTTTTTTTCAATTAATGAACCACAAGCTTGAATTGTGTTATCAATTTAATTCATGTATTTGAATTTGTTTCTATAAGAATCTGAGCCTCAAATCCAGAGATGAGGAAGACTATTTAACAATGAAAAAAATGATTCCTATATATTTGGTTGATCACAACATCTAATTTTTTTGTTTAGGTGATCTCCTTGCTGAATATTTTGTATCAAATATGAAGTTGTTCTTCTTTTCGGAATCTTGGTGAATTACCACTTATAATCTTTCTATTTTGATACATTTTTCTCTATTTGATTATTAGAAAAGTTTTAATAACCTCAATGAGAGTAGCTTCCTTTACAATTCTTTTAACTCTTACAAAAAATACTTTAAAAAATGCAATTGCTTTAGAATTTGTTGTTTTATGTATATCATAATAGGAAATGTAACAAATGCATTCATTTTTACTACTATCTCACCTCATTACAACTAAGGTCAAGTCTTAAAAAATATCTTAGCCATTATCATGTCTCAAAAGCTCATAATAACCATGCATATAATAGTTAACATTCATCTTAACCTCCAAGCTATTAAAATTTGGAAAAATTATCATTCTTTTCCTTTCTACTTAAATAACTTTGCATAGTTTTAACGTGACAAGTCCCATCACCACCTACGGATAGGAAAGGCAGGCAATTTTTCACTTCTCACTATAGCTCTTCCACCAAAGGGTAAAGGAGCACATTGAATCGTTTCCCTTGGAGTAATAAAGGAATTAAAAAAAATAAAAATAAAGAAAAAGCATAGTTTTCATTAAGAGACTAAATTTCATACAATCGAAGCTTATGTTTTGTCTATGCCACTAGACCTATAGATCTCCTACACATACATTAAGTATTTCTCAAACTTGGATGCAATAGCCAACTTAAGAGACCATTTTGGTACATAATAAAGGTCCGAAAAATGCTAAAAATAATTCTCCAATGGAAAGTTGGAGATTTCAATATACACAACTTTTTCATACTTTTTATCTATAACCATTATTGTTAATAGAGTACACAAAAACGTTACCAAGGTCAATCTAGTCAATCTCGTTTTTTGAGCAATTGAATGCACTACAATCCATTCTGCTCACAAAAAAAATTAACTACATTTTCCATTTTCCATTTCTCAAATGTTTGAAAAGTGAACAATAATGTTTTCTGGGTTGATGGGTCTAATTATTTTATTTTTCATAATAAAGAAAAGCAAGAAAATTTAATAAATTTTCATATATATTTTAAACAAATTCATGTAAGTATTATTTTTTTTCTATAATTAATGAATAAAAAACTTAAAGTGTGCATTAGTTTAATTCATTTATTTGAATATCTCAATACAAGAATCTCGGCCTCAAATCAATGGATTGGGAAGGTCATCCAATAATGACAATAATGATTCCCAAGACACTTAGTTCATCACAAAAAGCTACAAAATATTTTGTCTAGATGATCTCATTGTTGGATTTTCTGTATCAAATATGATATTGTTCTTAATTTTTGGAATTTGATTATTTCTAGCTCAGTCTTTCCATTTTGATGCATTTTTCTATATTTGATAATTTGAAAAGTTTTCCGTCAAATTCTCAAAATTTAATAACATGGAAAAGAGTACCTACATTTGTTTTCTTTAAAACCCTCTTTCTATACAAAAATGTCTAAACACAAATATTGATTTTTACAACTCACAAAGAATACTTCAAAAAAAATGAAACTACTCTAGCATGTGGTATTTTGTGTATTTCATAATAGGAAATTTTAGAAACGTTGTAAAGTATTGGAAAAAAAAATTAAACAAATTAATTTCCAAATATATTTTAAACAAATTCATGTAATTATTATCTTTTTTTCTACAATTAATGATGTATACCTAAATTTAATTCATTTATTTGAATCTCTCAATACAAAAAACTCAATTTGAAATAAGGGATGGAAAGACACTCCAACAATGAAAACAATAATTCATAGACACACCATTGATCACAACATCTACAAAATCTCTTCCTTAATATCTCTTCAAATCAAGGGATGGAAAGACCATCCAACAATAACAACAATGATTCCTAGACATTCTGTTGATCCCAACAACTATAAAATCTTAATTAAAAACCTAGATGTAAAAGTTTATTTATTTAAACTCTCAAGTAATTGTTTTAATTTTTACTTGAATAAACATTCATACGACACCTCCCATCAACCCCAAAGGCTAAGAACTCCGGTGCAATTATTCACTTCTCACTACTTGCACGGAGCACTTGCACCATATGTTAGAAGGAGCACATTGAATCACTTCTCTAAGGTGATAAAAGATTTTTTTGAAAAAACAATAGGCTTAAGGAGCGCATTGAATCACTTCCCTCAAGATGATAAAAGATTTTCTTTTGAAAATATCACAATTTGCGTTGAGAGATTAAATTACATATAGTATGTGAATCATCTAACGTCGTGTAATAAAAAATGTTGTAGATTTCCTCTACCAAGTAAAACCAATTAAAAATGTTGTAGATTACCCCTACCAAGTAAAAACCAATTAAAATCTAATAGTAAATGAACACTTGAAGATAAAAATATGATATATTCATGGAGAAGCTTTATTATTTTATTAAAATAAAATGTAAGATATTTACTTTTAACCACCATGCTCGATTAACATGTATATTAAAAAATAAAACTCTAAATTACAAACCAAAAGAAAATATCTCACATTTTTATCGCATTAAATACCAAATTTAACAAAAAAATAATTAAGATATTGTGTAAATTACCCTTAAAATAATAAATATTTCGCATTTTTGTCGCATTTGGGGCCAAATTTAACGAAATTTGGGTTTAAGATATTTGTTTTTCACGGAAATTCCCATTCTTCTACATTCCGTATATATTCCTATTGTAATGAATTAAAAATCTTAATCATCAGCACTTATATAAAAATAACCAGTCGTTCAGGGTTTCCCGAGAGCCTAAAACTTAACCGTAATATGAGAACCACTTGGGGAATTTGACTCCGCCTCCTTGGATATTTCACTCTTATTCACTCGATTTAAAATCTTCTTCTTTCCGGATTTAAACAATGGAAAACAAATAATTCTTAAACCACCTTATCCAACAAAACAACCTTGTTTTTCCTCGAAACCCTGGTGTTGTATCGCGTCATGAATTTAAACCCCAAATTCGTAAAATATAAAACCTTAAACCCGTATAAACCAAAATCCCACCAAATTCAGAGGTCATTATCCCCAAAATTTTTCTTTTGTCCTCTCTCACAACATTTCATAGCAATTCTGATTCTTCTACATTTTGTATACATTTCGAATGTAATGATTTAAAAAGCCTGACCATCCTCACTTATAGATGTTTTACTTGATTCTATAGTGTTTCGTGCATGATTGTATATGTGGTGTTTGGTATTTATAGCGTTAAGTACATGTTGTATATGTAGCGCTATGTACATATGGTGCAATGTACACAATATGTTGTGTACATATGGTGCGACATGCATGATTGTGCATATGGTGTTACGTGCATTTGGTGCTATGTGCATGTCATACATGTGGCGTTGCGTGTGTAGTGACATGTACATGTCTTGTAGACGGAGTTTTGTAGATGGTTTTGTGTGCATGTGGTGTTAAATACGCATCGTACAATTGGTGTTGTGTCCATGTTGTGCAGGTGGTGTAATGTACATTTGGTGATTTTTACAGGTTGTGGAGGTGGTGTCATGTATGCGTGGTGATGTGTACACGTTATAAAGGTGGAATTGTGCACAAGTGGTACTATGTCCATATTGTACAGAGCCATTATTATACATGTATTATTTTCACGACATACATGTTGTGTTATGTTATACATTGGGTGTAGGTGTATGTGTCGTGTTGTACACACAGTGTAGGTGTATGTGTTGCATTGTACACTATGTGTGTGTATATATTGTACAATGTGATGTAACAAACATGTATGGTATTGTATAGTCGTTATTGTTGATATTCAATGTTGAGGTGGTTTAATCTCGGGATACCATTGTTGCTAATATTGAGGAAGGAGGCGGTTTAGCCTTCGGATTACCTTGTTGCTTGAATAGAAGGCACTGGGTGCTTTCCGGGTTTGGAAACCAATTGAGTGTGTATACAGAAAGGATAAAGAATAAAGGAAAAAAAAAAGAATCGTTGAAGGATAAGTATCATTATTTTACTTTAAGTTTTCAATTATGCATGTGATGTATGATTTTATTTTATGATGGCTACATGTCAATTATGATTTAAATTTACGATGGTTGCATTTTAAGCTAACCAAATGTGATATGTTGATTCATGTTGATTTGGTCAAAGATATATTTTGACTTTTTGTGATAAGAAGTGAACATAATTGCAATTGTACATTATTGACGGGCCACCGATGAGGTATGATGTGAGTTTATTTCAATTTGTTTTGAATCTAATGGAAGTTATGTTCTTTGTAAAGGAAAACATGAAAATGTTTGGCTGGGGTGGTTGAAACTGGTTGCAAGAATTAGCAATGGCAAAAGGAATTGGAACGAGAAGTAATATGTTGGTAAAGCACTTCAAGAGCAGGGCCATTTTGGGACACTATCACCCAATAGTGTCCATTTATTACTGTGAGCACTCTATTACAAGTATGATGGTTTTGAGGTAGGGATATGCATTGGTTGTTTGACCTTCTGATGCAAAGAATCCTTTCCAAGGGATGGTTCACCCAGGATAGGGGATTCCTCGGAACTTGGATGGTGAGTGACTACAGGGAAGAGTGTGACCTAATTTCGAGAGGGATTTTGTAGCAAAGAAGGGAAGGTCAAGGATGGATTTTCTTGGTAATTATCATTTCCAAATGGACTCAAATGCACATTTAGAGTGTTCCCTAGAATAATGAGTCAGTGACTGTTCACTTAGTGGAAAAGTGGTGCAATATTTTAGCGCTGGACCTTGGATGCATCTTTGACCTTGGTACTACATTTTGGACTTCCTCGAAATGACGTGAATCCTGGTATTACTTTCACGGAGGAGGTGTGAACCTAGAGACTCCCTTGTTCAGATCCAAACATCGTATCCTTTTATTTTCTACTTAAAGAAAATGTGCATATGTATATATGTGTATTTGTTTGTGAATATTGTATCAAGCTAGATTTATAAAGCGCCATTTGATGGGCCTCTAAATTAGACATAAATTAAGGCCTAGCTAACCTTTATTAGGTACATAAAAGATTTATTAAACCTCTCCTTATACACTTAATACTATTTTTTTATGCTTTAATATGTTCTTAGGGATGTTTACACATAATTTCATATTTGTGCCTAATATTATATATTTTTGTAGAATATTTTGAGAATATTGAGTAGATTATCAAGATTTGGAGGAGGAGATAATTTAGGGACTTTCTACCTACTACTTTAGGATCAATATTGGAAAATAAATGAGCAAAGTATCACGAAATTATTGAGAAATTGTGGAGAGATTTTGGAATTTGGATGACTGAGAAAATCTATGAATGTGTTCCCTACCATTTACTGCAAACTCCTACTACTATTAAGAACTAGATAGAATATTTGAGGAATTTTGGACAGGAAAGCTTCCTACTTTCAAGGGTAATGCTTCCTCATCATTTTGTATAAGTACCAATTTTAATTTTCCTCTAGTGGAATGTATTTTTTAGTCTTATTGTGGAGAAAAATTGATTTCTAGAAGCTATACCTTCTTTTCTTGCAGAGATGTAATTGGACTGATTCAATAATGAATATTGGCATCATTTTTATATTATAAGTCTTGATTTATTTCATATGACTCTAATTCCTCCTTGGGCTTGGCAATCATAGGAGCCTCAGAGCCCTCTTGAACAATTTATTTATTTTCTTTTCACTTCTTATTCATATGCATCTCTTATTTATTTTTTGCGTATTTTTGTATTTAGTATTCTTTCTTTCTTTGTTGTAGGATTGAGTTAAATGATTAAAGTAAGTTATTTTGAAGGTTTTTTACAGGTTCAAAAGTATTATTCATCCTTGGAATAAGTATGTAAGGTCATCTTAATCATTAAGCTACTTGGATTTGATTACTAGTTCACGAATATAAATTTTTGGAAATGCCTTCTAGCGAAATAGTAGTAAATGTATGTTGTTTTTCAGAATTCGTTAATGAGATCCATTTGACTTGAGTCCACTTGTATTAGGTCATAATAATGTTAATTTTAATAAAAAAATTAACGCTATTTCATTTTCACTTGATTAGGTTAGGCATTTGATGGATTAACTAGCTCACTAGTTCTTGAATTTCCAGATTTTAGAGTAGTAATTTTCTGTTATTTTTCATCACGTGTGAAAAAGAGTATTTTGGAGTGCTTCCACTTGGAATGGAGACCTAATGCACTCTAATTACTAAAAAAAAATTCCCTTAACATTTTCATTTGATACTCGTGGTCATTCGGTGAGTTATTTCCAAAATTCACTTTCTTGTAGCAAAAAAAGAGTTTCTTGTAGCACTCTTGAAGCATGCGGAAACTTGACCATGTTTTCTCTCGAAGGTTGGTTTTTGTCTCCTAGGCTTCAATGATGAACCCTAGGATCTAAATACATGATTGACGAATAATAAACACCACTTACGAAATTCATTTTCATAAAATATATTAGGAATTTTTATTTGAAATCATGCTCTTTGGATTTGAATTAAAAATTGTTGTCCTTTCCTAGGATTAATTTCTTTTCAAAGAAACACTTCCATTTATACGATTAGTTTAGTCTTTTATTTCATGAAATTTACTCCATTACATAATATCAACAAAACAAGGACATATTGTATGTTGCACATATAGTGCCGATACCTCTTAAGTTTGTACGAACCCCAAGTCGATAATTAAATTTTGTAGCCTTGGTAGTTGCAACATTCTTGTTGCAATACTTAGACTCATAACTTTTTGGCACCATTTTCGGGGAGGTGTCATAGTATGAATTTTCTTCTTCCTTAGTTGATTCATTTATTTTCTTTCAGCAAAACAACAAAATGTTTATAGTAGGCATATTTGGTTTCAAAACAGAGAATTGTATTGCATTAGCATTCTTATTCAAAAAAATTAAAAATATTTCTCCAACACCAACCCCTCCATTTGATGACATGGTGCAGTAATAACCACATCACCATCCACTTTTGCAGGTAGAATAATAAGAGGTGGTAGAGAAGGTAGAAGAAATGAATGGAGGTGATGACAATGAAGAAGGTCCTCTTGGATTTCCCATTCAAGAAACTTATGTGAATGTGCATATGAAGAGCATTCCCTCCATATTTCCTTGCCAAATTCCATGGTATGAGGTTAGAGGATCCAAAAACATTTCTCTTTCAATTTGAAATTATTTTTAGATATTATGGCTACTTATCAAACACTCAAAAATTGAGATTGTTTCCTGCAACATTGAAGGATAGAGATCTTAAATGGTTCTTGAGTCTAGGTACTAATTCAATAAGATCATGGAATGATATGAAAAAAGTATTTATAGACAAATATAAATACCATGACCTTAAGGAAGAAATTTTTAGAGTGAATGAAGAATAAAATGAGAGCCTTTAGGATCTAATAGAGAGGTTCATGTATAATGTTAAGAGGGAAAAATTGCAACATTTAGGATTTGACACACTAAAAATCATCTTATTTAGAACAATTAGGGATGTGTGGATTGATATCCTTTATCTCATGAGTAAATGAGATGTACACCAATTATCATTTGATGAAATTTGTGAAACATGCAAGCACATATCAAGAGGAATGACAAGAGTAAGTAAATCAACATAAAAAAGAGTAAGTCAAGTTGAACATGGAAATTTTCTTGATAACTTTAAAACAAAAATTCTTACCAATATAAGTGAACAAGTAGAAATGTTAAGAATGTGAAATGTGAAAAAAGAAGATGATGATATTTGTGTTATCCATGCAAAATCATATGCTACTAAATATTTTCCATCATTACCAAGGTTTAAGGAAGTTTACAAAGAAGACAATGGAGAAAGTCGATCACCGCAAAACCTATGTTATGTAGCTCCAAGAATACCATGGAAGCCTAGTCAACTTGCTATGATGCATCGACCTACTTCAAAATTTCAGGCTTATTCACATCCATCTAAAACTAATTTTAACACACTCCTTCCTTTGCAACCTTGGCCATATCAACCCCAAAACCAATATTGGAAACAAGGATGACAAAGACCTTATGGAAAAAATTCACAATATCCCAAATATTTTCCTCAATATCATCCATACCAAACTCTATTGTATCCCTACCATCCACCTCCACTAGAACCACAACCTCATCCACTTCCATCTCATAGATCCTATCCCACTCAACTACAAGTACCACCATTTCCAAACGCATACAATGAAGTATCTCAACCCACTTACAATGTTGAGGTACAATACTACCAAAGATATCCTCTTGATCTAAATGATATTCATCTTAGTTCAAGAAAGGTATTTCAAAAAAGATATTTTCTTGATTTCATTGAAGGACATCATTTAGAAGAAGAAGAGTCAAGTGAGGAGATCAAATAACCATAGGCTACACTTGATGAAGAGCAGATATAAGAATCAAATATTAAGAAATTTCCCTCATGTTTACCATCATTTCCTCCATGCGTTCAAGAGAATAATAGGAAAAAAGAGGAAAATTTGAATTGCATGGTAGAATATGACATGAAGAATGTTTCCAAGGAGCGAGAAAACCAAGGGCATCAAAGCTATATTTAAATATGGTTCCAGAAAATTATTAAGTTGTAGCAACACACTCTTCCTCAATAGTACTTGATACAATCTTAGTCAAAGCAATTCATCTCTCATATTTAGGTACATTTCAAAGCACGCATGCCATGTGTACACATGATTATATCTACCATATTGATTTTCACATCGCTCAATTGGATTTATTCCTATAATTGAAAGATATTTTGTTTTTTCAAGTAGAGTAGGATAGAAAAAAATAAAGAAAAAACTGGAAAAAGAGAAAGAAGGAAAAATAATAAAATCTCAGGTGAAAACCTCTTTTGAGCCACCTGATATTGGCTCACTGATTGAAAACCTCCATGAGTTGGTCAATGTGTTGTAAAAAATAGCAAATAAGAAGAAAATAAAATATCCTAAGTTAAAACATCCTTTAAGGCACCTAGGGAGACCTACTAGTTGAAAAATTCATTGAGGGAGCTAGTAGGCCTAAAGAAAAAAAAGAGAAAAAAGAGAAAAAAAATAAAAGAAAAAATGTATTTGCTTGTTGTATCTCTCTCTAATGAATGCAGGTGCTCTCCAACCTATGCAAGCAGCAAAAAAAAATATGAGTTGGCACAAAAAGAAAAATTTGGTCAAAGAACTCCTCAAAGGAAGTCAAACTTGGACGACCTCCTCCTTTTCTCCTATGCTACAAAAGGATCAAAGTCATCCCAATCCATCACCGTCACCTATTTCCAAAATCTAGTAATCATTTCCAAGCTTTTCTAGTTCATTTTCCTTGTTGTCCTAAAATGCTACAGGAAACCATGTTTTTGCTAAAGGAAAATCCTAGTGTTTAGCATATAATTTTTTTTATTATATCTCACACACTATGCAGCCATTTTCAAGCCTATTTCATGGGGAGATGCATATATATGATGGTAACATGATTAATAAGTTTGAGAAAATTCTGTTGCATAGTTTGTGACAAATCGACCTCCATCACCTATAAACATTTTTACGTTTTCTCAAGATTCGTGCATCGAATGATGGAGATGTTTTATGGGGAGGTGTATGAGGATGATGGTAACAAGATAGAAAACATTCAGGTCAATCTAGTCTACCATTTCAGTGATATGGATTAAAAAAAAAATATGCTACAAGGGGTTGTTCTTAGCTACTATATGAAACTCTGTAATTGGTACAGGAAGTTACAAAGAGCTACATGCAAGTGGATAGAGGACAAAAAATAGTCACATGTTAGCAAATTATATATTACAAACCAATAGAAAAAATAAAATGCATGTGGAAACAAAAACGTAGAAAACATATAAACAAGAGAGACACAGATATACGTGTTTCACCGAGTTTGGGCTCGATCCACCCCGAACAACCAGTGCTTCCTTTATATTATCCAGCAAAATGAAGAGACATAACCTATAGCAGATCCGCTGTAATATATCTGTTCTCTCTCACCATCTCCCTATCTATTTCTCACTCTGAGAATACACATACACTACACAGCCACAATACAACACCCTCATACAAAGTGAGCGGTTTCCTTCTAGGGAGAAAAATCCTAAACTAAACATAAATTCTACCGTTAGATCATCCACCTAATGAACGACCCAGATTGACTAGAAATTACTATACTTTTACAAGAAAATTTTACATTCGTTTTTAGCTTCATGGGCACTGCCCCTGAAAACCCCTGCCAATAAGGGGGCAGGGGGCACTCCATAAAGTCACAACCAACCCCTGTGGACCCCCCAAGTAGCATTTAATTATGGACGGCGTTTCTACCCCATTAAGAGAAGGGGTCCAACGTTGTGATACATCTCAGGGAAGAAGATAATCAGGCTCCACACCCAACAATCTCCCACTTGGAGACTGATTATAGCAACTCCACCATTGCTTCATTTGCTGGACAATGACTCCACTTTAGACCTGGCTATTTCCATCTTCCTCATCATAATGGAATACCATTGAAGCTTAGAATAATCTTAGTTTCTCCCTGGTTACAACTTTTGTTAGAAATTCTGCAGGATTCTGGCTAGTGTGTATCTTTTCCAGCTTCAACTATCCACCTTCCAATACTGATTGTTTGAAATGGTACTTGAGTTGTATGTGTTTAGTCATGGAATGAAATGTTGAGCTCTTTGCAATATGAATGGCACTTTTTCTATCACTGTATAACGTGCCTATATCATGTTTCCTACCCAATTCATCCATAAACCTTTGTAACCAAATCATTTCATTACTAGCCTCTGTAGCAGCAACATACTCTGCTTTTGTTGTTGAAAGTGCAACAATGCTTTGGAGTTTTGAAACCCAATTGACAATTGTTCCACCTACAATAAATACATACCCTGTAGTGCTCCTCCTGTTATCTTTGTCGCCTACCATATTTTCATGAACATATCTGTGTATAGAAATGTTTGAATGACCAAATAATAATGTTTTATTTGTGGTACCTCTCAAATATCTAAGAATCCATTTCACTACCATCCAATGTTATTTTCCTATATTTTTCATACACCTACTTACAACTCCCACTGCATGTGCAATATCAATCTTTGTGCAGACCATTGCATACATTAAGCTTCCAACTTGTGATGGATATGGAACTTTAGACATATAATCCACTTCTTCTTGGGTCTTGGGGCACATCTCCTTACTAAGTTTTAAATGGCTAGTGAAAGGTGTACTAAATCGTTTTGCATTTTGCATATTAAATCTTTGCAACACCTTTTGTATGTACTCATTCCGAGACAATGTTAATTTCTGATTTTTCCTATCTCTAGTTATTCTCATACCAAGGATTTTTTTTGTAGCTCCCAAATCCTTCATTGAAAAGGAATTTGCCAATATTCTTTTGAGCACATTTATTTCCTGCATGTTAGACCCTGCAACACGCATGTCATCTACATACAATAACAATATAATATAGTTTCCATCATTTTTATTTTTTAGATAAACAAAATGATCAGAGTGACATCTAGTATAACCTTTTTCAGACATAAACTTGTCAAATTTTAGATACCACTGCCTTGGAGCCTGTTTTAAGCCATACAAGCTCTTCTTTAACCTGCACACTAATTTTTCCTTCCCTTTGACCTCATATCCTTCTGGTCGTTGCATATAGATCTATTCCTCCAAATATCCGTGGAGAAATGATGTCTTTATATGTAACTGTTCAATATACAAATATTTTTGGTACAACACTTAAAATAGTTCTTGTTGAAGTCATCTTAACAACAGGAGAAAATATTTCATCAAAATCAATACCTTTCTTCTGTGCCAACCCCTTCACCACAAGCTTAGCTTTGTACCTCTATTTTCATCCATCTTCTTTCGTCAACCTGTAAACCCATTATGTCTGCAACGCTATTTTACTTGTAGGAAACCTGACTAAGTCCCAAGTCTTGTTATGTATTAAGGATTCCATCTCTTGTTTCATGGATAGCTCCCGCTTCTTCCTGGTTTCAACCTGTATGTCTTCTTCATAACATTCAGGTTCACTAGAATCAGTCAACAATAAATAATATAATGAAGGAGAGTATCGTTCAGGGGGTCTACTTATCCTGGTAGATCTTCTGACACCACTTTTAGGTGTTTGAGGTGCCTATTACTATTGTTGTGGTTGTTGATTATTATTATTTTTAGGCACCTTTACTTTTTCTGTGATCTCATCAAGGAGTGTGTATTATTTGTTTTCTTTTTCCTGTTTCTTTTCCTACAATTGATTCTTATACAAGACCTTTTCATTGAATATTACATCTCTTCTCCTAATTATTTTTTTATTTTCATAATCATATAAGCAATAAACAAAATCATTAACACCATATCCAATAAAGGTACATTTCATTGATTTTTCCTCAAGCTTTTCTCTATTTTCTTTATTAATATGAACAAAGGCCTCACAACCAAAAGTCTTTAAAAAATAGTATTTTACCTTTTTACCTATCCATGTCTCATCTGGAATACCACCATCCAAGGAGCTTGAAGGCCCTTCGTTTATTTGGTAAACAACAGTATCTACAACATCTACCCAAAATTGTAAAGGAAATCTTGCATGAAATCTCATGCACCTTACACGCTCCATGATTATTTTATTCATCCTTTCTGACACACCATTTTCTTATGGTGTTCTTGGAACTATCTTCTCTCTAGTAGTTCCATGCTCTGAACAGTACCTATCAAACTCTTTTCTGGAATATTCACCTCCATTGTCTGATCTGAGACACTTCAACTTCTTTCTTGTCCCAATCTCAACCAAAGCTTTCCATTTCTTGAAAGTATCAAATACATTAGATTTGTTAGGAATACAATAAATCCATTTTTTTCCTAGTTTCATCATCAATAATAGTAACATAATGATGAGAGCCACCGAGAGATGATACCTGAGCAGGTCCCCATAGATCTATATCCACAAGCTATAATTTTTTTCTCTTCTTTTCTTTCCTAGCTCTCAGAAATCTGACTCTCTTATGTTGTCCGTAAATACAATTATTATAGAAATCCAAATCAATATTCGTCAAACCCGAAAAAAAATTTCTTGAGTGAATAATCTTCATCCCCTTCTCACTCATGTGTCCGAGCCTATGATACCATAATGCTGCATCTGCTCCTTTGGAAGTTAAAGCATTAACATAGTTAGAAATAACATTGCATAAATACAATGTACCAGCCTTTTCACCTTTTGCGATTATGAGGGATCCTTTGGTGACCTTCAAAGTTTTATCTGTGGAAGCTGTCAGACAACCTTCACCACCTAACTTCCCTGTTGAAATTAGATTTTTCTTCAAATCTAGAACATCCATTACCTCATTTAATATCCATTGGTTTCCATTCTGTTGTTTTACAAGAACTTTACCCATTCCAATAATTTTATAGGGTTTATCATCACCCAAACGAACTTGTCCAAAATATCCTTGAACATAATCATGAAAATATTTCTTATCAGGTGTGGCATGGAATGAGGTGGCCCCTGATTCTACCTCCCTAGAATCAGTAAAATTTTCTAAAGAAAGTATCAAAGCATGTTCTAACACATCACGTGTCACATTTTCTTCATGATTATATTCTTGTTGTGCATCTCCTTATTTTCCCTTTCGAGATCTATAGTATTTCTTCAGGTGTCCTTTATTTTCACATTTCCAGCACACTATCCCCAATCTAGACTTGGATCTGCCTTTCCTTGATTTACTTCGATATGCTGAGCTCTTTCATCTTTCCATTTTTAATCCCCTAGACTCCGCACTCAAAGCATTACCCGATGTTTCATCGGAGCTTTTCCATCACATTTCATCGCTAAGGATAGCACTGACAAGATCATCAAACTTTAAAGTACTAGATCTAGAGATGGAGTTACTAATGGCCATAACTAAACCATTCCATCTTTCTGGTAATGAGCACAAAAATACCAAAGCCCTAACTTCATCATCAAATCTTACCCATATAGAACTTAACTGACTCGTAATTGTATTAAAATCGTTTAAATGGTCTGTAACAGATCCACCTTCTGACATCTTCATATTAAATAAACGTTCCATAAGAAATACGTTGTTTGAGGCCTAGAGTTTTTCATATAGTTTCACCAATTCCTTAATCAAACCCTCTGATGTTTTTTCCTTTGAAATATTGAAGGCTACCAACGCTACGAGGCACAACCGTACTATTTTGAGTGCCTTTCTATCGAGAATCACCCATTCTGCGTCTACCATAGTCATCGACTTTCTTATTTTTCTACTCCATGGTTAGTACACATATTTCTGATCCTGCTAATATTCCATCTACATCTTCCACAACGGAAAGTTTTGGCCATTAAATTTCTCGACCTTAAACTTACCATCTTCAGCCATTTCTCCCACTCGAACTAGGAACCCTTCTTTCTTGCAAGTTTATGAGCCAAATAGACCTTCGGCTCTAATACCGGTTGTTAGCAAATTATATACTATAGAGTAATGGAACAAATAAAATATATGCAGAAACACAAACATGGAAAAAATATATATAAGAGAGACATAGATATACGTGGTTCACCCAGTTTCGGCTACGTCCACCCCGAACGGCCAGTCCTTCCTTTCTATTATCCAGCAAAATGAAGAGACACAACCTATAGTATATCCGTTGTAATATCCTTTGTTCTCTCTCATCGTCTCCCTATCTGTTCTCTCTCTTAGAATACACATAAATTACATAGCCACAATATAATACCCTCTTACAAAGAGAGGGGTTTCCTTCTAGGGAAAAAAAAATAAACTAAACATAACTTCTACCATCAGATCATCTGTCTAATGAACGGCCCAGATTGACTAGAAATTACTATACTTTTACAAGACAATTTTACATATGTTTCTAGCTTCAGGGGTACTGCCCCCGAAACCCCCCGCCAGGGGGGGCTCCATAAATTTGTAGTCACCCCTCCTATATCCCCCAGGTAACATTTAATTACAGACGGCGTTGCTGCCCCATTAGGAGCATCGATCAAACATAGTTATACATCTAAGGAAAGAAGATAATCAGGCTCCACACCCAACATCACAAAGGCTATTGATGTGAAGAAAATAAATTAGGAGAGTCTTACTATCATTTCCTTCCACCTTGTCATCACTCCATCTCAAGCACAATGATTTTTCAATCAAACCCTACACTTTGTCACTTCTGTAACAAATTTTTTTCTGCAAAAACACATATTTCCTTCACATCATTCTTTCATGACCACACTACTGCTTCTTAGCCTTACCACACTCTCCCTCATCACCCCATGCATATTGGAAGTCAAACGAATATAAATAAGGTATTTACAAGAAGGTATTTTCATAGAGGCACCTACAAACATACAACAAAGGTATCGGTAAAGCATGCAAACATCAAGTCAATCATCAACTTCAACGCTCACATCATGGGCATGTCATCAACAAGATTTAAGTCAGGGATGTGAAGCAGTAGGAATAACAAAGAAAAAAATCCTAGAAGACCTCCACATTCAATGCTATCAACAATAGGACCTCCCATAGATTATCACATGCAGCTTTAGTAGCAGCTTTAGAACCACCAAAGACAGCATCAACAATCATATCAATAGCTTCAATATCACCTAAAAAAATAAATCAAGGGTAAGGCTAAGTATGAAATCATCTGAACCCTTATTCGAATCTATTCTATCTTAATAAAACATTAAAAGTGTGAGAAGAAAAGTTTTTTATAGCCAAAACTAGTAGAAGAATTATAAAAAACTACCAATTAGTTCCACTTTTCCACCAAGATACACACACATGTGGGAGAGGAACAAGACAAAATTAAAGAGGACTTGAGAGAGTGGGTGGTAAGTAGTTAGTTGTGATGGAAGAAAAGGTGCTCCAAGTGGTAACTAAGGTAGAACTGAGTTAACAAAACAAGAACTCTAGGTTTATTTTGCATGCAATGAAAAAAAGAAAAAAATGGAAAAAAAAAAAAATTAAAAAAGGAAGAAAAGATTTGAAAAAATAAAAAATAATAAAACAAAAGGTGGACCCACCACCCCTTTCCATATGAAATATAGTTTCTACAGGCGAAATATGGCTGCTACAGACACAAAATTTGCTACAAGAAGTTGCTACTAGAAAAATAAATTTCTATAGGAAGTTAAGTAGGACAAATTTTGTTCATCAAAGGTGGTTTTCCTCATCTCTTCTCTCTCTCCCGTGCTTACACACTCCATGGAAAGCTCCAACATCCACCCATTCACTCAATTCACCTTTCAATTAGGAAGAAAAGTCCATTTTTTCTCCTAACTTTAATTGTTATAGAAAGTCCTAGTTGCTACAAGATTCAAGTAGCACTACAGGAAACCATGTATATGCTACAGGAAGATTATTTACAAGGACAATAGCTCTCCCAAAGGTTTCTAAACTTGAAAAAGAGCATGATGATATTTTTTTCTTATACCTACCATTCCTAACCCTAACTTCACTCCATACACAAGGATTCATTCCCTAAACCTATGTTGCACCATTACCAACTAGATAACCTATACATTGGCATGGGACCCCTCCCCTTACCTGTCCATCACTCCAACCCTAACCTCCATAAACCATTTCCCTTCATATATAAGTAATATGGAGGCCTAAGAAGAAGAGAGAAGAAAACTACAGGAAGTTGAAAATTTTATTGTAGGAATTCAGTATATGGCACAAAAAGGTCAAAATCTAAGGATAAGTTGATGGATATGGCTTCAAAGGACCAGAAACAAACTCCAGGAGGATGAACACACTAGCAAAGGCACCTGAGGACCTCCATGCAACACATTCAAGAAGAAACACAAAGAAAAGTGCAACAAAAAGATCAGCGGGAGGAGGAATACTTGGACCAATAAACAGAGAATCAAATAGGCCAACATACATGAATAAATAGAAGTCAAGGAAGATGAATAGGTTTCTCAAAGGATGAGAAACAATTTCAGTAGGGGGTATGATGGGCCCATAATTCGACATAAATTAAGCCCATCTAATCTTTCTGAGGTAGATAAAAGATATATTAAATCTCTCCTTCCACACTTAATAATTTTTTTTTATGATTTAATATGTTCTTAGAAATTTTTAAAGATAATTGCATATTTGTGCCTAATATTTTTTTATTTTGGTAGAATATTGTGAGAATATTGTGCAGATAATGAAGATTTAGAGGAGGAGATAGTTTTTGGACTTGATCCCTATTACTAGAAGATCAATATTGGAAAATAAATTAGAAAAATATTATGAAATTATTGAGAAATTCTAGAGATATTATGGAACTCCAATGATTGAGAAAATCTAGGAATGTGTTCCCTACCATTTACTGCAAACTCCTATTGTTGGGAAAAAAATCTCCTGTTTGAGGGATTTTTGAGGGAAAATCTTCCTCCTTTAAAGGGGAATTCTTCGTCAACATTTTATATAAGTACCAATTCTAATTGACTTCTAGTGGCATGCATTATTTAGTCTTATTGTGGAGAACATGTTTTCTACAAGCTCCACTTTCCTTTCTTGCAGGGATGTACTTCGAGTGATTCAATAATGAAGATTGACGCCATTTTTAGCTTCTAAGGCTTCGTTTCTTCCATATTACTCTGATTATGGATTGGGCTTGGCCATATGAGGAGCCTAAGATCCCTCTTGCACAATTTATATATGTTCTTTTCACGTCTTATTCACATGCATGTCTTCTTTCAATTTTTCATATTTTTGTATTTTGTATTGCTTCTTTCTTTGATGTAGGATTGAGTTAAATGATTGAATTAAATTATTTTTTAGGTTTTTTACAGGTCAAAAATCATTATTCATCCTTGGAAAAACATTGGAAGGTCATCTTAATCATTAATCTACTTGTTATTTGTTACTAGTTTATGAATATAACATTTCTAGAAATTCCTTGTAGCGAAATAGTAGTAAATTTCTGTTATTTTTTAGAATGGTTTAATGGGATAGATTTGAATTTATTACACTTGTATTAGGTCACAATTATGTTAAATTTAATAAAAAAATCTACCCCATTTCATTTTCACTTGAATAGGTTAGGCATTTGATAGATTAAATATCTCACTAGTTCTTGAATTTCCCTTTTTTAGAGTAGTAATTTTCTATTATTTTTTAGCATGTGTGAAAAGGGGTATTTTGGAGTGGTTCCACTTGGAATGGAGACCTACAACATCCTACTTAGCAAAACAAGAGTTTCCTATAGCAGTCTAGTAGCATGTGTAAACTCGACCAAATTTTCTCTCAAAGGTTATTTTTTGTCTCTTAGGCTTGAATAATGACTCCTAGGATCTAAAACAGTTATTGAGGAAGAATAAAGACCAATTTCTACATTTATTTTCAGAAATTAGATTATAAATTTTTATTTGAATTCTTGCTCTTAGGATTTCAATTGAAATTTGTTGTTATTTCGTAGGATTAATTTATTTTCAAAAAAGCACTTCCATTTCTACAATTAGTTTAGGCTTTGATTTCATGAAATTCACTCCATTACATCAGAGCAAAAAAATAAAGAAACATTGTATACTGCACATATAGTGTCGATAAATCTTAAATTTGTACGAACCCCGGGTCGATAATTAAATTTGGTAGCCTTAGTAGTTTGAGAATTCATGTTGCAATATTGAGGCTCATCCCCATGGAAAATATGGTTATCTCTTTCACAAAGGAAAATATGGTTATCTCTTAGTTGAAGAAAATGTGAATAATTATATCTGGTTGTTATTGTAAATACTCCAATGAGCTAGGTTTTAAAGCTATTATACGTAGCATGGTTGATATATTGTCATGTTGTCATGATGGGTTTTCCTTTTCAGCAGGTTATTCATTATAAATATCGCATCAAGCTAAGTTACAAAACTCCATGGGAGGTTTTTTTTTTTTCAATAGTTTTTATAGGGCATAGGTTGGGTTTAAAACCGATGATGGTTTTCCCCAAGCAGGAGTGTTCTGTAACGGACCCAGGCTAAAATTTCATATAATAAAAGACAATAAAGAAAAAAAATAAGAACATGGTTAAGGGGCACATATTCCAAGTTCAATGTTGGGAAAACACATCCTAGTGTGGGTGTTCATTTTGTTTATTATGGCTAAGGAAATTGGAAATGGAAATGGAAAAGGATTTGGAAAGGAAAATTGGCATTTTTAGCAATTTTTTATGAAAATAAATGAAATTAGGAGAAAATGAAGGTGAAAGGTCACATGTTTCATGTGAGGAGTAAAATGAAGGAAACTGAATAAAGTAGAGGCATAATTAATACAAATATTTATGATGATCAGTTGGGAAGCTTTTTCTGAGACTTTTGTCAGTTTAGTTTTGGAGATCAAACAAGGAAAGTTTGGACTAATAAAGATTCAACAGGAATAATTATAGGTAACTTATTGCATGTATGGTTTCCTAGTTATTTTTCACATGCATGGTATGTGCATGCTGGTATTTGGTTCTTTTGTTGTCGTCGGCATGGTTTTGTTGGGTTTTGACAATTTTTTTCAACATCTCCTTTCCATTTTTGGATAACCATGGTGTGATGGGATTGTTCTTGGTTTCAATATTTGGAATTTTCTGAAGGTTTCATAATTTCGGGTGAATTTTGTCTCAGGAAAATTAACAACAGCCTCGGAATCCCTTGACTGGTAATGGCGATATACATGATAAATCCCAAGGGTGAAGCCTAAGTTTAAGCCTAGTGATTTAGTGTGGATTATGGGAAAACCTAGAGACTTGGAGATGGAAAATTGCTCAAGGATGGTGAAGGAATACAAAGGAATTCCAAGCTTAATTTTTTTTTATGGTCTCAGAGTCAGTTTATGTGAGATCACGGTATGGTGAGGGTGGATTTTATTTAACCTCTGGATTTCCTTAGTTGTTTTCCAGTGGTTTATTTTATTACATCTCACATTCATTCTTGGAATATGAAACAAGGGTAAGTCGCTGGAAGAAATATTAGGTTCATCCATGTCTATGGTTGGGAGGTACGTGGAAGTCGCAAACATACTTGGCTCTTAGCTTTGTTTAATGAAAGCTAAGTTCTCTTGATTTTGATTGGTAAATTTACTTTTTACTATGTGGATTTATTGAATTTTATCTTATATTTATTTCTATGTTTATATGTTGGTTATAAGCATGGATATTGGTTGGTTTTAGTCATGGCTCTTTCATGTTTTTACATGTAACTGAGATAATAGTGAATGAAATACTTAATTGATGTTTAGAAAACTAATGGGATAGGTTGGTGATCCTTCTTGTTATGTCTCATATGAGTTTTTAGTCCCTTGTGCTCAGAATTGTGTTCATGACCTGTAGGTTTCATATCTACTAAGTGTTTGACAGAATGCCAGTCCCAGTTGGGGATGGTCATGTATAGCATTAGTTATTATTTTGGTTTATAATCATTGTAGCCTTGTGTTTTATGAGTTATAAAAGTTATATGGATTTTTGGGTAGAGGCTTACGCCCAACCATGAAAATAACTTAATTTCCATAGTTTTTGCCACAACACTGGGTGGAAAAGGCCACAGTTTCTCTGTTGTAGGTCTATGGGAGGGACTCGAGGTTTCTAGCTGCACGGAAGTCTTGGAAAGGGTGCTATTGGGCCTTTATCTCAAAAAAACATAAGGTGGCTCATGAGATGGACACCTGGAGGGGTTGGGTTACTCCTAGAGGGTGTGGAAGCACCTGAGGGAAGTTATAAGGTATTTTTTGTTAACTCCATTTCCTCAAGGTCACCTAGGACGTTGATTGTTGTTAGAACAACACCTCATCTTATGTTTACCCAAGGTTAGCTGATGAAAGTGGGTGGATGTGTAGGGAGAGGTACGTTACATCATGAAAGATTGAAATTTCAACACCTCTAACACCCCCATTGATATATAAAAATGGAGGAATAACCCTCAGGGGTGGGGCCAACGCAATTTAAAAATAACGGCAACACATAGTTTAACAACTAGTGGATGGGCAGGATCGAGCCCCCAACCTATGGCCCATTAAACAACATGCCTAGTATTGGGCTGGGGGCATATTTTTTTTCAATAATATACAAAGTATAGGGGTTTTATAGAGTGATTTTGTAGAGCATGTGATAAACATGGTGTATTCTGGCCATTTTCCGGCCTTTTTTAGTGCTGTAGGAGCTTAGATAAGGTATTTTGGGCCTTCTCAAAAACATGAATGTGTTTGTTTCAAAATTTTAATCTTTTAAATTGAAGTATTGAGTACATGAGCATCATCATAAATTGGTCACCACTAGAAGTTGCACCCGGCGATGTAGCACAAGATGGGTGAACTTTGCTATCAAGTTGTGTCTTTTCTTTGTTGTCTTTTTATCCCCATAACACTATAATTTCATATATTTTTAACTTAAATTTATGTGCTTCCACAATGTATATATTCTGCTCAAAGAGACATAAAATAACTTCCAAATTAATCAACAACATGTTCACGTTTAATTTTTCTCAAGTTTGGTATCAGAGAATAGTTTTGTGAGTGTTTGAGAGGATTTCCAATGTTTCATATGCTCACAAGATCCAAGATCCAGAAACTAAAAGGAGCACTCAAACCATTCAACCCATAAATTCACACATGAATACCACGTTCTTGACGAGAAATGATACATGAAGAAGAATAAGAGATTATTTCTTAGGGAGAGAGAATTTAGAAAAAATGTCTCATGATTTGACTCAGATGGTGAAAGTGTTTTATGAAGAACACATTACATGGCTACAAGGAGAAATTTCTTTTCAAGAAAAATAGGAAAATTATGGAAAAAATGGTTCTTGATCGACCAAAAGATAAAAATGGTGTCAGAAAGGGTTCTCATCAATTGAAAGATGAAGAATGCAGTGAAAACAAGCCTCCTCCTCCTCCACCTCCGTTGCCTACTTCTTCAACATCTACTCCTTCAACTCCTACAATCCCTCCAACATTGCTAAAAGTACATGTTAAGTCTCCTTTTATTAAGCTTCATTTAATGTTTGAATTACCAATGTATGACGAAGAATTGAATGTATTAAAATTGGACAATTGGGTTCATAAAATTGAAGTTTATTGCAACATCCAAAACATTGATGATGATGTCACTAAAATAAAACCTGCTTTTCTTTTGTTGGGAGTTATAGCTCTCCTTTGGTGGGAGGCCAGAACTAAAGAATAGATTAAGAAAAGTAGTAAAATTATCTCTTATTGGAAAGAATTTGTAGTTGCATTAAGGAAACAATTTTACACATTGGAATACATGCAAAAAGAAATGATGAGCTCGAAAAAAGTTAGACAAGCTAAATGTCAAAGTGTCAAAAATTATACTCAATAAATTTGAAATAAATATTTACTTCTAAGTATTCATTTACAGAGTAAAGAAACACTTCTTTAGTATATTGGTGTTTTAGATGCCTATTTTAGACACATCATTCTTATGTTTAATCCAACCAATTTTAATGAAGCATATGTGCAAGCTACAAATTTAAAAAATTTAGGTAAGAATGCGAATGTGTGAATACTTTGAAAAGAAACCATCCAAGCCTTTTGTTGATATATCAAAGGGAAAAATAAAAGGAAAAAAAAGAAGAAAAATATTATTAATAAATAGGAAGGGAAAATAACTTGCAATAATTTCTCAAAATAATTCCATGAAGAAGACCATTGTTGGAAAATACATCCCGAGTTGAGACTAATGAAGTTAAATAATAAGGAAAAAAAAAGGTTGATGCTACAAACCCAAAAGGATTTGTGATCTAGCATAGGTGATCAAAGCAGGATCATGACCATGGGATATGAATGTATATCTTCTACCACAAGTACTAGTTCTTCTAAAAAGTCCACTAATTATCAGGATGATAAAGAAATGAATGAGAATTTTCATATTAGAGTTATAACAAATCATACCAATGTTATTACACTTTCTGATAGTAGATTTGAGGTTAATATTATCTCCGAAGCAATTCTCAATAAACATAATTAAAAATGAAACCTCATTTAAAACCTTACCCTTTGATTTGGGTATGTGAAAATGCTAAATTTCAATTGACAAGAAGATATAAGCTTAAATTTTCTATGAATACTAATTTTTTAAAAGAGGTAGAACTTGATGTTTACCACTTGATACTTGTGGAATTGGTTTACAGAGTCCATATTTCTATGACCGCAAAGATATATTCTATCATCATGAGAACAAGTATCATATTTTTAAACATGGAATAAAATATATTGTAAGATCACATTGAAAGAAAATGAACTTAAATCTTGTGAGTATTGGTAAATGAAGAGACTAGTGAATGCTAGTAAGAATTTTGTGTTCTTGATGAAAAAATGTAATGATACTTTTGAATCCAAAGCTTTCTTATGATTTTATTCTAAACTTATGTATGCTTTAGTTGAAGTTGATAATACTTATGTGGAGATGTTTTCGGAACTTGAAGGCTTACCTCCCAAAAGAGGAATGGAACATCAGATTCGGTTGTATCAGGATGTTGCACCTATGAATATTGGTATGTATATTGGTGAGCCCTAGTATTGCACTGAAATTTTTGCAACTCCCAAGGGCTACTAAGCTTTATTTATCAACTTTAGGTTCATAGAATATTAGCTATGATAGTGTCATATGTACAACATATGGATTCTACTCATGCCACCCTCAACTTGGTGTTTTTGTCAGTAGTACTTCTAGGCCAATCCTTCTACTTGATTGAAGTGTAGATGACTAATGTAATGTAGGGAATTTCTTAGAATGTAATATGGAGATAATGTCTATCAAACTTATACTTTAATTGACACTAAAATAAGAACATAAAAAATTAACCTAGTTGTAGAAAAAGAAAATTATGTTATCGGAAATCATTCATCTAGATATATACTCATTTCTAGTAAAATAATTATTCTATCATTACGCACTTCATCAAAGAATAAATAAAATCCTATCTACTATTTCAGTCAACTTATACTCGCATGGAGAATTCAATCTAATTCTAAAATGAAATAAAACCCTAATTCCTACTATGTTTTTGTAGCAATGAAGGAAGGAGCTTTGGAGTACACTAAGATTCTCTTCTAACCATGAATTCATATTTAAGAGTCAATTTCATCCTATTCTAGGCTAAAATTGAAAAATAAGCTTAACTAGAATGAAGAGGTGACCGTGACAACACTACTACAAGAAGTTGCTACATGATGTCTTGTAATTTATACAACGTATCATGAAGTTCTACAGGAAACATGACGAAAGGGTTATAAGGGTGAAGGAGATGTAACGAAGGTGTGGAAAGTTGATAGAGACGGGGCCAAAACATACATCACAACTCAAAACCCTTGGGAGGCCTGTACTGCACTTGGAAGCTTGGTCATAGTGGTGGTGAAGGTAGTTTGACAAAACGAGGTCTTGGTGGAAGAATTGGGGGTTGCACATAAGGAGGATGAATGAGATTAAAAGGGTCTTTTCCATGCAATTGTAGACAGCCCTGAAATCATTACACGCATTCATGCATTGATGATTGACAAAATAAAATGTTAACATGTGCAAGAATATGAGTTGAATGGAAAACCCTACTTAACCTATGCTAAAATCTAATATAAATACAAATGCAACTACTAAATTGTACTAAGCATATTATGAGCATGATAATCACACTATCTATCTTTCCAATAAATTATAAACAAACTACTTTTGATCTATTGTTGGAGATCCTTCTCTTGAAGCTCCCATGAGAGGGGTGAGGAAGAGAGGATACAAGCACAATGTTGATGCATTATTTATGCTACTAGAATGTAAAGATACTAAAAAAAATGTTGAGAGATAAAAAAAATATATATAAATACACGGGAGATACTTAGGAAATGGATTGGGCCCTAACCCAAAAGAATCAACCCTCTGACACTAAATCAATGATGGAATAATCAACTTATCGTTATTATTTAATAAAAAATTCTAGTACATCATATGATAGTAAAATATAACACTAAATCAAAGATCGAAAGATACCTAGCTGGATAAAAAGTTTGAATCCTAATGAGCTCTTGCATATGCTTATTTATACAAATGGGTAGCCAACAATAACTCACTAAAAAGTATGAATAATTCCTCCTTGATCTTGAGAAGAGTGGACCTTGGATCCTCATAACTGTCACTTTGATTGGCTTCCTTTTCCTTCGAGTTGCTGCGAGAGATATCGATGTGATATTGGATGAATGAGAGAGATAAGGAGGTGAAAAACCCTTCAACAATATCTCCTTGGTGTATAATCTAAACCCATAGGTAGAGCATATCTCAAAAACGGCCTCATTTCATGCAATTAATTCAAATTAGGAAAGAAGACATGACAGACATCATACACCCATCACATTGAGAATAATATGATAAAAATGTAAATAAATGTGAGAGAGAAGTAAATTAATAGCTTAAGTGTGGTATTTTAACACCTTAAAACAAACCTAATGATGGGTCTTATCATCACCCCCCTATTGAAATAGTTGCTCATCCTCTAAGAAATTCTCTCTTCCTTGTTGATCTCTTTGAACACCTAGTGGCTTATGTTCGATTGGGAGGTATATCTCTCATTTGGTGGGAGGTCAGAACTCAAGAAGATATTAAGAAAAGTATTAAAATTATCTCTTCTTTTAATGAATTTGTAGTTGAATTAAGGAAAAAATTTTACACATTGGAATACATGTAGCATGCAATGATGAGTGGGAATAGCATTATCCAAGCTAAACGTCAAGGAGTCCAAAGTTATACTCAATAATTTTAAAATCCAGCTTTAATTCTAGGTATTCCTTTACATAGTGAAGAAACCATTCTTAAGTATATTGGTTTTTTGCGTGCCTCTCTTAGACACACCATTCTTATCTTTAATCCAACTAATTTTGATGAAGCACATGTGCAAGATTCAAACATAGAAAATTGAGGTAAGAATGTGAATGTGTGTGAGTATTTTTAAAAGAAACCATCCAAGAATTTTGTTCATAAATCAAAGGGAAAAGGAAAATGAAAATATAAAAATACAATTGTTGTCAATAAAGGGGAAGAGAAACTAACTTGCATACACTTCTCAAAACAAGGTCATGAAGAAGACCACTTTTGGAAACTACATCCAGAATTGAGACCAAAGAAGTTCAATAATAAGGGAAAAGAAAATGTTGAGCATCAACCCAAAAATATTTGGGATCTAATTTATGTGATGAATCTGAGATCACATCCATGGGAAATTAAGGTATATCTTCTACCGCAAGTACTAGTTCTTCTAAAAATTCCACTTTTCTCAAAATGATAAAGAAAGGAATGAGCCTTTTCATATTAGAGTCATAAAAAATCATAACATGGTTGTTACACTCTTTGATAGTGGATCTCAGGTTAATATTATCCTTGAAGCAATTCCCAATAAACATAATTAACAAGGGACACCTCATGCAATAACTTACCATTTCAATTGGATATGTGAAAATACTAAATTGTAAGCAACAAGAAAATACAAGCTTAAATTTGCTATCACTGCTAATTTTGTAAAGGAGGTAGAACTTGATGTTGTACCACTTCATATTTGTGGAATTTTTTTAGGTAGTCCATATTTTTATGTCTGCAAAGCCATATTCTATTATCATGAGAAGAATTATCATATTTAAAATACTGAATAAAATATATTGTAAGATCACATCGCAAGAAAGTGAGCTTAACTCTTGTGAGTTTTGGAAAAATGAAGAGACTCCTAAATGCTAGTAATAATTTTTTATTGTTGAAGGTAAAATATAAGGATAATTCTGAATCCAAATCTTTCACAGGATATGATTATAAACTTATGTATGATTTAGTTGAAGTTAATAATTATTATCTCAATATGTTTTAGGAACTTGAATAGTTACCTCCAAAAAGAGGAATGCAACATGAGATTAAGTTGTAGCAAGATGTGGCACTTGTGGATATTGGTATGTATATAATTTCAGCCTTGGAGAATGCACAAATCAAAAGAAAAATCCAGGAATTGCTTGGAAAAGGGGTGCTCTGACGTAATACATCTCCTTATTGGTGTCCTGTTATTTTGGTTCCAAATAATTATGGAACATGGTGCATGTGTGTGGACTCCTGATATTTGAAAAGTATCATGGTAAGGATTTATTATCCTCTTCATCATATTGATTATTTTCATGATCAATTAAAGGATGTTGTTTATTTTACTAAGACTTCAAAAGTGTTGATCACCAGATAAGAATTGCTAAAGGTGATGTTTGGAAAATGGGTTTTAAGACAAAACAAGGATTCTTTCAATGGTTAGTAATGCCTTTTGGGATTTTTAATGGACATGCTATATTCATGAGGGTGATGAATGATGTATTCCAACAATTCCTTGATAATTTTGTTATCGTATACTTGAATCATATTATGATTTCAAGTAAGACTCAGGAAGAGAATATAAAGCATGTAAATCACATTTTAGATATTTTGAAAAGGGAAAAGCTGTCTTTGAATATTTCCAAATGTGAATTTGGAAAAAAATATTTTGTGCACATAGGCTATATTGTAGGGGGTGGTGAAGTGAAAATACATCCCTCTAAATTTGAATCTATTGTTAATCAGCCAAAGCCCAATAATGTAATAGAAGTTAGGAGCTTCTTGGGAGAAACCCAATATTGGAGAACTTTTATTACTAACCTATCATCTATTCCAGTGCCATTTCTTACTTTGAAAAGTGTGAAACAAGTCCTTTAGTGAGGACGGAAACAATAGAAATCCTTCAACACATTGAAAGAGAAGATGAGTATGGCAGTAGTTCTAACACTTCCAAATGTTAAACAACCATTTTAAATTCAAACTGATGGAAGTGAATATGATATGGGATCAATGTTGATGCCATGTGGTAGGCCAATATGCTATCATTCTGAGACTTTTTCTAATATAGTAATTAACTATCTGACCTATAATAATAAATGTATGCTTTAGTTCAAAGTGTGAAGAAATGGAAACATTATTTTATAGGTAAAGAAACATTTGTACATATTGACCATCAACCTTTGCAATATCTTCAATCACAAACTAAGCTGAAATAATTTAGGACTTTAAGATGGATGGTATTTTTAAATTTCATTTTTTCATTAGGTATAAGAAAGGCATTTATAAAAAAGTTTCATATATGTTATCAAGGCCTAGAGTCAATGCATTTTTCATTCTTAGGAATTATTAATTCAATCATGCATGAACATTTTATTGAAAAATATGCTCAATGTGAAGATTTTAAAGATGTATATGTAGCATTTTGTCAAGGAAATCATGTAGAAAAATATCATTATCCTACTAATAAAAAATTGTTGTATCATCTTGGCAAGTTGTCTGTTCCCCATGGTGAAAAAGCTAATGTAACAAGGGAAGCCCACACTTCTCTTGTTTCTTGTCA
Source organism: Pinus albicaulis (assembly GCA_034641835.2). Classification (NCBI taxonomy): domain Eukaryota; kingdom Viridiplantae; phylum Streptophyta; class Pinopsida; order Pinales; family Pinaceae; genus Pinus; species Pinus albicaulis. The sequence continues at coordinate 1,513,964,719 of CM076578.1, read as the reverse complement.
CTTGGGTGTAGGAAAAATAGTTTCTCAATTGCATAGGTATTTTTATTGGGCTCACATGAATGAAACTATATCAAGATATGTAAGAGGATCTTCTATGTCTACTACTAGTAAGCAAGGTAATAGGAAATTGTATTTTTATACTCCACTTTCTATTCCTTTTTCATGGGCCTCCATTTAGTTTTCTTTTCTTTTCTATATATATATATATATATATATATATATATATATATATATATATATATATATATATATATATTCAATAACGCAGTGTCCCTTTTGGACCTATATGACCCCAAGAGAGCTTATCGCTATCACTCGCACTAATGACATTATGTACACACTTTTTTTCATCAATGATATATTCATTTAATGTCCATTATACTCAATAATTATAACCATGTAATTCAATCCTCTAGTTGCTCACAATATCTTGTTGTTATAGGGTTGAAGTGGTGCACTGGTTCTGTTATTATTTTTATGGAACCTAAAATTTAACTATTATGATACATTATTACATTTACCTTTGTCTATAGTCACATACCATATTCTTTCTCACGGTATGGCTTCATTTATGATTAACAAATATCTCAATACTCCTACTAGTCTCCTACAAACATACCAGTAATTTATTCTTACAATAATCCAAATGAATTAAGTTGATATTAATCAGGGCTACTAGATACTCATAAACTTTTATTAATTATTTATCTACCATACACACAGTTATTCCTTAAAATACAACAATGTATTACCAATATCAACCTCTCCTTATTAATATATTACATTTCTAAGTGTGATTCATTGGTTTATACGTTAGTACACCAGATCTCATTGTCTCACAAAAAGTATATTTACAGTTATACCCTTAGTCTCGTGGTAACCATTCATGGCTAGTTTACCACCAACCCATCTTGCACTTGATTAAATAGCCATGCCCGTGAATTGTCGAGCCTCAAAACAACTTATTCCTCATCCTCTTATTCATATTCTAGTAATTTGAATATGGAATGGGTGTAGTAAGGTGTCTTCCTTCAACGAATTGGAGTGATCTATGTAATCCAACGATAGTCGTTGGTTTCATCTTCTCAAGCCCTAACACCTTTGTATTCATCCCTTTTGCTTTTCATTGTCATCAAGGTTGGTTACTTCGGTTAATTTTAGTGTGTAGCAGGGACATACTTGAAATGTAAGATGAATCCTCCAAGTGTGCTTTAATTGGAGCCCCCTACTGTTGGAATATAATTTCAACGCCAGCACAACAGAGAACAGGGCGGAAGTGAAGTCCGAGGGGGTCAGGCAATGCAGCCGGCTGGTGCAGCATACCCCATCGGAACTGGGCCCACACCTTGGGTTCACATAACAGTCCGCGGGGGTCGTGAAAGGTTTGTGGGCAGATGAGTTTACCCCCTCGGAATCCTGACATCACCGCAGCTGGGGGCCCACATATAATACGGCCACACATATATGTTAATATGACTTATGGTTAAAGTTTTAACACAGCATATGTTATTTGTTTTATTTAATATATATAACTCATATATATTAAAAAGCCCAGCACATTGTAAAAGCCGTAAAGCGTATGTTTTAATTTTTATTACACAGCAGTGTAAATAAAAAGAAAGAAAGAACAGCAGTGCCAGAAAGTCAATTTGACATCAATGCTACTTCCAAGAGGTGCCTGCAGAAATTTAATGAAACCATAAATGAATTCAAGCGGTGAATTTTTGTGGCTGAATGTCAATGAATGACATTAAACAGCGCTGAGATATTTTGGGATATTTTTTTTTGTAATACACAGGACAGAGTCTTTGTTACGTAATGTTTTTATACGCAGCAGTGTTGAAAAGAACAGAGACAGAGCAGAGTTTTAATGCACAGCAGAGTGCATTTTGTAAAACAGAGTTGTAATTTTTTTAATTACACAGAATAGCAGAAACAAAGTATTTCTCTGTGTGAGACAGAGAAGAGTGTTTTGGTGACTGTGTGTGAAGCAGTACCATATTTTGTAATCTCCCAGCAGTGGAAAGATAGAAGAATCTGTAACAACAATTTTTTTTAATAGAAAATTTTTTTGTGGAAACTCTGTCTGTGAGTGAATTTTTTTTAGAGTTATTCTCTGTGTTAAAGAGGGACTGTTTATTGTTTTGGAATTTTAAAAATTCCAACATGGTATCAGAGCCAATCCAGGCTATTTGAAGGTCAAATAAGCTGAAGGAAACGAATTCTTTGTTGCAGCAGCTTCTCCAGCAGTGTGAAGGTTCAGACAAGAAGAATTCGAAGGTATTTCTCTATATAGTTTTGTGTTACTGTTGCAGTACAGTTGGTTAGTTTTAAACACACAGTCAAGTGTTTTTATCATAGTTAGAAGTGCAGAATGGCAAGCTCCAGCACTGGTATGATTTTGGGAAATATCCATCTCCCACAATTCAATGGAAAAAATTATGACTATTGGTCAATAACTATGAAAGATTTATTTACCTCACAAGAATTATGGGAATTAGTTGAGGATGGATTTGAAGAGCCAGCAAAATAAGTAGAGTTTCTTCTTTTAACTCAGGCAGAAAGGGAGTCACTGAAGAACAATAAGAAGAGAGATGTCAAGGCTCTTTTCTTTTTGTATCAAGCAGTGCATGAGAGTGTGTTTCCAAGGATAGCAGCAGCTAAGAAATCCAGTGAAGCATGGGAAACTGTCAAGACAGCTTATCAGGGCATGGAAAGAGTGAAGACAGCAAAACTTCAGTTGCTGAGGAGAGATTTTGAGACTCTCTGTATGAAAGAGTCAGACTCTATTGACTCATTCTTCACTCATGTGATTGGAATGGTCACACAAATCAGATCTCATGGAGAGACTCTTGAAGACAAGAGGATTGTGGAAAAACTCTTGAGAAGTTTACCCTCAAGATTCGATGTGATTGTCACCACCATAGAGGAGACTAGGGATCTCACAAAGTTTTCAGTGGATGAATTACATGCATCACTGATTACACATGAACAGAGATTGGGTAGGAGTGAAAACTCATCTCTTGAGCAAGCCTTTAAGACCCAGATGTCTTTCGGAAGAGGAAGAGGGCAAGGCAAAGGAAGAGGAAGAGGCAGAAGCCAGAACAGAGGTGGAAGGAACAGTCCAGCAAATGCTCAAGGAAGGGGCAACAATCCAAATCAGCATCAAGGCCAAGGCAGCAGCCAGCAGAATGGTCAGCAGAATGCACAAGGACAAAGGTATGACAAATCCAATGTCCAATGTTATAATTGTAAGAAAAATGGTCATTATTCTAATGAATGTAGAAAGAAGAAGCATAATGATATGAGAAGTGAAACTAGTGCAAATTTCACAAAAGAAAACAACAGTCAAAGTAATTTGTTTTTAGCTTGTAATATGGCTGAAGAAAAGAGTGAAGACTTATGGTTTCTAGACTCCGGTTGTAGTAACCATATGACAGGAAACTTAGCAATGTTTTCTATGTTAGATGAAAGTGTGCAGTCACAAGTCACACTAGGAACTGATAGCAAAGTTTTTGTTATGGGAAAAGGAGATGTAAATGTTTTAACAAGATTAGGAGCAAAGAAAACCATAGCAGATGTTTATTATGTTCCAGGAATGAAGTGTAACCTCTTAAGTGTTGGACAACTTTTCCATAAGGGGTATAATGTTTTCTTTGATAATGATGTTTGTACCATCATGGATAAACCACCCAGCAAGCAGTGTATTGCTGAAGTGAAGATGACAAGCAACAGGATGTTCCCTCTCAGAATGAGAGCAGACTTGAAGAATGGTGAAGAGAAAGCAGCAGTTGCACAGGAGACATTCCAAAGCGAACCAAAGGATGATAATTGGTTATGGCACTTGATATTTGGACATCTCAACTTTGGAGGTCTTAATTTGTTGAACAGAAAAGGAATGGTAAGTGGTTTACCATTGATAGAGAAACCAGACAGCCTTTGTGAAGGTTGTATTCTTGGGAAACAACACAGAGAAAGTTTTTCTTCCGGGAAAAGCATAAGGGCAAAAGCACCCTTAGAGATTGTCCACTCAGATGTATGTGGACCGATGCAAACTCCATCACTTGCTAACAGCCACTATATCTTAACATTCATAGATGATTTTACAAGAAAAACTTGGGTTTACTTTTTGAAAAACAAAAGTGAAGTGTTTAAAAAATTTTGCAATTTCAAAGCACTTGTTGAGAACCAGAGTGGGCTGCATATCAAAGTCTTAAGGACTGATAGAGGAGGTGAGTATATATCTAAAGATTTTCTACGTTTTTGTAGAGAAAATGGTATTCATAAACAGTTTACAACTAGATATACTCCACAGCAAAATGGAGTGGCCGAAAGGAAGAACCGAACCATAATGGACATGGCGAGGAGTATGCTTAAGGAAAAGCATTTGCCTAATGATTATTGGGCAGAAGCTGTACATTGTGCAGCATATATTTTAAACAGGTGTCCTACAAAAGCAGTTATGAACAAAATGCCGGAAGAGGCATGGAGTGGCACAAAGCAAGGTGTCACACATATGAAGGTTTTCGGATGTGTGGCTTATGCACACATTCCGGATCAGCTAAGGAAGAAGTTGGACAGCAAGGGGGAGAAATGTATTTTCATTGGATACAGTGAGGAATCCAAGGCATACAAGTTATATAACCCATCCAGCAAGAAGTTTCTTGTGAGCAGAGATGTTCAGTTCATTGAAGAGGAAGCTTGGGATGGAAGCATAGAGAAAACAGTGAATGTTAAACACTGTTTATCTCATGATGAGAATGATGATGAGGTGGCTGAAATACATCCCCAAACATCAACACCAACACCGCAAAGTACACCCTTGAGGAGAAATGAAAGTGCTTCTCCAAGCACACCACAAGGAGGAAATTCAAGTGCTTCTTCAAGTACTTGTACACCTACTGAAAGAGGTAAGAAATTCAGAAGTTTGAAAGAAATTTATGAACAAGATTTAGCTAATGAAGGTATCAATTCTTTGTTTGCTTTATATTGTCATGTTTATGATCCTGTTCATTTCGAAGAAGCTATCAAGGATAGGAAATGGATAGAAGCTATGGATGAGGAAATAAATGCCATAGAGAGGAACAAAACTTGGGATTTGGTTGAACTCCCAAAAGGTAAAGATGTCATAGGTGTTAAATGGGTCTACAAGACCAAGAGTAATGCTGAAGGCAAGATAGAGAGACACAAGGCAAGGCTTGTAGTCAAAGGCTATAAGCAGAAGCATGGCATAGATTATGAGGAAACTTTCGCACCGGTTGCCAGAATGGAAACCGTGAGAGCAGTGTTGTCGATTGCAGCACAAAACAAATGGAAAGTTTACCAAATGGACGTGAAGTCAGCATTCCTGAATGGAGTGTTAATGGAAGAGGTTTACATTGATCAACCTCTCGGCTATGAAAAGAAAGGCCAGGAGCACAAAGTATGCAAGTTGAAGAAGGCTCTTTATGGGCTTAAGCAAGCGCCAAGAGCGTGGTACAGTAGGATAGATTCATATCTACTGGAAAATGGTTTTGAGAAATGTGAGGGAGAACCCACCCTCTACATCAAAGAACAAGATGGTAAAATTTTGATTGTAGTCTTGTATGTTGATGATGTTATTTTTACAGGTAATGATGATTGCCTTATTGAACATTTTAAAACAGTCATGAAAGAAGAATTTGAAATGACTGACATGGGTTTGTTGAGATACTTCTTGGGAATAGAAGTAGAACAAGATAAAAATGGGGTTTTTATCTCATAGGAAAAGTATGTTAATGAGGTACTTGAAAGATTTAACATGCAGGAAAGCAAAGCAACAATCACTCACACAGTGATGGGATTAAAGCTCAGCAGAGAGGACAACAGCAAGGACTTTGATCCTACTTTGTACAAGAGCATAGTTGGCAGCCTCATGTATTTGACTGCAACTAGGCCGGACATAATGCATGCTGTTAGTTTGATTTCCAGGTTCATGGAAAAGCCAAAAGATGCACATTGGCAAGCAGCAAAAAGAATTTTGAGGTATGTTAAAGGTACTAAAAGGTTTGGTATTTTTTATACTACTTCAGAAAATTCAGATTTAGTTGGATACACTGACAGTGATTGGGCTGGAAGTGTAGATGATCGGAAGAGTACTTCCGGTTATGTTTTTCACATGGGTTCAGGAGCCATTTCATGGGCTTCTAAGAAACAACCCGTTGTAGCGTTGTCTACAGCAGAAGCAGAATATGTGGCAGCTACAGCAGCAGCGTGTCAAGTAGTTTGGATGCAGAAAATGTTGAGAAGCTTATGTCAAGAACAGGTAAAAGGGACAGTGATATTTTGTGACAATAGCTCAGCTATTGCATTGTCTAAAAATTCTGTTTTTCATAAAAGGACAAAGCACATTGACACCAAGTTTCATTTCATACGGGAATTGGTTAGCAATGGCGAGATTTTTTTGCAGAATTGCAGAACGGAGGATCAGTTTGCAGGTATCCTCACAAAGCCACTACAGCAGAAAAGCTTTGAATATTTCAGGAAATGTTTGGGTATGCAAGAAAACCCAGCAGTTGAAATTAAGGGGGAGTGTTGGAATATAATTTCAACGCCAGCACAACAGAGAACAGGGCGGAAGTGAAGTCCGAGGGGGTCAGGCAATGCAGCCGGCTGGTGCAGCATACCCCATCGGAACTGGGCCCACACCTTGGGTTCACATAACAGTCCGCGGGGGTCGTGAAAGGTTTGTGGGCAGATGAGTTTACCCCCTCGGAATGCTGACATCACCGCAGCTGGGGGCCCACATATAATACGGCCACACATATATGTTAATATGACTTATGGTTAAAGTTTTAACACAGCATATGTTATTTGTTTTATTTAATATATATAACTCATATATATTAAAAAGCCCAGCACATTGTAAAAGCCGTAAAGCGTATGTTTTAATTTTTATTACACAGCAGTGTAAATAAAAAGAAAGAAAGAACAGCAGTGCCAGAAAGTCAATTTGACATCAATGCTACTTCCAAGAGGTGCATGCAGAAATTTAATGAAACCATAAATGAATTCAAGCGGTGAATTTTTGTGGTTGAATGTCAATGAATGACATTAAACAGTGCTGAGATATTTTGGGATATTTGTTTTTGTAATACACAAGAAAGAGTCTTTGTTACGTAATGTTTTTATACGCAGCAGCGTTGAAAAGAACAGAGACAGAGCAGAGTTTTAATGCACAGCAGAGTGCATTTTGTAAAAAACAGAGTTGTAATTTTTTTAATTACACAGAACAGCAGAAACAGAGTATTTCTCTGTGTGAGACAGAGAAGAGTGTTTTGGTCACTATGTGTGAAGCAGTACCATATTTTGTAATCTCTCAGCAGTGGAAAGATAGAAGAATCTGTAACAGCAATTTTTTTTAATAGAATTTTTTTTTGTGGAAACTCTGTCTGTGAGTGAATTTTTTTTAGAGTTATTCTCTGTGTTAAATAGGGACTGTTTATTGTTTTGGAATTCTGAAAATTCCAACACCTACGTGTTGGCTTTGTCGACGTCCACGAAGAGACCTTTCCTATGTATATTCAACAGTTCCCTTAAAACCCTCATCCAGTTTTTTGGCAACATAGATAATTCCTTCTTTACCTTTTTGAAATAGATTTTATTTATTCTATGCCTAATTATTTAAGGGTTCAACAATGTATCTTCTTTCTCTATTTCTGAAACTGTTATGTGTAGGTTACATGATGCCTGGTTGTTCATTGTTCATTCTGTTTAATCGATTGCACATTTTATGGTACGAGGTATGCCATTGGAGAAAGTGTCATGATTATTTTTGTATTGAAAACAAGTTGATATGGTTGACTGTTTCTATTACAATGCTAACAGTTTGCATGGGTTATGGTCATCTCTTGAACGATTTCTTCTGCCATGGGTTTTTCAATCACATCTTGGTCTTCGCCACGCAAGATGTCCATGGGAAACCTTCGAACGCCTCTTGGGAAATGTACAAATTTTTCATGTGACAAGGGAACTCTCATCATGGGACTAAAAGGAAGTAATGATTTTATCTTCAGTATCCTAGGGAGATGAACAATTCCAAATATTTGACTCATGATCCTCAAATTCACATCTATTTTTTACCGTAAATGTGACTAACAAATTTTCTCCTGCAATTCTTCATGTTTCTTAATTCCATTGTTTTTATTTATTTAATTCATGACTCTTTCCAATCTACCCAGGTAGCATATGGAGGAACTGCATTGTCATCACCAACTCAAGTAATTTAATTTTCTAGGTTATGTTCCTTTCTTGCAAATATTTTTACTTAGACGACTCACCCAGATACTTTCAAAAGATATTAATTCATTAATTTTTTATAATTGCTTCTTTCAGATATGGCATAACCAAGTAGTGGACTTTTCACACTTTTTCACTCACCCCATGCACTGGTATTAATTATAAGTTATGCGATGTGCTATTTCAGGTAGGTGATTTTCTTCTCGCCTGTGAAGGAACCATCTCAAAGTAGATGATGTGGAACACCTTCCTAATTTTTCTTTTATGCTCTATTTGTAACCTCATCAAGTCCTAGGCAGAGGATTTAAAGGTTTTCAGCTTTGAATGTATATCCTTGTTGCACTTCTAAAATTTTGGGACATATTATTATATGATTTGATAATTACTTCATTCCTGATGTTTATACGTGTAACATTTATTTATTTAAGAAGTATATATTGAGTTTAATATTTGCTACTAGTTTTGAGGTTGTGTTATGGTTTCATTAACTTACCCTGGTAATCCATGCATATTCATGACTTTCTTGATATAATTTCCTATTGTATGTCATCCCTCATAACTTTAAGACAACTTAATTATTCCACTATTTTCTATGCACAATCATGGCTAGATAGTTAGGTCAAGAATTGCTTAATTTAGCCAATTCACAAGCTTCAAATATATATGTGTATCCATCCAATTTATCTAACGTATAAAGTTGAATTTTGTCTTTTATAATTTTTGTTTCTCGTTCCTTGATCTATAATTAAAGGTGTTCTGCATTGATGGTGTTCGATATCTTTATCGTTATATTATGGAAAATAACACCAAACGTGATAATTTGGACATTTTTCCTTGCCATACTTTCATAATTTTATGTTATTTGCTCCTCTTTGTTTTCTTAGAATTATTTCTATTTATCAAGCCTTTTTAATTCAAAAATCGGATTCTACGATTCTTACTTCTAATTTAATCATCCAGATAAGTTTCATATTATCCTTATAATTTCTACGGTGATAGATCACACCAACCTTTATGTCCACTGTTTGATATCTCTTGTTAATTGTCCCCATCCATTAACAACAACGAGGCCAACTTGGTATATAATTAAATATTCATGTCCTTTTCTCAATAGCAATCAATGTTTAGGGTTTCATCGCACTATACTTTTATGTTATGACAACCATCCCAAGGTCGACAATTTGGCAATTAAGTTGGAATGACCTTCAAGGTTCGAGAGTGTAGGAAAAATTTGATTCTGATTATGTAATTGAAAACCAGTGTAAATTATCAATTCGAGAGCAATGAATGAATACAACTGAATTTTGTCACATGCCTCTTCATTTGAGTTAATCCCTAGGTAGGACCATTCTAGGTTTAGTAAGTTTCACACTTTCTAATTTCCTCTCACTATATAGGAACCACATCATTATCCACAAGAAGATCGTTCTGGCCTGGTATGGGTGTTAGGCCCAAAATGAATTGGAAAGATTTTGCATAGTGGAAATTTTGAATAATCTTCGATACTATTTTTCTTATGAAATCAAAGGAAATTGAACGGAAATACTTGTAACCTCCTACCTATTAAATCCATGGCTATTATATCTTCCTTCTTTATCCATCTTCATTATTAAATTTACAATTTTGTAGTACAACCTATCCAACTTATCATAGGATAAACTATAAAGAAAATACATATTTGTCTTATATATTCATCCAACCAACACTGACATAAGTTTTAAAACTAAATCAGAGAAATTCGTACCCAATTATCCATGCACAATTGTATATGTCTTCCCATATATCCAAGAGAAACAATCATTACTTATTTCATTGAATCTTTCGATCATATATTACTACTAGATATTCACTATGGTCCTATTGTCTACAACATAAATGCATGCTTTCCATGAATATATATATATATATATATATATAGATATAATATTATGTACATGTATATGTATTATTACCCTACCAACATCCCTTAAATTTAAAGGAGGGATGTAAATTAACTAAGTACACACACACACACACACACACACACACACACACACACACATATATATTACATCATTCTTTCATACCTAAATGACATGCATGCTAGTTGTATAACTATACTAAAATACAACAAAAAATATTTTACCAACAAAGTGAAAGTCTAACTATTTGGTTACTCTCAACAATTATAATATAATATATTCATTCCTCATTGTTGAACACCTAATCCTCCATGGGTAGGTGTGGAAGGCGAAGAGTCACAAAGGAATCCAAGTGACCTTGAAAGATGAATCCAAGAGTCACACCATTGTATTATAAATGTGCATCTCTGTGTAATAAAGATGAAATGAATGCCTATCCTTCTATGTTTGTGTTTATCTTTCTTCCTACACCATGTCTATGTTTAACATGGTATCAGAGCCCAGGGAATGCCCTAGCATTTTCTCTGCCTCCTGAGAGATTTCTCTTCATTGTTTTATGTGTTTATGACTGTTCGTTGTGCTCAACCTTGTGTTTTCACAAAGCTCCTCATACCTGCGGCTTAACATTTCCCGGATGCAATTCCTCTGCCATTGATGCAATTCTGAAAATTTTGCTTTAATTCTTGAACATTAATAATTCGTCTACATTGATTTCATAAACGTTGGTTTGCTCATGCCTCTTTTCATATTCTATATAAGTACTCCATTAGCACTCCATTCTGGACTCTCTGAATTGTAGTATCATTGCTACACCCTCGGCCTTTTCTTCCTTGTCGCTCGGTGCTCACCGCTGCCCCTCCATTACACCACTTCATAAATTACACCTTTTTTGAAACTCTGCTCAAAGGAAAATTCTGGGCCATTTCTAATTCTTTTTTGTGACACTTCCTGACAATAGATGTGAACGACGCTATTCAAACTCTAAGCATGATACTCTGAGCAAATTAATTATTGGATACCGAGGATGCCAATTTCTTGATAAAGAACTCTAGTTATGTACTCAATTTGATGATGGAAAAATAGTTGAAGTTTATCATTGCCATTACAAAAATCACTTCTGTTGATAAGTGAAAAAGAAAAATTATTTGAAATTTGAAGCATTCCAAAATTCATGTTATCAAATGTTCAAATAATAATTGCAGCAACCATTCTAGATGTAAACCCATAGAATATACCACAACTCATGGGACTGGCATTTCATTAGCATTCTCTCTTCATTCAGAGATTTTCTTCTACTACACTAGCAGAATCAAGAATAAAAAGGAACTTTTGATAGATACCAAGGGCAAGTGCAGTTTTTTCGATTCTTGGAGCACTTACGAGAAGAAGGGCACGACCAGCCATCCTCTTCTGGCGAATCATATCGACCACCAACCAGGCTACTTCCTGAGCTTCATGATGCCCGAAGAAACCCGCTGCCAGAGGAAAATCTCTTCCATATCCCTTAAAGCCGAGACCTTGTGCTGGTGGAGGCACCACTAGGGCATGAGATCTGAAGCATTGGTGTGTTGAAATAATCAGGTATGTTGCGTATGGTGTAAGCCGTGGAGTTGAGAGGTGGAACCTTCCTTGGCGTTCAACATTTTTTGAGGACTGTGAGGTATGTTTACAATGTCTATAGTGTTGAATATGGAATGGTGCCTACAACATTGAATATGGAATGGTGTGTCGAATATTTTTAAATATTGTGTATGTACATGTTGATTGAGAGTTGAAATATTTATATTGCTTGATAATCTATGTTTTTGAAGACTGGTTGATATATATTATATGACAGAGGAAATGTGAATTTTGTATTTATATTATTGAACTCGTTTAAAGGAAATTTGAATGCAAAGCCACATCTTGAGAGAGTAAAAAAAATGCCACGACAACAGGCAGGGCTAGCAACCACCAGGTACTTGATTCAGGTTGGTAGTATGAGGACCACTATGTAGTTATTGCTGGGTGCTATGATGATTCAAAGTCCTATTTTAGAATGACCTTTGGTATTCAACAGTTGGTAGTATTTATCATGTTGTTTTGTTTGGGGGTTTTTCTTTGGATCAGCCACATTTGAGATTGAATAGTTTCAATAGAGACTGATTCAGGTTTGTATGCAAGTTATCCAGATTTCTTTGGAGTGGAGTTATTGGTAGCATTATTTTTTTCTTTCTGAATTTGGAGAAAAAAAAACAAAAACAAAAAAGAAAGAAAGGAAGAAAGAATAAGAAGAAGAATAAGGAGATCCATGGAGGTTTCAAATCCATGATTCAAATAAATGAGTTTTTCTAACTTGAAATTTAAGGATTTCGAGCAGTTATTTTAAGCTACAAAAAAAAAAAAACTGTGCTGCATGTTGTAGTTGCAAAATTGTAGAAAATGGCTAGAATTACTGAGGTATTAGAGTTCCTCAACACTCTGATATTTTCTATTACTTATGATACATTAAAAATCAGTAAAATATTTCTCTCACTAACATTCAATTCTGCTTGCAAAATGCACATGAAAAGATTGAGTTTTTGTAGTTGGAGTCTCAGCTTCAACAAGATGAACTTCAGCAAAAGAGTCATCATTCTGAACCTGTTTCTATTCGTAAAATTGAGAAGGACTCCCATCAGCAGCAATAATATAAAGTTGCAGTCAAATCACATTCAATTCCTTGTACAAGAGAAGATTTACATGCAGATGCAGCAGCTCAGCCTACGCTTCTCAAGCCCATCATCAGACCTTGGGAACAACTTGTCCACAACAAGCATCGAACATGTCTTGGATATGACAAGGAGTTGTCCTTTCATATTCCGGACTACTCCTACCCCAAAAAATTTTAGAGTGTTGGATTTCTTTATGACAATACACCAGCTATTCTAGATCCCGCTCCACTTCCAAAACAACAAAAACAAATTGTAAAATGCCAACACTGTGATCGAGTTGGCCATATGAAAGATCATTGTTTTGATATTCACCCATGCACGCACTATGGTCGGCACACCCATTCTTCACACAGATGCTTCATAAACAATCCTCCTACAAGAACAAAGATTCATCTTGGATGGATCTCTTCTTGGCAATGGGCATCAATAGCCAAGAATATTTTTAAGTCACATGTCAGAACTTGTTCTAGAATATTGAACAAACTTGCAGTTGAGTTTTCACCATCATCTCACCTTGTACCTGACAGGGGGGGAAATGGTGGTCTTCTACAAGCTTCGACGCCACATCAAGCGAGCCTGAGCCACAATCTCTCATTCCATATTTAGAGTTGTAGCCAGAGACACAACAGTCCAAGCGAGCCTGAGCCACAATTCGTCATTCCATATTCAGAGTTGTAGCCAGAGACACGGATGCCCATGAGCATGCCTTTGGTTGGTGGATAGCCTTAAACCATACTTGTGAGGTTGATATTCTTCCTCTTTCAGAACACTTCCTCTAAAAGAAGACTTCAGCTTCTTGCCAGCTTTGGTTGAGTTCCAAGAATTACATCAAGCATTCCAGTGTTGGTGGTCATCATTAAACCATCACAGGTTGTAGAATTCTCTTCTTTTAGGTTAAAGGTATGCCTTTCCAAATATGAGGGACAATTACTCTAGCAGAAGCCCTTATCTTCTTGCCAGTTTTGGAAGAGTTCCAGGAACTGCAATAAGCATTACGTTCCAGTGTTGGTGGTCATCCTTAAATGACCTCTTTGTGAAAAAAATTTAGAGAGCTGATTCATCCTAAGCACTTCCATGCATACTTTGCAGATCTGTATTACAACTCTCTTCTTGGACTCACACATACCCCTTCAGATTAAGGGGGGGAATATTGAACACCTAATCCTCCATGGGTAGGTGTGGAAGGCGAAGATTCACAAAGGAGTCCAAGTGACCTTGGAAGATGAATCTAAGAGTCACATCATTGTATTATAAATGTACATCTATGTGTAATAAAGATGTAACGAATGCCTATCTTTCTATGTGTGTGTTGATATTTCTTCCTACACCATGTGTGTGTTTAACACTCATTATACATGTTACACCATTTTTTTTTCATCTAACCAGTTATTATTAGATGGACCTAAGTAAAAAAAATAAGACCAATTTTACCTTAAGTAAAATTGCTTTCACTTTGAAAAATAACTTAGTAAACCACCTTTATTAAGCTGTTTATGGTCTAAATAAGAAACCTCATGAGAAAATATTAAATAAATCCACATTTGTGTGATCTTCCTCAAGGAATAGTTAGTTAAAAAATAGTTTAATTAATATTCCCGGTCATATTTAACCCAAAACAGGAAAATTAATTAGATAAATTATTATTTATCTTATTATTTTCTAGGAATAATTATTTAAACCTTATTTAAATAATATTCCTTGTTAAATATGACAAAATCACTCATAAATAATTAAATAAGTTATTATTTATTTTATTATTACTCAACCACATCCTTAAAATAATAAATAAATTATTTATTTATTTATTATTTAAAAATAAAGGGATTTGACCCAAGTCAAATTCTTTTTACCTCCAACAAAAATAATAAAATATTCCATAAAAGTTGGATCTTGATTTGGTTAATAATATTTCAGTTATACATCAATATCTAGAATAACTCAATATTTTGTTATAAATATAAGGGGCTTTTCTATTCATTCGCTACCTTTTGTTGCCTAAATATCACTTTGGATCTATACTTTTCGTCTAACTTTGATCCACCATGATTGTCGTATTTTGCTACTATTTTTCTTGTGAAGTCCCTTTGAGTTCCATTTTTGTTTGGGTTTTATACACGATCAAGGGAGAGGGATTTTAGATCTTAAGTGCTGAGGACTTACAAGAACCCATCTCATTAAGGAGGACTAGTAACATCCTTCAATTTTCTCCTCCCAGGTGCCATAAATACAAAATTATTTAAACATATTATTGTCTTGTCTATTGGATGCATGGAGAAACTCTTGTTTTTTATTTACTGCTTAATGTATTTTAATGCATAGATATAGATTTTGGAGCATTTATTTTGGTCACCTAATTGCAGATCTAAAGATATTGGCAGCCCTATTTGTTGTTAGGGTTGTTGGTTATGCACAACTAAAGTTAGCCTTTTTCGTACACTTGCGATTAAGATTCATACTAGCAACTGGTGACTCCACACAGGTTTACGATTATGACCTCTGTCATTTTTCAGATGTCTGCATATCCAGCTGCTTCAAACCCTAGGTTTTCTCTTCGACTTCTTGTTTTTCTTTTCTTGATTTTTTTTTTAACCTATAAAACCCTAAAACATTGAAAATTCTAACTTCTTTGTGTTTTTGGACCTATTGCGTAGGTGATCGGCATCAGTCACAACTGAGATGCACATTCTTCCAAAACCTGCTCTCGAGATTGCCAGAAGTGCAGGTCACATTTTTTGGGCCAAAACCTGTGACTTGAACCTCCAGGGCATAGAAAGCAGGCCAAAATCTGTGACCTTTATAAAAAATAGGTCAGAAATAGTGACCTAAACTTTTTGCAGGAGTTTTTTTGAAATTTTTATGGGTTTGTCTGGGCCTCGGATCAGGGTTTTCTGACCTCCGTCTCTTCCAATTTTGGACTTGTACTTGTTTTTTTTTACTCAAGAATGTGGGAACCTAGACTCCTAGGGCTTCAGTACCCTCCACCTTTTGTGGAAGAGTTTTAGCTGCTAAAGGTTTCTGAAATTCCATTGTGTTCAACCATTTTTTTAGATCTAATCCCTTACCTTCAGATCCACTTCATATTGGCTATTTATCCTTCCAAAACACCTCTTTTCAATTTTGTTTCAATTTTGGTTGGCTTTTCTTCTAGGGTCCCGTCCTCTTCCCTCCAGGATATAACCTTTCGCCACCTCATTTGCAACAATATTTCGGATGATTTTTTGTTGATTCTCTGCACCTATTTCCAACAGATCTAACCTTTAGATTCCCGTCCCTCCCGACCTTGGATCTATTGGATATTTCAGTGTGTTTTGACTAGATTTTTTCCCACCTACAGAATATTTTTTGAGAGGCCCGCCTCCTTGGGTTTATATTAATGCATTATTAGTTGTTTAATTTCTATTATTTCAGTTTCATATACTATTATCTACAGGTTTATTTAAAGTTATACACCACACTTTTTCTTTTTCTCTACAAACGTCTTGGTTCAAAAATTACACACTTATTACACACACCCTAAGTGAAGAAGAGCTTGGGTAACACCATCAAACAAAGACTTTAAAAAATTGTACTCAATTCATCATGCACCTCTCTGCCGTTGTTTTGACATTGTAATCAATTGATACTGCACCTCCTCGCCCTTGTTGGTATCTCTTCCCTTTGTGCGATGGTTGTGACTTCACCATTGCGCCTCCAAGGTGTTTATCCCAAAGAATTCTTGGCCTTCATCCTCAGTTTCCGGTAGAAATACTTACTCCTCCGCCTAGGATTCGAGTTATTCCTCCACCAAGTCCACATTTTGACTCCTCTTCTGGTTCATTAGTTGTTATTATGAATCTTAATCTCAAGTGTACGAAACAGGCTCACTTTAGCTGTGTATAAAAAATATCCCAAACAACAAATATGGCTGCCAATATCTTTAGATCTGCAATTAGGTGACCAAGATAAATGATGCAAAATCTAGATCTATGCGTTAAAAGACATTAAGCAGTAAATAAAAAACAAGAGTTGCTCCATGCATCCAATAGACAAGACAAGAATATTTTTAAATAATTTTGTATTTATGACACCTGGGAGGAGAATATAGAACGATGTTACCAGTCCTCCACAATGGGATGGGTTCTTGTGAGTCCTTAGCACTTCAGATCTAAAATCCCTCTCTGTTGATTGTGTAGAAAACCCAGACAAAAATGGAACTCAAAGGGAGTTCACAAGAAAAATAGTATCAAAATATGGCAATGATGGTGAATCAAAGTCAGATCAAAAGTATAGATCCAGAGTGATCTTTCAGCAACAAAAGGTAGTGAATGAATGGAAAAACCCTTCTATTTATAACAAAATATTGAGTTAGTCTAGATATTGGTGCATAATTAAAATATTATTAACCAAATCAAGATCCAAATTTTATGGAATATTTTATTATTTTTGTTGGAGGGAAAAATAATTTCACTAGGGTCAAATCCCTTTATTTGTAAATAATAAATAAATAAATGATTTATTTATTATTTTAAGGATGTGGTTGAGTAATAATCAAATAAATAATAATTTATTTAATTATTTATGAGTGATTTAGTAAAATTTAACAAGGAAAATTATTTAAATAAAGTTTAATTAATTATTCCTAGAAAATAATAAGATAAATAATAATTTATCGAATTAATTTTCCTGTTTTGGGTTAAATATGACCAGAAATATTATTTAAGCTATTGTTTAACTAATTATTCCTTGAGGAAAATCAAACAAATGTGGATTTATTTAATATTTCCTCATGGGGTTTCCTGTTTAGACCATAAACAACTTAATAAAGGTGGGTTACTAAGTTATTTTTCATAGTGAAAGAAATTTTACTTACGGTAAAATTGGTCTTACATGGTGTACTTAGGTCCATCTAATAGTAATAGGTTAGATGACTAAAAAATGGTGTAACAATACCAATACCGACCCTTGGATACTTCCGCATATTTCAGCACATTACTTCAATTTATCTTGTCATTAAGGAATTAATTCATAATAAATGTAAATAAAATCATCAGCAAGGTACTTGGAAAATCACACCTGCTCACCACCCAACCTAGAACTATTGTCTTCAATTCACCCCCAAGATGATAACTCCTTGTAAGGTATTAAGTTTTTTCTTGATCCCTTTCTCAAGTACTAAATACTTGTCTTTAATGATAATGTTTCCTTTTAGCGGTGTTCTAATTTTGTGGATATTCTTATCCACATGCCTAGGATTTTCCATAAAATATTACTAGTATCTCCTGCAATGCTTTTATGTTTTTTTCCAAGCTTAACATATTTCACCAGATAAGAAACTAAATTGAAATTTATCTCCCATCCATTAATGTTATCTAGAGTTCCATCTAGAACTCTTATTATGAAAGGGTTATCCATTCTCATTCACCAATGATATTTGATTCGGCAAGAGTCTCATTTCTAAGTTTCTCACATCCAAGTACATAGATTCCACTTATTATTTATTATTAAATATTCATTTACATAATATTTTTCATGGTATTTCCCCGTGATACTAAATTAAATTCAATCTTACCTAATTTTTATTCTAATAATCGAAGGATATTACATACTCCTCCCCTGTTATGTACACCGCACTCAGGTTTTTTCCGTCCAGCTTCTTTTTTCTTAATTGTTTCCAGCTCACTAGTTTTCTTTTCATTAACTTGCTTCCTTATCTCAAATTTGGATATAAATTCTCCTGTTGCGCTTTATCCTGAGCCATAGCTTGATTCCCTTGTGGGATACTCTTTCGGTTTGGATACGTGGGTCTTACAGTAAAGCCTCCCTTGAATTTACCTACAACTTCCAAACAGTTTTGTGAGAGACAAGAATTGCAATCCTCTAAACTACATTCCCACAATGAGGGATATCATAATTTTAATGCAATGATACTACAATTTGAGTAGTCACAGGTGTAATATTGTTTGCAATTTGGTTATGAATCTTCATTTTTAGTTCTCCTCAATGTTGTTTGTAGGAATAAATGAACATTCTTCCATTACATTTTTATTCATGTCAATACCTGCTTCCTGCAGTCTTCCTGCACTATTCACATGTTTCTACAAAATGTTAGTATCACTAATATCAATTATAAAAACACCAAATATTCTTCACATTCATTTATTATCTGTATTATTTAGGGACATGAGTTTTATCTCTTGCAGAATTATGAGTAGAAATCTTGTCACTTTCCTCTCCTGCTGCTTATACAATATAAATTCTACTGACTAGATTGTTAAAATCATTTTACTTTTATACGTTGCATTTTACCTTGCTTCCTCATCTCACCTTTGGATATAAATACTCTCATTGTGCTTTATCGTGAGCCATAGCTCGATTCCCTAGTGGGATACTCTCACAGTTTCGATACACCGGTCTTACCGTAAAGCCTCACTTGGGTTTACCTACAACTTCCAAACAATTTTGTGAGAGACAACAATTGTAATCCACTAAACTACATGCTTACAACAAGTGATATCATAATCTCAATGTAAAGATATTAACGTTTCAGTATTCACAGTTGTAATATTGTTTGAAATTTGGTTATGAATATTCATTTTCAATTCTCTTGCACATTAGTTGCAAGAATAAATGCATTTTATTTGAGTACATTTTTATTCATGTCAATACCTGCTTCCTACAGTCTTCCTTCATGATTCACATGTTTCTACGAAATGTTAGTGTCATTAACATAAATTACAAAAAATGGAAGGATTATTCACATTCATTTATTATCAGTAATATTCAGTGATGTGGGTTTTATCTCTTGCAGAATTAAGAGTAGAAATGTTCTCACTTTCCTCTCCTACTGTTTATACAATAGAAATTCTACTTATGATATTGTTAGAATTATTTTACATTTATAGCCTGCATTTTATAATTCTATATCCAATAAATATCATACTTCTATTCTGTAACTTTTAACATATCAATTTATAAACTTATATTTATCTATTATCATTATGATGAATCAACATTAGAACTCAGTCTATAAGAGATCTTTTCAATTTCCCAATTAAGTGAATTAAAAAATCACCTATTTTTCTTTATTTTTCACAATCTTACACATCATTTAAAATACCTTTACTTCATACTGTTGTATGCTAACAGTTTAACATTATTATTATTATTTTTATTTTACTATGCTCATGAAACCATTCCATAACAATTCTTATTAATTGTTGGCTTTTATTCTAGCGATATTCAATTCCAAAATATGACCTATATGGAATAGGTGCTCTTTTACTTAAATAGAAGTCATAGTACTCACTCGAATATTAAAATCAGTCCATTTTATACTGTGAGTACATTATCTTTTAATCTGGATGCAATTTTTATACACATTTTGGTGTAAGATAATCTACTTATGCCTATTTTGGTTTCAAAGTAGGCCTAGTCAAGGTTAGTTCAATTATTTGTTTCATACTTCCATAACATTTTACTATACCAATTCAATATTGTATTGAAAATATAAGGTCACTACTAAACTGGAAACTTAGGTGTATCTTGATATGCATGGTTTTCATGATTAACTATAAAAATTATTTTCCTTGGGTGCATTCACGAAGCAGTTTCCTTTTCCATCGATATATGCTTCATGATGGCATACGCTAATAAAAATGTGTATTTTTTTTTTCTTAGTTCACGTATCTATTTCAGTATTAAGTTGATTAATTTTGTTTCATTATCTTGTAACTTGATAATGACACGATTACTTTGAGAGCTGGTTTTTCCCATTCTCTCAAAGAGATATTATTTTATCTTAATATATACGTAACGGCTCATCTAATTTATTCCAAATGTTTGATTAGCCCATCCAATTCCATGGTTATGATATTATGTTCTCAGAAATAATCCACCATAATAATTTATTAGAGTAAAATTTCAAATCCTAACCTGTGTTTGCAGACTAGTTTCTAACAAATTTCAGAAATACTATCCCTTCTTTCATTATTAATTTAAATACTTAATCTCATTTTTACCAGTTCAATTTTTACAAATATGAGTTTAAATTTAGCTTACATGAAGCTTTTATAGATACTTTGTTCTGTATCTAGTGTTAGCTTCGATATATAGTCCTACTTTCTATATATATATATATATTTTATACAACAAGTATAAATTTACCTCTTTACTAATGCTTTTTCCATTACTGGTTGGTTAATGAAACCTCATTGTGAATATAACAAGATATCCAAGGGAACAATCCATCTTAGTTGTCAGACCCAATTTTATTTCCAAGTTATGGTCACATCATTAATTACTTTTTTCGAAAAAGAGATTCACAACCCAAAATATAAGTTATCATAGAAAAAAGTATCTAGTCCCCATTCATTGTTTCAATGGGATGTTAGTTTTCAAGAACTTTCTTTAAATTTTGATAATAAGCTTATGTCATCTCAAAGGGTTTATCTATAAGTTAGGAATTGGTAACTGATCGGAGTCTTTTATTACTATATGTACAAGCCCCCCTTAACTCTTATCTGTAAATCCTTATGACAATTTGATAAATCACTCATATGATCATAACCTTAACTTGACCATAGGTTATTTATGATGTTCATTACACCATGTATAGCCTCATGTTTCCGGTGTCCCCTCTGATATATTGTCTTCAAATAGAATAACATAAGATAAATTTACTTTTGGAATGAAATATTATAGTAGAAGTTACTTTGTTGTTCTGTCTTCTTTATTTCCTATTTCATTACTCATTTTCTCACTATTTGATACCACTTCATACTTATATTCAATGCTTTATTGGATGCATGTTGAAATAATTATCTATTTGTTTTGTTGTCTAATGTGCACTTGATATTGTTATGTTTATATTTTCCATTCAATAATTTATTTGATAGATTATTTTAATAACTCCATACTCATTACTGTTACAGCACCACATATAGGCCATGTAGGTGTAAAGGATTCCTAAAATATTTCCTTCAAAGATAAAGTACTAATGTTTTCCCAATCAAGTGAGGAAATTGATTGAATATTACCACAAATATTTGCATACTTTACCATTTTATGTTTAGTGTTGATGCCCATTAGACCCAAGGTTTAAGCCAAAGCTCTCATACCACTTGTCATGAAACTGCATTTATTTTATATATATATATATATATATATATATATATATATATATATATATATTCGCTAAAGAAGTGCCCTTATTGGACTTGTATGACCCCAAGAGAACTTATCACAATTACTGCCACTAATGACATTTTGCACACACTTTTTTTCATTAATGATACATTGATTTAATGGAAATTCTACACAATAATTATAACCATGTAATTCAATATTCTATATGCCGACAATATCCTATTGTTATAGGGTTGAAGTGGTACACCATATTATTATCGCTCTATTATTAATGTTATCAAACTAACATTTAACTATTATGATACGTTATTACATTGGAATTTATTTATAGTAACATACCATATTGTTTCTCATGATATGGTTTCATTTATGATTAAGAAATATCTCAAGCCCACCCTACCAGTCGCCAACACACAGACGAACAATTATTTCTTACAATATTGAGATTGCGAATGCATTAAGTTGATCTTAATCAAGGTTACCAGATACTCATAAAATTTTATCAATTATGCTTCTACCATGCACAACCTTATTCCTTAAACAACAACAATGTATTACCATTTTCAACCTCTCTTTATTAATATATTTTATTCTAACTGTGATTCATGGGTTTATACGTTAGTATACCATATCTCATTTCCTGACATAAAATACATTTACATTTATACCCTTAGTCTCATGGCACCCATTCATGGCTAGTTTACCACCAAACTATCTTGCACTTGATTAAATAACCACGTCGCTCAATTTTCGAGCCTCCAATGTGATCGATGTAATCCAATGATTGTCCTTGGTTTCATATTCTCAAGCTCTAACGCCTTGGTCTTCGGCCTTTTTGTTTTTCATTTTCATGGAGGTCGTTTACTTTAGGTAATTTTAGTATGTAACAGGGACTTACTTCAAATTCAATAATTCTCCTTTGGATGTCGTTTCATTGGATTCTTCCTACACGTGTTGGATTCCTCGGTGTCCACGAAGAGACCTTTCCTAGGTATATTCAACAATTTCCTTAAAGCCCTCACATAGGTTCTATGGCACCGCAGATAAGTCCTACTTTCCTTTTTCAAAAAAAAATTAATTCCTTCTATGGTCAACTCTTTAGTGGCACTACGATGTAGCTTCTTTCTCTATTTTTGAAACTATTAAGTGCAGAATAAATGACGCCTTGATTTTCAATGTCCATTCTGCTAGATCAATTCTATGATTTCTTCTACTAGGTATGCCATTGGAGAAAGTGTCATGATTAATTTTGTATTGGAAACAAGTTCATGTTGTTAACTATTTTTGTTACAATGCTAACAATTTTCATGGGTCATTGTAACCGCTCGAATGATTTCTTCTGCCAGGAGTTTTGAAATGGCATCTCGGTCTCCACTGCTTAAGATACCCACCAGCCTAGATCCATCTTAACTCTGGATCTATCAAGCGCCGAGAGGGATCAAATCTCTCGAGGTGAAAACCTCTTTTTTGAGTACAAAACTTGAGGAAAGGTTTTCACCTCGAGAGATTTGATCCCTCTCGACGCTTGATAGATTCGGAGTTAAGATGGATCTAGGCTGGTTTCACTCGTGTGCGACCAAGGAAAATCTATCGATAATATGAGGAACATATGCTTAATTTTATCAATAATATGTAAATACATCTAATATTAACATAAGCATTTTAAATATGTTAAATACGTTTGAGATTCATTGAGTCATTTTAATTTTAAATTTGATTAGTTACCTCAGTTTGTTGAGATAATAAATATTGTAAGATAACTTTAATGATGAAATAAAATTTTGAACGCAAAGTGACAATGTAATAATATTGAATGATAAAAACTCTGAATAATAAGAATGTAGTCAATTACGAAGTCTTCATTGTGATATATTTCAAACTATTTTCTTGTACTATTCTTATTTTCACCCATGTTAGTTTTGTCATATTTTCACATTGATTATTTGAAAAGGACAGTTGGAATCATAAACCATTTAAATATTTAGCTCGATCTATTGCAATAAACATCATACCTTGTCTCTCTTGCTCTCCAATATTAATAGGTTGAATTACTATAACGCAAAAATCAATGTACATTGTCAATAATTTTTTGTTCCTACACTGAAACCATTGCACACACACTATTAATCCAATGAATTTAAAATTAATGTACCATCATACATAAAATTAGAAATCAACATATACACTGAAATCAATGCAACTAATGCAAGAAATCAAATAA
Organism: Pinus albicaulis; assembly: GCA_034641835.2. Lineage (NCBI taxonomy): Eukaryota > Viridiplantae > Streptophyta > Pinopsida > Pinales > Pinaceae > Pinus > Pinus albicaulis. Next base: position 1,513,940,525 of record CM076578.1, on the reverse strand, counting down.
TAATAGAAAACAACATCTACACTAAAATCAATGCATGTAATGCAAGTAATGAAATATGATTAGAAATCAACATCTACACTCAAATAAATGAGTCTAGTGAAAGTAGGAAAATAGGATTTAAAGCCAACATCTACACTGAAATCAATGCATCTAGTGCATGCAAACAAATAGGATTAGAAATCACCATCTACACTGAAATAAATGCATTTAGTGCAAGGAATCAAATAGAATTATAAATCATCTACATTTAAATCAATGCATTCAGTGCAAACAATCAAATATAATTATAAATCAACATCTGCATTGAAATTAATGCATCTAGTGCAAGCAATCAAATAAGATCAGAAATCACCATCTACACTAAAATCAAGGCATTTAGTGAAAGTAGTCAAATAGAATTAGAAGTCACCATCTACATTGAAATCAATCCATTCAGTGCAAGCAATCAAATAAGATTACAAATAATCTACATTGAAATCAATTCATCTAGTGAAAGAAATCAAATATAACAAAAAATCAAAATCTACATTAAAATTAATGCATCTAGTGAAATCAATCAAATAGGATTAGAAATCATGATCTACACTGAAATTAATGCATTTAGTGCAAGCAATCAAATAGGATTAGAAATCAGCTATATTAAAATCAATCCATCTAGTGTAAGTAATCAAATATCATTATAAATAAATATCTACACCAAAATCAATTCATTTAGTGCAAGAAATCAAATAGGATTAGAAATCATCATCTACACTGAAATCAATGCATCTACTTCAAGAAACCTTCTTCCATATCTCTCCCATATATATCTATATATCCATCCATATCTCCTTCTTTTTCTCTTTATCTCGCCCCACCATACACACACTCTCCCTCACTCCATATCTATCAATTTCCTTGTCCCTCACTGCTTCTCTCCATCTATCTTTTTTTCTCTTCACCTTACATCTATATCTATATCTCACTCTATCTCTCTATATCAACTCCAAAACATAAACTCTCTCTCTCCAATCTATATATCTATCTATCACTCCCTCCTCCTCCTCCTCTCTCTCTCTCCCTCTCTCTCTCTCTCTCTCTCTCTTCTATCTCTCTTCCTTCCTGCTACGCTTTCTCACTCTCTCTCCATATTATTTATCACTACCTCTCTCTCTCTCTCTCTCCACCTTTCACCCTCTATGTCTTTATTCTTACCTCCCCCTCTCTCCCTCTCCATCTTCATATCTCTTTCCCTACCTCTCTTCACCCTCTCTCTTCCTTTCTCTCCCCTTCTCTCCCCCCTTCTCTCCATATCTCCTTATTTGTCTCTTTATCTCACCCCAAAACATACACACTCCCTCTTCATCTCTCCCTTGTCACTCCCCCTCTCTCTCCACTACTCACTCTCTATGTATTTATTCTTCCCTCCCTCTCTCCTCATCCAGCTCCATCTCTCAATCCCTCCCTCTCCCCCCCTCCAAATCCATATTTCTATCCCTCCCTCTCTCCTCCCCTCTCTCCTCCTCTCTTTCAAGTCCCCTCTCCTTTCCTTCCTCTCTCTCCCTTTCTCTCGTACCTCCCTTTCTCTTCCCCCATATCTCTCTCTCTCCATCTCTCAATCCCTCCCTCTCTCCCCATCCAAATCCATATTTCTATCCCTCCTTCTCTCCTCCCCTCTCTTCTCCTCTCTTTCAAGTCCCCTCTCTTTTCCTTCCTCTCTTTCCTTTTATCTCCTACCTCCCTTTATCTTCCCCCATCTCTACCTCTCTCTCTCTCTCTCTCTCTCTCTCTCTCTCTCTCTCTGACAATCCTCTCTTCCCCCATCACTCTCTTCCTCTCTCTCATCATTCCTCTCTCGCCTCCTTCTATTTGACCCCACAGCTATCTTTCTTTCTCTCTCTGTCTACCCTCCAATCCTCTCTCTTCCCCCATCAATTTATCTCACTCTCCAGCTATCTTACTATTTCTATCCCTTTATCCTTCTCTCCCCCCTTGTCTCCATCACGCCTCCTTTCTCCTTCTCTCCCCCCTTGTCTTCATCACTCCTATGTATCTTTATCCCACCCATAAGCATACACACTCTCTCTCCATCTCTCCCGTGTCACTCCCTCTCTATGTATTTCTTCTTCCTTTCCTTGCTCTGCCTCCAGCTCAATCTCTCTATCCCTCCTTCTCTCCTCCTCCTCTCATCCTTTCTCTCTCTCCCTTTCTCTCCTACCTCCCTCTCCCTTCCCCCTTCTTTCTCTCTCTCTCACTCTTCTCACTCTCTCTCTCTTCATTCCTCTTCTCCCTTCTCTTTCAATTTATCTCGACATCTCCCTTGTCACTCCCTCTATTTCTCCACCTCTATCATATATCATGATATATTAATATATATTACAATATAATAAATTTAATATTTTATTAATCTAAACATATTAAATTTAATAATATTAATATTTTAATATTAATGTTAGGGTTAATAATGTTTCTTCTGGCATGGTATTAATAATAATTTGGTCCATGGTATTTGACCCTTATACTTCATATATAATTAGATCTTGATTTCTAATCGTATTTGATATATTTTTATTTATTCACCTTACCTCTTTATACCTCTTTTATATTTACTTATTTACCATACCTATTTTATAAATAAATTATTTGGCCCATGGTATTTGCACATGGTATTATGAATAATTTGTCCCATGGTATTTGGCCCATGGTATTAATAATAATTTGTCCCATAGGCTTCACCTAAGTAAAACCTGTTTTTGAGTTTTTGTAAATATAAAGTGGTTTATTGAGTAAATATAAAAATCGGTTTTATTTATTTACCATACCTCTAGTTTATTTATATTTATATTTATTTACCATATCTCCTGAGTAATATAAAAAGAGGTTTTATTTATTTACCATACCTATGGTTTATTTATATTTTTACGTATTTACCATATATTATTTATTTATCTTATCTCTTTTTTGAGTGTTAGTAAACTCCTCATATTTTAAGTTTTTATTGTTTAAATTTATTTTTAATAAATTTTTAGTTGTTCATTTATATGTCTATGTAAGTTATTGTTCAAGCCGACATTTTTTTTGGCTTCCGACATACTTACACATCGGGGTCATACTGGGCTGTAGAATGCACCTCTCGGCACAACAAGTAATCTTGGGCTGTAATCTTCGAATGCCTCGTGGGTAATGTAAAAAAATTCCCTATGTCAAAGAAAACCTCATTAGGTGATTAATACTCAGTACCTATTTTACCTTTAGTATCATAGCGATATGAACAATTCCAAATCTTTGACTCGTGATACTCAAATTCACCTCTCTTTTTTACCATAAATGTAACTAACGATTTTCCTCCCATAATGCTTCGTTTTTGTTAATTCCATTGCTATTGTTTATTTAATTCATGACCTTTTCCCATCTACCTAGGTAGTATTTGGAGGAACTGCATGGTCCTTAGAAAATAAGGTAATTTAATTTTCTGGGTTATGCTCCTTTCTTGCCCATATTCGTACCTAGATGACTAGCCGAGATAATTTCAAAAGCTATTTCCTCATTAATTATTTCTAATTACTTCTTACAAGTATGGCATAACCAAATGATGAAACCTTCACAATTTTTGGCTCAGCCCATGCCCAGTTACCAATTTTAAGCTATGCGATGTGCTATTTTAGGTTGGTGATTTTTTTTCACTGATGAAGGAAACCTCTGAAAGTGGATTCTTTGGAATAGCTTACTAATTCTATTTTATGATATAGTTGCATTACCATAGAGAGGATTTAAAGGTTTTGGGATTTTAATGTCTATCCCTATGACACTTCTAAAATTTTCGAAACATATTGTTATATACTTTGACAATTACTTCTTTCCTAAAGTTTATACATGTAACATTTATTTCTTTAAGAAATAGAAATTCGGTTTAACCTTTGCTGCAATTTTGGAGGTTGTGTTATGGTATAATTAACTTACTTTGGTAACAGTTACATATTCATGACTTTCTTGATATATTTTCCTATTGTATGTTGGCCCCCATAGCTTAAATACAACTCAATCCTTCCATTATTTTATGTGCACAATCGTGGCTCGATAATTAGGTGAAGAATTGCTTTATTTAGCGAATTCGTGCATTTCAAATAAATATGTGTATCTATCTAATTTATCTAATGTAGAAATTTCAATTCTCCCTTATATTCATTTTGTTTCTCGTTTCTTGATATATAATTAAAGGTATTATGCATTTATGGTGTTCAATATCTTAATCATTATATTAAGGAAAATAACGCGAGACATGATAATTTGGATATTTTTCCTAGCCATACTTTCATATTTGTATGTTATTTGTTCCTCTCTGTTTTCTTAGAATTATTTCTATGTATCAAGCCTTTTTAATTCAAAACTCGAATTCTACACTTCTTACTTCTAATTTAATCATCAAGATCAGTTTTAGAGTATCCTTATAATTTCTTGGGTGATAGGTCGCACCAACCATTTTCTCCACTATTTGATATCCCATGTAAATTTTCCCCATCCATTAACAACAACTAGGAAAACCTGGTATGTGATTAACTATTCATGTCAGTTGAGCAATAACATCGAATATTGTGGGTTTCATTGCACAATACTTTCATGTTATGACAACCATCCTGAGGCCAACAATTTGGCAATTGAGATGGCACGACCTTCAAGGTTCAGCAGAGTACAACAAATTTTATTTCGAGTCTATAATTGATAACTTCTTTAAATCATTGATGCTTTCACTTCAAGAGAAATGAATGAATAAAAATAAATTCTTTGAAATGCTTCTTTATTTGAGTTAATCCCTTGGTAGGACCATTTTGGATTTAGTGAGTTTTCCTCTCTCACCTTTCGTCTCATTATATAGGAACCACATCATTACCTGCAAGCATATGGTTATGGACTCGTGCGGGTGTTAGGCCCAAAATTAATTGGAAATGTTTTGCAGAGTGGAAATTTTGAATTAACTTTGATATTATAGATATTATGAACTGCAATGAACTTGAAAAAACATAATTGTAAATTGGTACCTATTAAATTTTTGTCTACTATATATTCCTTGTTTATGTATTTTAATTATAAAATTCACAATTGGGTAGTACATCATGTCCAACCTCTGATAGTATAAACTATAATGAAAATACCTACTCATATTATATATTCATCCAACCATCACTGGCATAAGTATTACAACTAAATAAGAAGATTTCCTACCAAATTATCCATCCACAATTTTATCTGTCTACCCATATAGCTACAGGAAAAAACCATTATTTTTTTTTGTTAAACCTTTCGATCATATATTACTACTTGATATTCACTATGGTCCTATTGTCTAAAACATAAATTCATGCTTTCCATGAGGATATATATATATATATATATATATATATATATATATATATATATATATATATATATATATATATTCATTATGTACACATATATGTACTATTAACCTACCAACGTCACTTCAATTTAAAGGATGGATGCAAATTAACTAAGTAGATATATATATCCCGTTATTCTTTCATACCTAAATGACATGTGTGCTAGTTGTATACCTATACTCAAATACAACCAAAACTATTTTACCAGCATAGTGAAAGTCTGATTATTTGATTACTCTGAGCAATTATAATATAAAATAATCATTCCAATCACCATAACTGCATAAGTTAAATATAACTTCTAACCCATATCTCCAATCTATCTTTTCATTAAGGAATTAAGACATAATAAATATAAATAAATTCATCAGCACGATACTTGGAAACTCACGCTTGGTCACCACCCAACCTAGAATTGTTGTCTTCAGTTCACCCTCGAGTTGAGAATTCCTTGCGAAGAATCAAGTGTGTTCTTGATCCCTTTATGAAGTATTGAATAATTTTATTTCATGATAAAGCAGCCTTTTAGTGGCATCCAACTTTTGTGGATATTCTTATCCACTTGCCTAGGCTTTTCAATGAAAGCTGGACTTTATCTCATGTGATGCCTTTTTTTTTTTTTCCAGGATTATATTTCTCTAGATCAACAACTTAATGGTTATCTAGCATCCATTAAGCTTATCTATAATTCCATCTATATTTATTAACATTATGGATTTATCCATTCTCATTCACCAATGATATTTTATTTGGCAAGAGTGTCATTTCTAGGTGTCTCGCTTCCAGGTAGATATATTCCACTTATTGTTTATTATAAAATATTCATTTACATAATATTTTTCACGGTTTTTTCCCATGATACTCAATTAAATTAAATCTTACACAACTGGTATTCTAATAATGGAGTGATTTTACATCCTTCTTGTCCATGGGAAAGTATTTCTATGGATTTTGTAGGAGGATTACCTCTGTCAACAAAAGGTAATGATTTTCTATGAAACCAGCTCCAAAAATAGAAGAAAAGAGAGATCAGTCCCTTAGAAATTAGCCACTTCGAGGGGTAAACCTCCAATACATTACATAAATTAACAATTCTTGGATGATACAAAAGACAAAACCTCCTTCTATATATAGGAGTCCATGGGGTCAAAATATAATCATAGCCGACCTAACAAAAATAATTTAAGGGCACAATAATAACAATATTGGGGTTGTAGGGGTACAACAATAACAATAAGGGGGTTACACTAACAACAATAAGGGACTATACTAGTAATATAGGGACTTAACATGACCCTCTCCTTCAAAAAATTGTTGTCCTCAATGCTTGATTAACAATGGATGCTTATGTATAAAATTGTAATCCTCCCATGTAGAATCTTCATTGGGTAAGTTCTTCCATTTGATGAGATACTCGGAAATTGATTGACTTTGTAGCTATCAAGTTCTTATTTCCGTGACTGATTCATGTTCCAATATGATTTTTCCTTCCTCATCAAGTTCTGGTAATATTTTTTGAACTGGAAGTTTGTCCCCTATAACCTTCTTTCAGCATGAAACATGGAAAACTTGATGCACTCATCAAGATCCAGGAAGCTCCAATTTTTATGCCATAGTACCAATATTTTGCAACACCTTGTAATCACCATAGTATTTTGGCAATAATTTATTATCCTTATTAGCTTGATTGAGGGACATTTATTTGTATGGTTGTAGCCGTAAAAATACTTAGTCTCCTACATCAAAACTTCTGTCATTGTGATGTTGATCTACTTGTTGTTTCATTCGATTTTGTGCCAAATTTAGGTTATCCTTTAAGAGTTGGAGAACTTCTTGCTGATGATCTATGTGATCTTCCACTACTTGAACCTTAGAATTTTTTCATAAAGATGATGTGATGGACTGCAGATGATATCCATAAAGTGTTATAAATGGGGTCATTTTTGCTGCAGTATGGAAGGAAGTGTTATGCCATCATTCAGCAAGATGTAACCACTTCACCCATTGAGTTTTCTTATCAGATACAAAACAAAGAAGATATCATTCTGAATTTTTATTCACTATCTCAGTTTGACCATCATATTTAGGATGATAAGATGAGCTATCAGATAGTTGAGTACCCAAACAATAACATAATTTCGTCCAAAAATTTCCACTAAAAATGGGATCTCTGTCACTTACAATAAAATTTGGGTTTCGATGTAGCTTTTGAATTGTTTCCATAAATGCAGTAGCAACTGTACTTGCTTTAAATGGATGAGATAATGCACAAAAGTGTGCATACTTGGTAAGTCTATCAACTACCACCACAATGACACTATTTCCTTTGGACTTAGCTAAACCTATGATAAAATCCATTGAAATATCCTCTCAACATTGACTTGGAATGGATAAAGGTTGTAGAAGACCTAGGGTCTTATTTGTCTCAACTTTATTTTACTAGAAAACCAAATATTCTGCCAAAATCGTTGAATATCAGATTTAAGGCCATCCCATTAAAATTATTTTTTCGCCCTGTGGTAATTTTTTTTAAATCCTTAGTGTCCTCCTAAGGAAGAAGTGTGAAATTCTAAGAGAATATTTTGTTTTAGTTGGGAATTATTGAAAATATATAAGTGACCTTTGTACCATATGGAATCATTTTTCCAACTAAATGTATCATATGTAAAAGGATCTTGCTAGAACTTTTGAATGAGTGTCCACACTTCTTCATCCTTCTTCCATTCAACCCTTGCTTCGGTTATCCAATCTGGTTGCATAATAGAAATGGCACCAAGAAATTCTTCCACCTCATCATACTTTCTTGAGAGTGCATCTGCAAAAACATTTAGCTTCCCTTTTTTGTAGATGATTTCAAAGTCATAACCCAACATCTTTGTGACCCATTTTTGCTACTCTTCTAAAGATAGTATTTCTTCCACAAAGTGTTTAAGACTATAATGATCAGTTTTTACATTGAAGTGTCTTCCCATTAGGTACGGTCATCATTTCTTTAGTGCATGTAGTATTGCCAACGTTTCCTTTTCATAAATATCTTTCTGTAAATAATTTCCTTTGAATGGAACACTTTCAAAAGAAATGGGTCTTCCTTATTGCATTAAAACAACATCAATTCCATTTCCCGAGGCATAACATTCCACAATAAAGTTTTTTGTGAAGTCTGGCATAGCTAAGACTGGTGCTAGGCACATTTCTTGTTTAATATGTTCAAAGGCCTTAGCTACTTTAGGAATCCATGAAAATGCATATTTCTTCAATAATGTTGTTAGAGGTGCTTCTATTCTCCCATAATTCTCAAAAAACTTGTGATAATACCCTATTAACCCGCAAAATCTTTGCAACTGCTTTATGGTCGTGGGGAATTTCCATTCCTTAATGGATTTAATTTTGTTAGGTTCTACCTTAACACCCTCGTGAGATACAATATGACCTAGATATTGTGCCTCTTGTACTCCAAAGAAACATTTGGATGTTTTTGCATATAATTGTTTCTCCTCCAATAGTTTGAGAACCCTGTCAATATGTTGAACATGATCCTTCCAAGACATACTGTAGATTAGTATATCATCAAAAAATACTAGCACACATTTTCTAAGGAAGGGTTAGAAAATGGAATTCATCAACCCTTGAAATGTAGAAGGTGCATTGGTAAGGCCGAAAGGCATGACCAAAAATTCAAAATAACCCTCACGAGTTCGAAATGATTTTTTTGGAATATCTTCAGTCTTCATTCTAATTTGATGATATCCTGAATGAATATCCAACTTGGTAAAATAAATTTCTCCATGTAATTCATCCAATAATTCATTAATCATAGGAATGGAAAATTTATCTTTAATAGTGAGCTTATTGAGCTCCCTATTATCCAAACACATGCACCATGATCCATCCTTCTTGTGCACCAATACTACTGGAGCAAAGAAATAACTTTGACTAGGTTGAATTATACCAACCTTTAACATTTCTCCACTCGTACATTCAATTTTGCCCTTTTTAACATAAGGATATCTATAAGGCCTGATGTTTGGAGGAATACTTCCTAGAATAAAATGAATAGCTTGATCATGATCACGAATAGGTGGGAGTCCTTTGGGAGTTTCAAACAACTTGGAATGATTGTCCAAGACTTTTTGGACATATGGAGAAATAAATGATTTTGATGTTGGAACTTCTAGTGAGAATAATTGTGCAATTACGACCTGTTTTTCTTTATTTAGAAGCTTTGTCATGACATTAGAGATTTTTTTCTTTCCTATCTTCCTTGTGATACCCCATAGTTCGATTTCCTTTCCTTCTGAAAAAAATTCAGGAAAATTTCTTGAAAATTAAAAGCTACAGTCCCAAAATATTGTAACCATTGTACTCCTAGTACAACATCACCACCTCTCATTGGAATGGAAAGCATTGGACTATTCAAATCATATTCCCCCATGGTTATCTTGATATTATGGCATTTTCTAGAGAAATTTATAGTTCCTCCATTTGCAACCATGACTTGACATTCTGGTGTTGGGTATAGGAAACAATTCAATTCCTTGGCTACCTTAAAATGAATAAAATTATGGATACTACACAAATCAATCAACACTCTTAGCTTTTTCTTCTTCATATTTCCTTCTATATTGAGATTTTAGGGAGTGGTAATTCCTGCCAATGCATTACACGATATGGTCGGACTCATTTCTTCTTCTTCTAGGGTTGGTTTCTGGTGTATATCCTCTTCTTTTGAATATTATTGTTCATTTTATTCCTCCTCTTCACAACCTATGTAAAATAATTTCTTCTGAGCACAGTGTATTTTCTATCACAACTATAGAAAAACCCTTTTTCTCTTTTTTCTTCCAATTGTTGTGGTGTCAACCTTGTAGGTTATGAAGTGTAGGAGTAGCAACAATTCTATCTTTATATATATGAGTTGTAGGCTTCCTTGTCACCATAATTTTGCATTCAATTTTTCTTTCCAACCTGAATGACTTCTCCAATGAATCATGTTCCCAAATGCAAACTTCATGTTGGATGTTATCCTTTAAATCCCCTATGAAGACATCAATCCTCTATTCCTCTGGAATATCAGTTACCCTTATATTCGATTTTTGGAATTCCTCAATGTGCTCCACCTCTGAACCCTTTTGTTTGAGATTTATCAATTTCCTAAAGAAGGTGTTTCTCTTTTTATCCTCATAATGTGCTATCATTTCCTCCGTAAAAATTGACCAAGTGAATTTTTTTTTACGAGAGCCAATGCATCGATACCATACAAATGTATTTTGTTCTAAATGTAAAGTTACAATGCGTACGTTTTGTGTGTTTTGCTCATTATTGAGATCAAAGTATTGCTCCACCTATAGTATCCATGTTACGGGATCCTTGCCATCAAACTTCCCGATATCCATATTTGGAATATATTGGTTCTTCAATCCAACATTAGAGTTTATGAAATCACGATTAATATCTAATTTTTTCTCATCATAAGTATCCTCTACTATCTTTCCGCCATTAGGCATAATTTATTGTATTAAACTTGTAATCAAACCTTCCATGTCTACTTTTAGATCATTATTCATATCTTCCATGTTGTCTTTCATCTTAACTTCCATGTCATCCATCTTAGCTTCCATGCCATTCTTAAAACCATCCATATTAGCTTCCATGCCTTTCTTCAAACCATCAATCTTAGCTTCCATGCCTTTCTTCAAAACATCAATTTCATTTTTTGTTGCTCTTTGGGAGAGCGAAATATGGTGCACTTTATCTTGTAATTTTGATATGTCATGTTGCACTTCTTCCTCTTCATGAGTCATAGTAGAGCCTTCTGAAGGCTTAATGGGTGTTGAATTATTTTTAGGTGAAATTTTAGAACACAATACTGATATTTATGCTTCAGTATGCCCTTGGAATAACTTCAAACAGATTTGTCACACAAGACTTATGCAATTTGAAAAAAATAAAATAAACACCTTTTTCTTACTTTTGAGTAGCTCAATATTGAAACTGAATTATCTCTGTGATTTCAGATCTTCAATATCTGAAATTCAGCCATGTAGTACCCCTCTAAATCTTCCTTGGAATACTATAGGTATGACCTGATTTGGATTCTTCAAGGAAAATTTATTCCCAATCTCCCACAATGACCTAATCATGGACTAGTTCAATAGAGCGAAATTGTACGACATGCCACATGTCATTGTTTCCTCCTTCAGCTCTAAAGTGGATACACGGGAAAGAAAATTTTGTGTACTTGTGGCCACTTTTTACGGAATTCCAATATGATGCTTAGAGAGACAGTTATGACAATTTTCCAATGATCACCGCTTTGAGATGAAAGTCTGGAGCTTGAAAAAACTTTAACTTCCACAGATTATATCTGCAAAAATATTTTGAATGAAGATCTGAAATATTTACAGGAATTTCCTTCGGATTTTAGCTTCCCTCTGTAAAAAATTTAGCTTCTAAACCTTCGTATAAAAAACTTTATGGCGAAAATTCCACAATGACTTGTTTAAGTGAAATTTAGGAACCTGAAAAACCCTAGCTTCCATAGAAAATATCTCCGGAAATGTGGTGAACCAAGATTTGAATTTTTAACACAACGTTCCTTAAGATTTCCACTTCGCGCTGTAAAAATTTTAGCTTCTAAACATTCATTGAAAATTTTTTATAGTGACAATTCCACAATGACCTATTTGGAGCAGTGAAACCCTAGAATCCAAAGCTCAGATACCAAATGTTATGAAACCCGCTCCAAAAATAGAGGAAAAGAGAGATCAATGGCTTATAAATCAGCAAGTTCAAGGGGGAAACCTCCAATACATTACATAAATGAAAAATTCTTGGATGATACAAATGAAAAAACCTCCTTCTATATATAGGAGTTCATGGGGTCACAATATAATCCTAGCCAACCTAACAATAATAATGTAAGGGCACAATAATAACAATATTGGGGTTACACAGGTACAAAAATAACAATAAGGGAGTTACACCAACAACAATAACGTACTATACTAGTAATATAGGGACCTAACATGATTACCTATATGTAGTGGTGGATAGATTCAACAAAATGTGTGTTTTTATGCCGTGTAAGAAATAGGTAATAGCTGAATAAACTAAACATATGTTTTCTTAGAATGTATGGGTTTAATTTTTGTTACCCACTTCTATTATTTTTGTTTGATATTCTAGATTTATAGAAATGTTTTTCTCAAGTTTAAGGGAGCTCATGGATACCAAGTTAAATAATCGCACAATATTTCATCCATAAATTGACATTCAGATATAGGTAGTGAACACAACAATGGTGAATCTAATTTTTGGATATTCTTTTAAGAATCCTAATGTTTGAGATGATTATTTTCATTGCATATAGAAGGCCTAGAATCGTGCCAATATTTCATCTACGAAGACATATCCATTCAAGGAATGTTTTCAATACTTTTAAAAGTCTACGTATGCTTTTATATTTGGAAAATACATTGGAGTGGATGGACATAGTGATGTGGAAAAATAAAAGTGGTTTATTGAACAAATCCAGTTAGGGCATCAAACAATTCATGAACAGTTGGAAAATATCCAATACAAGTACAAATACAGGCATGCTAAGAATCTTGTTGATGAGATTTTCGAGTGTGGGATTAAGTTTGGTTATATATGAACATGTAAATATTGCAAGGTGAAGGTAAAAACCTCAAGCAACCAAATATGGTGCATTAAAAATCTTGGAAAATATTTGTAATAATTCTTTCCAATTATATTTTTCACTTTATATGAAAATTTATTTTATATGGAATTTGGAAAACTTGAGATTTATGAGCCTCCTATCATCATTGATAAAGAATGATTTGTTCAAACTAATTCTATATAATATTTATCTCCAAAATACTTAAATGAGCTATAGGAAGACACCATTCTTGATAAGAAAATAAGAAATTCATGTAGAGAAAATATGGAGTATCTTCGTGGTGGGATGAAAGGAACCAATCCAAGTAAAGTGTAGTAGGCAAATATCAAGAAAGTGAGGAAGTTGTATACTCAATTGTGAAGTAAAAATAAACTTGTTGTGGTCCATAATCTTTGAGTGGTGAGGAGTGATGAGGGGGGTGAAAAAATTATGAAAAATAAAAGTGCTCAAGTTATTCTGAAACCAACACCAAGTCGCAAGGCTCATCGTGTTGATTCCAATGATGTTTGAACTACATCAGATAGACACAATATGGGGAATTTATTATGTTTTGATTTTTTTTTTTTCAAAAACATGCAAAATGTTAATACACATGTTCATTTTGCACGTGTATAAACTGCCACCTGGAAGTTGGTGGGTGGAAGTATGGAAATGCACATGGCTCAATTAGATGTTGGCATGTAGAATGCTAGGTGGTAGTATATTCATTGACTATATAGTATAAATTGGCAACTGGATGAATCAGGGTGTGATACATGGCCCAACTACAAAGCATTATATGGCACCCCTAACTAGGCCAAAAAATTGTTAGGCCAACTGACTTACCTCACAAGGATTTGAACAATGGATCTATTGCATGTGAAAGTATCACCTGACCAACTGAGACACAAGAAAAATTTTCAAACCTTTTTGGAAAGGTTATATTTAAGTTTTAAATGGAGTTTAGCTGGTAGGAAAAATTGGTGGGCTGATTTGTCAAACGGTGAAAAGAATAACCCATAGTTATAGTTGTACCATGGAATAGTATTAGGGGCAGGCATGTCACATTTAAACACTATCAATGCCCCCATTGGTTTTTAAAAATGGTTTAATGAGCCTGAGGGGTTGGGAAAACACCAATTAAAAATAATGCCAACACATAAAGAAACAACTAGAGGGTAGGAAGGATCAAAAACTTGACTTGCGTTCTGCTAACTATCACACCAAAAATATTGCGAGGGGTATATTTTGTTGAATGATTTGCAGAGAAGTAGAGTTTTATAGAGATATTTTACAGAACATGTGGTAACAGGGGTGTATTGTTTCCACTCTTAGGCTTTTTTAATCATTGCAAGAGCCCAGAAAGGGTATTTTGGGCCTTCTAAGAAACATGGAAGTGTTTTCTTCACAATTTAAATCTTGTAAGTTGATGTATCGAGCACCTAAGAATCATAATAAATGAATCACTAATGGAAGTTTGACCTGCAGACTTAGCCCAAGATAGGTGAACTCTGTTATCAAGTTGTTTCTTTAATTTTTTGTGTTCTTATCATCTTAACATTGTAATTCTCTACAATTTTAACTTAAGTTTATATTTTTTTTTCCATGCAATGTGTTTCCAAAACATACATAAAATAAATTACAAATTAATGAGTAATACCTTAACTTTTAATTTTGGATAAATATTACCGTTGAGAGTTTTAATTAGTACTGATTAATCCGAGATTCCTAAATACAATTTGTACTACGTTTTTGGTTCAGTTTTTAAATGTTGAGTGTATGATTTTCCTTTTTAATGATTGTTAAATGAAGAATGATAAAAACAATCTTCTATAAATTATGTAATTAATACTTATCTCACTCAGAAAAAATAAATATCATCGTACAAACCATCCTAATTCTTTAAGTAACAGAATTATTATTTGCAAAAATAACACTCTTTATTAATTTAAAGAATTCATTCATTGTAAAATTTAAGCCTAAATATCATTTCTTACTAATGATACTATTTCATTATATCAGAAATCACTATTTGAGAAATGATATCACTAATGGTAAGAAAACCTTCTGATTATTAAACGAAACACACCATTCATTTGCTGGGAATGAAACCTCTATTTGCTAGAGGTAATTACACCAATCAATCTCTGAAAATTAAACTTCTAATTACATAAATAAACTTCTAGAAAGTAACTTCTAATTACATAAACCAATTTCTACCTACGGGATCCCATTTTCCAGCCCCTAAAACAAAATCAATCTCCCTATTCCTAATCGAGATGGCTATTTCAAATGGACTATTCAAACCCAAACCCTCTTTCTGTAATTAAGAAACTCATAATAAAAAAAATGAAAGTGAAGAAAACTATTCAATTGACATTAAACTATAATTTCAACAAATAAATCATCTTCAGGCCTACTTCTACAACAAGATAATTATATTCTGGAAAATGAGAGAAATTTTGATTAAATCAAATTCTACTTGCTATACTAAACTTTAAATTAGGGCTATTTTCAATCCAGTAATCATACGTCACATCACTCAAACTCATGCACTAACATTATATATAATAAATCGCAAGCTTTGTTTTTAACCATGGCCAACAAATATTCAGAAAAAATTCAAATAAATCTTATTATGCATTGAATAACTTCATCAATTGCTTCGTAATAAATTTAACTCAAAGCAGATTATTAACTTATCATTCCCAACGCACATTAATTAACTCTCAAAACTTCATGAAAGGTTATTTTTAATTGTTTACACAGGGATCTCTCAACTTTAAGAATGAAGGTCACAATAGCTTTGTTACTTCAAATAAAACACAATTAACTTGGAATATCAACTTAGAATTGAAAAAACATAACACATTTTGTACTTTCAACTTAGATTTATAATTTAGAAATCAATCCACGTTAAAAATTATAAATTCTAGAGTTTAGATAAATGGAAGAACTTGTGTCCAGGTGGTGGTGGGCCCTTGCAACTCCTAGAGTAACTTCAATGTAAATCAATTCTTAGAAATGAAAGAAAACAATAACAGTTATAGAGGATTTATATTGGCATCAAATTGTATTATGATTCAAAACAAGAGTTTTCTTACATACATTCCCTCAACCATTTGTCTCATGTTAACACCTTGTCTTTCTCCTCCTTCAAAAACTTCCCAGGTTTAAAATACAAACCATAGCTGAGCCATTTATAATATTTTGAAGGTGAATTAGTCATTTTCCTCAATTCTGGAAAATTGAACAATTTTAACAAACTGACCTCAAAGCTATTGGCATATCTTCCTATCCATGGAGAATTTTGGAAAAATATTTTGGAGGGAGACTAATTTATTATATTTTCAACAAAAACCTCTCTTTCATTTGTCTCATTCAAATCTATATCCTCGTAAATCGTGCCCAAATTTGGTTGTTTGACACTTTTTGCAAGGTTCTAGAATTATGGAAAACAATCATTTTTTACCCTACTGCCTCCAAGGCCTGCGTATAAATTTTAGAATAATTTGAATATTGAAAAAAAGTTTTGTATATAAATATTTGGTTTTATTTTTAAGAATCCCATTTGCCTATTTTTTCTAGATTCACCTAGGGCTACACACAGATCGAGGTCAAACTTGGAAGTTTTCAAACCATGCACATTTTGAGCAGATTTGTTAATCAACTCCTAGAGACCCACATGTGTGACCTCGATGAAATCCAATGCATGGGAAGGTATCAAAATTTTTTTTTGGTCAATAACCTCCCTATATTTTCCCTATAAGTACGTTGGGATGTCGAAAATCCAAATTTGACATTCTTGTACTCTACTTGCAGTAACTAGTTTAACTCGCTTGGGAAGAATTTTGACAATGGAACCATGAGACAAATGAACTTATAAAAAAATTCATTAGAAAATCATGACTAAATAGTCTCTAATCATAGAAACTCTAATGAAAATAATGATAATCAAGAATGACGAGGCGTAAGTCATGAATTGGCTACAAGTAATGAAATTATGGCATGAATTCAGTGTAAGAGTGTCGTGATTTATGTTATGAATAATGGTTTTGTATGATGGGAAAATGGGCATATTCGAAGCCCAAAAGCTACACAAAAATTCTTAATGATGCACATATCAATCTCCTATCCTAAGGAAGCCCTAAAGATGTTTTATGTATTGATTTATAGCTTTTATTTATTTTCTTAAGCTCGAGGAGATCACATTATATACCAAGGAACTACTATACATATTCAAATATTTTTAGGCATGAAGACCAGTTTTCAATGTGGAAAAACAAAATCATGGTTCTTATATCCCACGTAGAGCCCTCAAAACAACCCTTATAAATAACTCAATTCTTTGTTCAAGGAATCACTTAAGGTTTTTAAAACATGAGTATTCTTGAATAACTAGGAACTCAATTACCCTCTCCCCTTGACCATGGTAAGGAATAATAACCCATTACTAGTGTTAAAAACATAAAATTTTATCGATATTGACATCTCATGTTAGGGACTCCATAAAGTGTCTGCTTGTTATGGTTTGTAAGCATAATTCATGCCAATTTAACTCAAGCATATATATCTAGTTCTTAAATTCATGGTTATTTTCTCACCTTACCTTGGAAATTGAAATCGCAAAGGTTCTTTTATAATTTACACCCCTTTCTTCCCCATGTGACTTTGCTTAGGAATTGACAGCCATTTTTTCATTACAAAAATTATACATGAAACCTCTATCCCACTTCAATTCTAAAGAAACCCAAAAATGGCCTTGAGATTCATAGAAGTGTCGAATATAACCGCATTATTTCTAAATATTTACGATGTGTTTAGATCACGGTGCTAATTCTTCTTTAGTAACAAAAAAAAATCTTATAGGGGGGCTAGCTATGCCTTTAGGTTGTGTTCATGGTGTTGAAGCTAGACAATATTGATGGGTTGAAAGTGTTGCTAATGGAACTTTAACCCCAGTAATCTAGATTTATGAAACAAGGGTCCTATTATCCTCCCTTGACCTTGGTTAGACCTTGATACCCATTCTTAGGTCATATCTAATATTTCCATTGTAACCATATCCAACATGGAGGTAAATTTTATAAAATAGAGGTATTATATACTGGTTGGAGGAAAATTTTGTGGTCCTTAAGCCTGAGAAAAGAGGCTTGAAAGTACACATTCTTGCTTACTTGTATTTACTCTATTCAATGACCCAAGGCCCATTCATGATGCCAAAAACCTCATGATGGATATATATATTCCACTCATAAAACTCATTGGGAAGAGCATGTAGTGGCCATATTTCCTCATATTCATTAAAACATTTATGTTTAGGAAGTTTCAATTAGGAATTTATTCTTTTTCTCCCTCATTTATCATGTCTATTCATTGGTACTCATTTCTAGTACACACAACTTCATCATTAGACATACACCTCATTTAGAGGCGTATAATGAAACCCTACAAGTTATTCTTATGTTGGTTAAAGGACTTGTTCAAAGATCTTAAGCATGATAACATTAAAAAAATGCCAACGAACATAATTTTATTTGCTAAACAATGTTTATTTCCCTACGATCATACCTACTACAAAAGACCCCTAATGGCATCCATTTCCAAGATTGATGCGATAGTCTCTCTATATTGTGCCTATGTTGTTCTTTATAGCTATTTTTTATAATGATCATTCCTAGATATGTAAGTTGATGTCCTAAGGCCTAATATTATTTCTATAATAACCATGGCACCCAACTTAAATGAATTTCGTTTATGGTTAGTTGCTTTGAAATTGAACATGTTCAAAAACAAAGACCTATATTCACTTAAAAAAACCTGCTCATGTTATTCATATCCTGCATGGAAGCCAGTGAACATGATGATGTCTATGAGAATGATTTACTGTGCAATCCCAAACACATTGTATATTATGGGTTGTGTTGTGGTTTAATCCTCGTCCCCATATCCTATTAGTATCCTAGATATAACATACCAGAGTGTACTATTGAATTTTGAGGATATTTTCAGAGAATTATATAGACTGAGAAGCTTCATGAGCTATAGATTTTTCTCATAGTCCCTAAGCCTAAGAATCTTAATTTTTGACACAAAGCCCATATTCGCTTTAATCAACCTTCATTACTCTTTTTGACCTATCAATGCTTCATAACTAATAAATTTATCGTGACCATATCCCACTAGGAGATTAATAGTCTCATTTATATGTAATACATGTTGGTTTAAGAACTCATCCATGGTGCTTTAAAGTAAGAAGAAATTCATATAATTAAGGTTATTGTTTCATTTTCTTGTTGCAAGACCTATTCATAATGTCAAATAGTTCTATAATGGTTTGCATATTTAATTCTAATGATATAAACTTATAGATAGGGTGCATGTCATGTACGTCATGCATTTTTCATACTATTTAAGCTCAAAATATATCAATCCAACTCTTAGTCCGAGTTTTCTCCTCACTATGTTTATGCCTTAACACCTGTTTTTAGTTGAGAAAACCTACTCATAGTGCATGTCTCCCATTAAAATTTTTGTAAATAACTTCTAAAGAGGACTTATGTTGGTTCAATATTTCTTTCAAAATTCTTGAAATGGAAATATATAACTATATGTTAAAGCACATACATATATTATAAAAATAATTTCTTTCAATTTCACATTCAAATATTATATTTATATTTTTTTTATTAGATTATACATAAACATATATTCCATATAACATATATTTAGAAACTTATAATTTACATTCCTATTTTTTATAACAATATTAATAATATTTTGATCCTAAAATTACCATTATTTTAATATTAAATATTAAATTAGTTTATAAGAATTTTTATTAATAAGATCTCATTATTTGTATGAGAAATAAAAAACAAACTTTTACTATGTAAATCATACCTTACACATGTCATTTGTTAAGAAAAAAGAAATTCTCAAGCACAAAATCTTTTTAATAAAAATTTCACTTCTTAAATGTATTCAATAATAATTCCACTTGGTATAATACGAATTAACTTTGAATTAACATTTCCTTGATTAATAACGATTACATTTTCAACGAGTTATTACTATACATTTATATTTATTTGATTAGTGTTTTTTTTTTACAAAATTATACACCCTAAGAATTGAAGATGTTAATAACACTTCCCACACGCTCACACGGACTATAAAACACACAGACATTACCTCTCAGAAATAGAAATATAAATCATAACAAAAAACATTTTTTTGGTGATTAGAGTATCAAATTTGATTGAGGATAGCATATATGGGTATCAAACATAACATCATCATCTAGAATTGCAATGGAAATTGAGTGGAAGGAGGAGGGGAAGGTTTATAAAATACATTTACGGTATAGAACTTCAGTGACTATTACGATTGTAATGGCTATGAATTTAAATTTAAAAATAACACCTCTTAAATTATTGTTATATTTCTATATTAGAAAATTAAGGAATCCATGGTTCATATCTCTATTTGATTTTACTTCTAATAAAATGTCTGTGTAGTCACGTATATGCTTATCAGGATTTTGTCATGGATTGTTTATGCATATTTCGTATATAGTAACGTTTGATCAAACTCGACCTAAATGATAATATTTTCGATTTTCATTACTATGTATATAACAATTTTTTTATTTCATAATCAGAACTTACTTATAATCCTCTTTTCTTGTTCTCATCTCTTTCATTTTACCCAAATGGACATTTTGTTCATTGTTTCTATGTTATTAGGCATTCCTCCTATATACAAAATTATATAGATATGTACACACATGTAGACACATTTTATCTATCCTATAAATGAATTATTTCTTTATATTTATATATTTTGTTGAACCTATTTGAACCATGGTTTAAGTTTGAAAATTTATCTTAAAGTTTAGAAGTATTGGTGAATCTTACTAGTCTCTAATTTGCAAATTGCAAAATGTTTGGCAATATTTTATATAAAAATACTTTGATCTATAATAATTTTATAATATTCTATACATAATTTTGGCCATTTTTTAGGTAAAATAATTTTATACTATAATATTTGGGCGAATAAATTTTAGAAAAACTAGAAATTGGCGAATATTTCTTTTGAACAAATCCTAGAAAATTAGCCAACACATGAATATTAGCCCCTAAAATTTTCCCTTCAAGAACGATATTCTTCTTCATGCTATATTTAAGTTATATCTCTTATTTAATTACAAGGGATCAACCAATCATGTATAATGAAACTATTTCTGTTTTAATAATCTCGAGGGAAGTATTATAATAGTCGAACTTATATAACCATACTAACTGGTCTAAATAGAGAATGTAAGTTTTGAAAAGTCCTATAATTTTTATTTTTTTATAGAGGTATGCATGTTCTCTAGTGACCATACATTACCATTATAACATTTCAGTGTTCTGAATAAAACCTTAATATAATAACCATAAACTTCAATCCTTCAATCCTTTTCCGAAAAAAAATTTCCTTATTCATAAAGAATCATAGACCTTAATAATTTTATTGTAATAACTTCATACAATTGAGTAACTATTCCATTCATCCATGAGTCCTTCCTTTCAACGAAATCTTAGGTTATCGACTTTGCTCTAAAAATTCCTATTCAATCCACATTTCTTTGTTGCATGCACATAAATTAATATCAATTAGAAATCATGTATACAAATACATGTAATTAAAGATACAAATAAATAAAACTAGAATACAATCATGTATAAATTAATATATTAAACTTCAACATAACAATAAAAAAGATTTCATCTACCCATTAATGCTTAGGGAATATTTAGGAACAGAACACATTTCACCCAAACATGAACTGCCTCTGTCTGTTCCCCCTGAACTAATACTTTCATTTCCTATGGAATAAACAATCTCTTCGATTTCTATGTGATTTTATACTATATATTTCTTCCTAGGAGGATTTTAGTAGTGTCTTTCTTGAAGTTCTAAGAAACATTTTCCTATGACTTTTTGTTTTAATTTTTTCACAAAAGTTTTTTTTTCTTTAAAGAATGTTTCTCTCCTTGAACTATTTATTCCATCCCACTTAGTATTTCTCTCAAAATAAGTGATTAGCATAATATCTAGCTCCCATTATGTTAATATTTTTAATTAATTTTACCTTGGTACTTTTAGGAGTACTTTTAAGGAAGGTCTATCATATGGACAAAATTACCAATAACATTTCATAACCTGGATATGAGTCTTCTAAAACCATACTGATACTTCCGGAATATTCCAAATAATTTATTTAATAATTCAAATAATAAAATATTTATATCATTTCATAAGTCCAACCATGGCTTCCATAACCATTCAATCCTATAATAGCTCAACATCTAAGAATAGTCAATGTTTAAAAGGGAAAACATAGGGATGTCACAACTTTCCTAAAATTGTGATTAATAAGACATTGAAAAACATATATTGCCCTAAATATATTAATGAAAATGATATGAAACTCCTATCCCTAGGAAAACCTATCAACCTCATGCTGCCTTTATCCCATGCAAATTCCTTGAAATAACCCCTATAAATAAATAAATTACTAGTTCAAGGATTCATTCAATGTTCTTAACATATGAATATTCTAGATTAATAAGGAACTCGTTTCCCCTCCCACCATAAAAATGGTCGAGGCCCAACAACCCAATCCTACTTTATAAAAACTATTAATTCCATATCGAATGCTCATGTCAGGGACTCGGTAAACTATTCCATTGTTATGATTTCTAGGAATTATTCACACCAATTGAACTCAATAATATCTATCTACTTCTCGAATCCCTAGCTATTTCCTCACCTTACCATGGAAATTGAAATTGAGAAGGTCAGTTTACAGTTTAAACCCTATGCTTCCCCATGTGACCTTGTTTATCACTCGAGACCCATTTTTTCATTACAATACACATACATCAAACCTCTATCCCACTTATGTCTAACAAAACCCAAGCATGGTCTCAATATTCATAGTAGTTTTGAATATGACCACATTCATACTTAATATTTATGATTTTGTTTGATCATGGTACTAATACTCCTTTAGTAGCATAGAGATAGCTTACAGGGGGCCTTATTATGACTTAAGGTTTTATTCATGGTGTTGTAGCTAGATAATATTGACGGGTTGAAGGTGTTTCTCATGGAACCTGAACCCCAATAATCTACATTTATGGAAAAAGGGTCCTATTATCCTCCCTTGAGCTTTATTAGTCCTTGATACCCATTCTTAGTTCATAAATAATTTTATCATTGTACCCATATCCCACTCAGATGTAAATGCCACAAAATAAGGGACATATATAGTGGTTTGAGGAAATTGTTCTAGTCCCTAAGCCTAAGAAGAGATCATCGGGATAAGATATTCTTTTTTACCTAAATTTTATATCTTTAAGGACCAAAAACCCATTCACAATGCCAAAAAACTCATAATTGATATTATACTCCAGTCATAAAACTCCTTAGGAAGAATTTGCAGTGGCATTACATCTACCTCTCGATCAAATCATTTAAGTTTGGGAAGATTCAATTAGGGATCAATTCTGTTGTTCAACCATTTACCATGTTTTTTCATTGATATTGATTTTTAGTACACAAATATTGGTCATTAGACATGCATATAACATAGACAGCCATAATTAAACTATACAAGTGATTGTTTTGTTGCTTCAAGGATTTTTTCAAACCTCTTGAGAATGAGATCATTCAAAAGAATGAAAATGAGCATATTTTCCTTCCTTGACCATGGTTAGCTCCCTATAACCGTCCCTACTACATAACACCCATAATGGCATCCATTTCCAAGTTTGACGCCAATGTCCCTCTATAATGTTCCTATGTTGTGCTTTATAACTATTGTTTATGGTGATCATTATTACATAGAGATTTTTATTTCTAATACCTAATATTATTGCTATAATAACCATGGAAATAAATATGGACAAGTTTAATTTATGGCCACTTTCTTTGAAGAACATGTTTACAACTCAAAACCTCTTTTAATTTAAGAATACCCTCTCGTTGAATTCATATTGTTCATGGATACTAGTGAACATGGTGATGACCATGAGAACCATTTTTTGTGTAAGCCCTAAAATAATGTAGTTTATGGGTCATCTTGTGATTTAACAGTGGTGACCATATCCCTTTAATAGTTGAGATATACCATATGAGAGTGTGTTATTGTATTTTTATGAATCAAAAATAAAAATAGATGTCATAACAAAAAACATTTCATTTTTTATCTTTCATGATCATAGTATCAAAGTTGATTAAGGATATCATATTTGGAAATCCAATTAAACATCATTTTATACAATTGGAACCAAAATGGAGAGCAAGGTGGAGGAAAAGATTTATAAAATAAATTTTTTGTCTAGATCTCGATGACTATTACTTCTCTATGGGCTATGAATTTATATTTGATAATAACACCTTTTAAATTACTGTTATATTTCTATATTTGAAACTTAAGGACTTTATCGGTCCTGCGTGCGACTTCTATAGTTATTACTATGTTTTTTTTTTTACTTTTAATAAAATTTCCATGAGGTCATGTTGGCTTGAGGGGTCCTGACCAAGGTTCATAGTTTATGGATAAACCAACAAACCCTCCATATACTGGCCCTTTCCGATAGTGATCTTATAGTGGAGAAACAATTCCCACTTGAAGTAGTATGAGGGGGTGCTAGAACGAGGTTTCTGTACCATGAGGAAGAAATTAATGAACTGGTCCTCAAAAAACCGTTATACAAACTTATGCTAAACTAGGAACAGATGTGCGCAAAAATATATATCAGATTTACATAGAATGCATACTCATCGACAAAATAACACAAAATCGATGTTCACCTTAGTGCAGATAAAGAGAACATAACGTGATCCAAATATTAGCCAATGAAAATACTTAAATAGATCTCTAGGCCATCAATAATCATTCACCACCATATTAGATATCATTTGCGTGATAATCAATAATCAATACATAAAATGCGATGTCAATAGAATATAAGCAGTAAACAACTCAGGTGTATAACGCACTAAAATTTCCAAAAACTATCCTTTCTATTAGATTCATATACCTTCAATCAATGCATCAAAACCCTTACAAAACCCTTTCGTGCACATAGCCACCAGAGTCAGCACACAGCCAGGACTAGGTCTCCGCGCACATAGCCAATAGGAGCCTCTTAACCCAACCCAACAACCCTTACAGATGCATAAAATTATCAAAATATCATGAAATTACTTAGAATGTAACTAACTACTTAGCTTAGACATGATATATCTATTTATATATGCTTAACGTGCAGATACTATGGTTTCAAACCATGGTTTGAGGCCCACAGTTTAACCTTAAGCCCATTTAATTCAAAATTTGGGACTTTGACCCACCCAAAATACCCTTGGCTTCATTTTCGCACCGCGCACATACAAAATTATTCAAAATGACTTTGGAAATTGTGCCTTACGGGACCCCGCTCCAACAGGCCACCAACACAAACATGTGACTCATCCCGAGTCACGAAGGCGTTGGCTCCCTAGTCTTGGCCTGAAGAGTTTTGACAGAAGTTTGGAGAGGGATCACTAACTCGATACTTTCCGTCACTACACGTTGTGCTTGTTGAAGCATATTTTATGTAGTATGACCTTCATTGGCCATCTCTATCCTGCGCTAAGTTTGTTGAATGATTTTCAAAGTGTTTTCAAGCATGTATAATAATTGCAGCACTTCTTCCACCCATGGTTACATGTGTTCCTTCACTACGTGTTCCTTTCGGTGCAACCCTGCAATATCTATCTGAATAATTCTGCATTCCTATAGATGAGCGAGGCGTAATCTAAGAACAAATGTAGGTGCTACTGTCCTAATTTCCTCGAAATGTTGTTCCTTTAGCTGGAGGGATTTGCGCAACTGCCACACTACCGGATAATTTTGGACAAAGGTCCAAACATCCAAGGCCTCGTTCAATAAACTGTCACACTGGTTGACCACAACAGCAATACTATACCTTGCTTGTTTTACTTTTGTTTCTCTCTGTGCACAAACCTCTGGTGGTGTCTCTGGCTGTAATTTTCTCTGGAGGTCGTTTATCTACAGCTCATACTTGGTTCTCATCGTTTGAACCTTCGTATGTGTTGATTTCACCATGGAAGCCAATCCTTCTAACTTTTCGGTAGCCATAGCTCTGGCCCAGACGGAGGGAATTTCTCAGAAGCCTTGGTTGATATTAGCCTCCAGTGCAGTGCGTTGGGCCTCTACTTCTCACAAAGTTGCTTCTTCTTGTTGCTTCTGTTGGTGATCTTACATGGTCTGCTGCAATGCATCCCTTGTATTTTTCTGTGCAGTGACATCTCTGTAGTGGAGCTCGTCCGCGATCACTAAATGTGGAAGGTGTAATTTTCCTGCAGGAAACATGATGGCAGTGTGGATGCAGGCGTTAAGGAGAGCTGTTCAAATTTTGTTACTATGTTTTCTAGTTCAAGAGGAATTTTTTCCTGATCCTTATTTCAACTCTCGTTCATCAAACTTTATTAAATCTACTTTATTTATCTAATAAAATGACATGCAGAAAAAAATTCCCCTTTACCCTTCGGAAACATTGTAACTCACTTTTAAACGATATTTAAAAACCTTCGAAATGGGGTTTCAGATTTCAAAATATTTAATAAAACTCGATTGAAATAATCCATCGGGTCCTTACCTATTTTTTTAAACTCCATGTAACTTCTGACGTGACCATCGTTGTATCTCTGACATTTATGATCGGACGATTATCGCATTCCAATAGCCCTGGTGCTTTATCAACCAAAATTCACGCGAAACTAGTGGTATTGCTGTTGTGACGTGTCGCGTTTCTATTTGATCGCGTTCAAATAGAACAAAACCACTCGCACGCCAAAAGCAGTGTGACAAAAATGACCGGTTTTTTTTTTAAAAACCGCTTGGTCTACAAACTTTTGTTTTCAATTGCGTTTTAACATAGATTTCTGCTAATTTATCGTTCTCACTTCAGTTTCTCTGGAAACCTTCCTTTCCCACTCTATAACTCAAAAAACATAGATCATTTATCGAATACCCAATCTCAAGGAATTAACTAGAATTTCTTCAAATTCCTCTAAATCCTTTACATAGAAGTTAATTACATATAAATTCTCCTTCACATAGAACCTAATCACTCTCAATTTCTATACAGAAAAACATAAATCCAATGGATTCAAAGAGATGAAACCCTCCAGGAATTTTCCAAGTATACAACAGATGATTTAATTCTACAAAATTTATTAACTTAGAGAAAAATCCTCTCAATCAATTCTTCTACGGCCCAATTCTGATTTTCTCCTTCTCAAAGGTTACATTTATAGGGTTTTACATAACAGCTGACCTCCTCTTGAGGATTTAATTCTCCTAATTTAGATAAAATCCTAATTACATAATATCTTCCCTAAATCTATCAATTGAAGGCTAGATATTCTGAATCAAATCTAAAACTGTTCAATTTTCGTAGATACTAATTCAACCCTATCTAATAAGACTGTAAACTGATAGATAAAGGTACTAACACCTTTGCTTGTAATTTTTTTTTGGATTTTTGGAATAATTAATGAAGCCTTTTGTCTCTAAGCCTCATGCTCCTGCATCAGACTCCCGAGGACAAAAATATTCATGGGCTCCTATCCATGAGCTCCTCCACAAAAATGCCCAATTTCTGCAACATGGTTTCTGTCATCCCAGTAGCATCTTCAGTTGGATGATCCTTCCACTTCATCAAATATTGAAAATATTTCTATCCTCTGGACTTCTTAAAAATTTTCTTTTCTAAGATCCTCTCTGGTAGTAATCTCTTTGTTGTGGGTAACTGTTTTACCCAGTCAATCTTTTCTCTGTCTTCTGGTCTGTCATCTGTGCCACTATCTTCATATCTGTACAAATCATCAATATTGAATATTGGAGATATTCCAATATCAGATGGTAATTCAATTTCATAATCATTTGCAGAAAACTTCCTCAATATCCTGCATGGTCCTATATTTTTGAATTCTAACTTGTTATACTCCCTCTTTGGAAATCTTTCTTTTCTTATGTGTGATAAAACCAAATCACCAACTTCAAAATTAGCTTCTCGTTTTCTCAAATCTGCTTTGTTTTTGTACTTGATGTTGCTGTCTTGTAGCTGCTGCTTTACCTGTTCATGTATTTCTTGAATTTCTGAAGCAAACTCCTCTCCTTCATCACTTCTCATTTCTGCTTTTCCCAAGTTTCTCAATTCAGATACTCCTCTTGGGTGCATTCCATAAACTATATGGAATGGACTCTATCATATACTTTTGTTAGGTGAATCATTATATGCATACTCTTCCTGTGGTAAAATATGATCCCACTATTTAGGATGTTCTCCTGCAAGACTTCTCATAAGATTACCCAAACTCTTGTTCACTACTTCAGTTTGCCCATCAGTCTGAGGGTGATAAGCTAAGCTAAAACTTAGTTTAGTACCAAGCTTCTTCCATAATGTCTTCCAAAAATTACCAACAAATCTAGTGTCTCTATCAGAGACAATACTTTTAGGTAACCCATGTAATTTGACAATCTCCCTGGAAAACAAATTGGCAACATGAGTAGCATCACTGGTTTTATAACATGGAATAAAATGTTCCATTTTTGAAAATTTGTCAACTACAACATAAATTGCATCATTCCCTCTCTATGTCTTAGGAAATCCTAAAACAAAATCCATACTTACCATATCCCAAGGTCTGTCTGGAATAGGTAATGCAATGTACAGACTTGCATTTTGACTTTTCCCCTTTGCATATTGACAAATTTTACAATTCTTCACATAATTTTCCACTTCAAATCTCATCTTTGGCCAAAAATAAAAATGACTTAGTTTCTCATAAGTCTTATCAACACCAAAATGTCCAACAAGTCCACCACTATGTTTCTCCCTGATTAAATTTTCTCTCATAGAACAATTTGGTATGCACAACTAATTTCTTTTGAAAAATAAACCCTCTTGCAAGAAATAATCTAACCACTAACTTCTGTCTATCAAAATAGGATTACAACATGCCTCAAATACTTCTTTTAAATCCAAATCTGTCTTATAGAGTTCTTTAAGAAAATCAAAACCTAACACTTAAATTTGACTTTCTTGAACAAGAATGCTTTCCCTACTCAAGGCATCAGCTACCTTGTTTGCTTGACCACTTATATGCTTCAATACAAAGTTAAAAATTTGAATATATTCAACCCATTTTGCATGTTTTTCATTCCATTAAGGCTGTTGTATAATATACTGTAAAGCATGATTATCTGAATATAGCACAAATTCTTTAGACATTAAATAATGTCTCCACTTCTTAAATGACTGTACAATTGCATAAAACTCCTTGTCATTAGAAGAGTAATTTCTCCTTGTCTCATTCAGCTTCTCATTGAAATATGATACAAGTCTATCTTCTTGACTTAATGCAGCTCCAATAGCTTCCCCACTGGCATCACATTTCACTTGAAAATGTTTATGAAAATTAGGCAAAACTAAGACAGGTTTCTCAGTTCTCTTTTGATTCAAGAACTAAAAATTCCTTTCAGCTTCATGAGTCCACTTAAATGGTTGTTTTTCCTTCTTTATGGTTTCAATGATAGATGCATTGATATTACTGAAATTCCTTATGAATTTTCTATAAAAAACTAGAAAGACCATGAAAACTTCTTACCTCAAAAACACTTTTAGGTGAAGGCCACTCCACAATTTCCTTTATCTTTTCTGGATCCATTTTTAATCCTTCGGCAGAAACAAAAAAACCTAGATATACCAATTCTTCTTTCATGAATGAAATTTTCTTTAAATTTACCAATAACTTCTCTTGATGTAACTTCCTTAAGACATAATTAAAATGTCTCAGGTGTTCTTCCTTTGTTTTGCTCTAAATTAATATATCATCTAGATATACTATTTCAAATTTACCAATAAATTCCCTCAATACTTCATTCATAAGCCTCATAAGTGTACTAGGTGCATTTGATAAACCAAAAGGAATTACCATCCATTCTTACAATCCCTCATTTTTTTTAAAAGCTGTTTTCCACTCATCTCCTTCCCTTATCCTAATTTGATGATAACCAATTTTCAAATATAGTTTTGAAAAATATCTTGCTCCACTCAAAAAATCCATCAAATCTTCAATTATGGGTAAAGGAAATCTATACTTGATTGTTATCTTGTTAATTTCTCTTGAATCAGTGCACATTCTCCAACCTCCATCTTTCTTTGGACTTAATACTGTAGGTACTGCACAAGGACTCAAAATTTCTCTGATCAAACCTTTGTCAACAAATTCCTTTACTTGCTTTATGATTTCTTCATTTTCTGTAGGATTCATTCTGTAAGCTTTTTTCTTTGGAAAATTTGATCCTCGAATCAAATCTATCTGATGGGTGATTCTTGTTACGGGTGGTAATTCACCAGGAAAATCATCCACAATAATATCACAATATTTCTCCAACATTTCTTGAATTTCAATTGGCAAATCAAAAATTTTAGTAGAAGTAAATACTACCTTAGGTTTGTAAACTAAAGTAAAATTTACCTCATCATTTTCAATCTGCTGCAAGTATTCTTTTCCATTGAGTCAACAATAAAGCCTTTGGATCAGATTTTTTACTTGATGCATCTTCTTCTTCCATAGGTAACAATGTCTGATTCATGCCATCTTAGAAAAACATGTAAGTGTTTCTCTTTGCATCATGTACTGCTGCTCTGTCATACTACCAAGGTCTACCCAACAATATGTTACACACATCCATAGGCATCACATCACACATGATTTTATCTTTGTAACTTCCCATTTGCAATTCTATTTCACATTTTTCCTTTACTATCAGTTGATGTCCCTTCTAAAGCCATGACACCTTGTAGGGTGTTGGATCTTCCCTTGTCTTCAATTTCAACTTCTATATCACCTCTGTAGAGACCAAGTTATCTGTACTGCCACTATCAATTACCAATTGACAACATTTCCCTTGAAATTTGCACACACTTCTGAAAAAAGTCTTCTTCTGTGTTGGTTCAACAACTTCCTCTGTTTGTTTTAACAAAACTTTGTTAACCACCATAGATTCTCCTTTCTCTCGCACAATTTCTTTCTCTGTTACAGGAAACTTTGCTGCTTCCTCTTCAGTCTGAGCAACAATTGCATTTCTCGAATTTTTCCCCACATTCTCTAGCAGTTCATAAGCTCTATGTCCTAATTTGTTACATCTATCACATCTGACTTATGTTCCTCTTTTTCTGCCTCCTCTTCCTCTATAAGGACTCCTTCTACCACTTGTATCACCTTCTGTGGGTGCATACTGAGGTGAGCTGCTACTAGCTCCATCTCTTGGTGCTATAGATCTTCCTCTACCACCTTGACTTCCTCTTCCTCGGAAATTACCTTTTCCTTTGGCATATTTCTTCCTTATGAGTTTTTCTTCAGCTTTTAAGGCCATCTAGTAAGCCTCTTCTACTATTTTAGGATACAATATACTTATCTCATCTTGAATCTCCATTCTGAGACCATTTATAAACCTAGCAATCTTCTGTGTTGTATCTTGAATTTGTCTTGCTTTTATGCTTACTTTGTAAAATTCTTCTGTGTATTCTTTTACTGTCATTAATCTCTGTCTAAGATTATGTATTTGTTTAAGTAATGAAATCTGATAATCACTAGTCAAAAACTTACCTCTCATCTTTGCTACCATTCTATTCGAATTCTTGATTGGCTTCTTACCAACTCTCCTTATTTCTACTTGCACTCCATCCCACCAAAGTGTTTCATGTCCTTTCAACCTTGTGACAACAAACTTAACTCTCTTTTCTTCACCCATCTCCTCATAGTAAAAGCATTTATTCATTTCATTGATCCAGTCTATCAACTCTTCTGGATTCAATCCTCCTACAAAAGTTGATACTTCAAGTCTAGGTTTGGATGTAGATCCTAAAACTGATTTAAAGAATCTCATCTCAGGAGTAAGCTCAACATTTCCTTCTTCTTCTTCTTCAGCTTCAGGTTCACTGACATCTTCAGGATCTCTCTGTTAGCCTACTCCCATTGCTTCCAATCTAGCTTGAATCTGCTGCATAGTCTCTAGTACTTCAGCATTTGCAACTGGTCTACCTCTTCTTCTACTAGCACCACCTCCTCTACCAATTCTGACAGCCATGTTGGATTTATTTTTTTGACTTTTGGAATCTTGTTCAGTGTTTGCAAAATTCTCTAAAGACTGATTTGATACCAAAAATGATGGCAGTGTGGATGCAGGTGTTAAGGAGAATTGTTCAAATTTTTTTACTATGTTTTCTAGTTCACGAGGAATTTGTTCCTGGTCCTTATTTTCACTCATTCATAAAAAATTATTAAATCTACTTGATTTATTTAATAAAATGACATGAGAAAGAAAAATTCCCCTGTACCATTCGAAAAAATTATAACTCACTTTTAAACAATGTCTAAAAACCTTTGGAATGGGGTTTCAGATTTCAAAATCTTTAATAAAAATCTATTGAAATAATTCGTCGGGTCCTTACCTTTTTTTTTAAACTCCATGTTAGTCATCAGTATTTTTTACCTATTGTTGATTACTAGTTTCCTTAGGTGAGTTTTCTAGAAGCTAAGAGGACATTAGGTTCAAGTGATTTTATCAAATTATAAATGTCAAATTTCACTTTGTTTCCTATTGACATTATTCAAGAAAACATACAGAGTAAGGTATAGTCATTAAAATAGATGAAGATCATGTGTTTAATATAACCTCCTTCAATGACAAGTAGAGGGTTAGAAACACAATGATGATAACCTCCTTCAATGATAAGTAGAGGGTCAGAAAAACATTGTTGTGACCTCCTTTAGAAACAAGCAGAGGGTCAGCATGTTTTTAAGTAGCTTTAGGATGTTGTTTTGCGCCACCTCCTCCAAATATGAACAGTGGATGCATCACCCAGGTTCAATGTTGTGTTTGATAAAGTATTTGTTTGTAAGACCAGTTGAGTAACAGTAGAGAAACAAACGAGAGTTCATATATTGAATGAAATTTTTCATATCACAAGCAAAAGGTTGACATGCTGGTGCTAAAGGGCCTCTGTTCTCATATTTTTGAAAGCCTCCTTCGAAGGATAAATCAGAGGTTACAATTCTGATTAAAGAAACCTCATCTGAATGGTAAAAGTAGTAGACCAAGCTTGGTTTAAAAATGATTTATGCAAACTAATGCAAAGAGGCATTCATACAGAGGTTTCATATGGAAAAGACATTTTTCTTTTAAAACAGATCCCTTATGGTTTATCAAAAATACTTCCTCCAAGTGATGAATAAAGGGAGAGCACCAAAGGTTACTTTTTCAGCTCATTTAAAGGACAGAGGGCACATTATTAAGATAATTGGACTTTCATTGTTTAAAATCCTCCTTCATCATGAGGTAAGGGCCAAAAAATGGTTCTAATGAACATGAGTGGTCACATTTACAAGGATTTTCTTCAGGACAAATAGAAGGTCTATACATAGTAAAGAGAAATTGTTAATACAAAGTGCCTAAAAATAACCCTCATCATTTACCCAATCATATTATTCACTCTTAAAAGGCTTCACAATGCTTTTGAGAGAAGGAAACTTACCATAAGAGAAGTCACATGGGAAAGAGGACAGTTGGTTTGAGAGATTTCAACAATGGCCTACTTCACAAAAAGCAGAGGGTCAGCTCTCCAAATAATTACACTATAAATCAACTCATTCAAAGGGTTAAAAAGGGTGATGAAACCATGATTCACATTCATTCACAAGGTGCCTCCATCAAATTATAAGAGACAAAGTCTTGGTGGATACAAGCAAACTGCATTTTAGGTGTTTTAAATCAGAGGATAAATTCAAGTTTCAAGTTTGAAAGGCCACCTTCAAAGGACAAAAAAGCACACTGTCTGATAAAGATAAAATATTTATGTTTCAAGATGATCTCCTTGGGAAACAAGCAAAGGGTCAAATCATGGTTGATGACCTCCTTCATGAATAAGTGGAAAAGGTAAATGTTTACCCCTAATGATTCATTCAAAGAGAAAGAGAAGACACATGGTTTAGGATCTCCTTCACTTCATAAAAAACAGAAGACGCATTATGGTGTTGAGAGGTTGTAGTAGTGGTTTTAAAAGAATAACCTCCTTGGTAAAAATCAGGAGATAAAATGATGATTAGGAGGCCTCCTTAATCATACAAATAGAAGACCAAATCATGTTAAAAAGACCCTCACCACTTCAAAAACAGTGGATTTACATGGTGATTTTGAGAGACTTCATTAGTAAATTTTCATATAAAACCTCCTTCAAATGATAAGAGACCAATGTCTGGATGGACACAAACAATTTTTTTTTTAAGGTATTCTAAATCAGATGATAAGTTCAAGTCTTAAGTTTTAAGGGACAGTTTTCAAAGAGGTAATGAAAGCCATAATGCCAAAAAATTTGAGTTCATATTTTGAAATAATAAAGGAGGGGAGGATTTTTAAAACACTCATCAAGTATAAAGGAGCTCGAAAAAGCATTCATCATCATTTTTCAAACCAATTCACGAAGGGGAAAACAATTTCAAGTGATCATTTGCAGCCTTAGGAACGTGCGGCGCACCTGTACCTTTGCGCAACGTGCCTATAGGCGCTTACAGAAGTTTTTATTCTAGGCGTAGCATGCTTGTGTGATTGTGCGGAATGCCTATGCTCGGCGCCTAGGGCTGATGCGAAAATTAAAACGCAACACGTTTACTCATTCAAGCCTGCCCGACCCAGTGCTAGGCCTGAAAGGCACCCTTACCTTTTCTGCCTCCATCCAACCAGTTAAGCCTCTGACACAACTCTTCCCGCCTACTGTGTACCATTGCCATTTCCATTTTTCATTTTGTGCCCTTGCACTAATCATTTTAACTATCTGCACAACCATCTCTGAATGGCCCGGGCCACCTCTGAACGGCCCAGCGCCCGGGCCAGTGCTGAATGGCCCATCGCCCGAGCCACTATCAACCAGGAGTGTGGAAACTTTCCAAAGTTTTCAAAGGTGCCAAGATCAGATTTCAAACAAGAATCTCGTCTCCAAACATAGCAAGACACAAATTTAGATGGAAAATTTGATATCAAAGTGTCAAAGAAACAGTGAATGAAGGAGGAAGTTTTGTTGTCAAAGGGCTTGTTGTTTGAGTAGTTAAGGGAGAAAAAACACAGTTACTCTTGAACACTATCATGTTTATTTAGAGACAAAGGAAAAATATTTAAAGTAGGGACTTATTGACAGTTTAAAAAATTCCGAGTAATTATGAGAAAAAGAGCACAGTTTTCTCTCAAAACATATCTTGTTTTCCAGCCTAGGAAAGAACAGAGATTTCAAAGAAAGAAACCTATTTATTTTCAAAGAAAACCCTCTTTGTCAAAAATTATAGAGAAACAGTAATTAAAGGAGGAAAGGCTTGTTATCAGTTTAAAAGGAGTCTCTTAAACAGTGATGTCAATGAAAACAATGATTGAGGGGAAAAGAATTTTAGTATCAAAGAAAAAGGAGACCTAATTTAGTGTCAAAGGGGCCCTTATGTTGGATAGGGAATAGAGCTTAGTTTAGTAGGGAGACTCATCATTCTAGGTTAAAATATTGTACTACATAAAACAGGGAATCACTGTTTAGAATACTAGTACCTTGTGAAAGTTTAAACTTGTTTTTCAAGTACATAAAATATCATGCAGTCTATAGAGAGAAGACAAAGTTTTTTTTTAAGGCTTCTTACTCAGTGACAGGGAGACTACCTTTTTTTGAGAAATAGTTATCATCAAAGAGGAACAGTGATTACTCAAGGGAGAAACATAGTGATTCTCAAGAGTGCCTTATTTATTTAAAAACAGAGAAAGGAAGTGATTAAGAAAGAGTTTTGATCAGTTTATAAGGGGTTTCCTCACCTCTTAAACAATGTTTCCAAAAATGCCAGTGATTCAGGAGAAAGAGTTTTTCTGTCAAAAAAAAGGGGTACTTGTCTTCAAAAACCACAAATGGATCTTATTAAAGGCCTCTTTTCTCAAGACAAAGTGCTTGAGAAGTAAATTTGTTTTCATTTAACAAATACTTGTTTGCCAACTAAAGAGAAAATTAGTGCTCAAAGAAGGGGTCTATTTTTTAGTACAGTTCAAGGTCTTGTTTTCATAAGTCAGTGAAGCATATTAGAAAGTGAAAATGCCTCGAAAGAAAGACATCAGGAGTGGATATCACAATAGGTTTGAGCCTTTGACAACTCAAGAAGTAAATGAATCCCCTTAAATTCCTTCTAACTTCCATGAGGTGGGTTGCCTTGATTTTTGCCAAAAGGTCCAGGAGGTCACTAGTTACCCTCCCTTAACACAACCTTTAACCCTAAGGCTGCAAGGGAAGCATCTCCATCTAGCACGTCTACACTTCAAAATCACTCCTAGGGCTATCTACAAAGCAACTAAGATCCCTTATATAGGATAAAAGTGGTTCAAACAAGCATACCTAGATCTGAATCACTATAAACCCTTTCTAAAACCATACCATCAGGATGCTTGCCAAGATATTTTCCATTTTTCTCACTTATTAAGCAGCTATGCCCCCCTCATGAAAGTCATCATGAAGTATTTCACATGTGAAGGGAGGTTTTCCCGGATTTATGCCTATCACATCAGGCTTCTTATGTATTTCACAAGAAATCAGTTGTTGAACCTACCCTTATTCCTCTATAGAAGCATTGAAAATATAACCTCTACTGTCCAAAAGAAGCCCTCCGCTAAAAAACAAGCTTGTTTATTTCAACATTCCCTTATCAAGATCATCATCCTCCATCAACTCGAGAAAAAGGGAGTTTCTTGGGAATCCTTCATCTCCCATCCTGATTTTTCCATTGCCTCTTCATCTCATGCGCCTTCCTCACCATCCACTCACCATGTTTCTCCTTATTCTACTAAATCCACTCCTAAAAAGGAAAAATCCCCTATGATTGAGAGTGAAGAAGAGAAGAAGCAAACCAGTGATGAAGAAGGGCAAAGTGACAAGAAGCAAACTAGTGATGATGAGGGACAAAGTAAAGAATCTAAGCATGACAGTATGGAAGAAGGAAATGACGGTGAGCATGAAAAAAATGATGGTGAGAATATTAGTCATGAAGAGGAACATGGTGGCCGGCAACATAGCAGTAAGCATGAGGGTGATGAGGGAAAAAATAGTGAAGGTAAAGAACACAGCAGTCATGAAGAAAGAAGTGACAGAGATGAACAAGACATTCCTCAAGAAGAAAAAAAAAGTGGTAGCCAAAACAGTGACGATGAGGGTCATAAAAGTCCTCAAAGAGACACTAATGATGAAAAACATGACAGCCCTCAAGCAAGCAATGATGATGGCAAGAAAAAACCAAATAGTGAGCATTCTGAAGGGGGCAGCATGGAGCAAAAAGAACAAAACAGTCCTAAGGGCAGCCAAGACCAAATCAAGGACCAAGTTGAGCAAGGTCAAGTAATGAAACCTCCTCTCTTTTCTCCTCAACACAACCAAGAGCATCTGCTATCTGACTCTCCTAGGCAAGGGGCCATGACTCTTCCTCCAAAAGTGGTGAAGCCTAGAAACACTAGATCTGCAAAGAAGAATATCACTCCAGCAGTGACTAGAAATGTCACAAGAGCACTAAGAAGTGGCGGAAAACTTCCTAAGAAGAGTATTGTCGAATTTCCAAAGAGGAAAAGGCCCAATAATTCTACCCAAGGAAAGGGTAAAGGAAAAGAGGAACAACAGGAGAGTAGTCATGAAAAGGAAAGGGAGTTTGACATTATACAGATAGACAACGATGCTGGAGATGATGAAGCTAGGATTCTTGAGGCTCTTTTGAAAAATATAGAAGCCCAAATTCATGACCTACAAGATGATCTAGAGAGGTCAAAGGACCTCATACATTTTCTACAGATGCAAAACAAACAAACGAGCGGTCAAATGGCAGTTTATGAGGCTCGGGCTTTCAAATACCAAAGGGAAGCCTAAAAAGCACAAGTCAAGCTTGAAGAGCTTATGGGCGAATTTGATGATATTGAAGAAGAAGAGTAGCCAATGAGAAAGAGGCCTAGGACTATTGGTCTCAGGAAAGCTTTGGAGAAAAAGAAGGAAGAAGAAGCAACCCTTGTTCGATCTTATCCTCTCACACAATTTCTCGCCCAAGAAATAGAAAATGATAAAGAATCATGTCTTGAAAGGGACAAAAATCATTTAGAGGATAAATTAGAGAAAGCAAACAGATACTTGAGTCTACAAAAGAAGATGACCAGGCACTACAAGAAGTTGAACCAATTTTCCCGAAGAAAGCTCAAACTTGCTCAAGAAAGGCTCAAAGTTGCCCGAAAGAGGTGCCCGGTAGAAAAAGTAGAGAAAGGCATATATAGGCTTGAAATTTTGGCCTCATATTCCTTACATGCTTCTAAGAACCCATAAGGGGCTTGCTAGCCAAAACTGAGCAAATTTTGACATGATTTTGCTTTTTGTGTTTTTTGGCCATAATTGCACATTTCTCAAGGCACTAACATGGGTGCTAGGAGCATCCTCAGCTCATGAAAGTAATTTTTTTGGATGGACTAAATTTTTTTGCAGCTACTCACAAATTTTCAGATCCAAAGGAGGTGTTTTGGTCCCCCAAAGAGGCATAAAACGGTGATTTTTTAACTTTTTGCCTCACATATCAGCAAAGTATACTTTCTGGTTGTTTCCACTCAGTCCAAATTTTGACATACGTCCAGAGATCGGTTTGTCAAAAATAAAATAGTTCCAAAAACTAGACATCCAGGGATTTCCAATGAGCCATCACGGGCCTCGTTTTGATATTGGGAGGCCCCTCGAAAGTTGTCTACAAGACAGGAAATGTTCTGCTCCTATGTTCCTATAGCATTTTGGCAAAAAAGGCAGATTTCTGAAGATGCTCATCCAAACGTGCGTTAAGCCTTTTTTAGCACTTTTCAGTAATGTAAAGTCAATTTTGTTTCCTTTTTTAGTATTTTATAGATATTTTTAAAGATATTTTGTGCCTTTGGATTTGCAAAGCCTCAAGGACAAAATCAGATATTTGCAATAGGCCAATGGCCTTCTAGATGCTCTTAGATAGTTTCTTTCTCTTTATCCTATATATTCCAAGAGATTTCATTGTATCAAGAGGCTTAACTTGATGTTATAGAGCAATATATGGTATTACAAGCTTGGAAGAAACACTTTGTCTCATGAAGTGGATAATTTCTTGTGTGACTTGGATGGTGGAAGAGTACTATTTGTAGGATTCCATGACGCAGTAAATGGTATAGTGTTCCTTATCTGTATGTTTCCTTAGTCTATCATACATGTTTTCATGCTTCTTGCTTGCTATAGTTTAGTAAAGAATAGATTTGAGACATGCCCATGAAGGCACCTCAAGTTTCCTGATTCATTACAGCTTCTATGTTTTTCTTCTTTCTTAGTTATGTTAAAGAATATTTAACTTCTCTTTGATAACCTAAGAACTTGTTATAAATTTCATTAATGGTTAATATGTATGCTATCTAGTATGATTCACGGT
Organism: Pinus albicaulis; assembly: GCA_034641835.2. NCBI lineage: Eukaryota > Viridiplantae > Streptophyta > Pinopsida > Pinales > Pinaceae > Pinus > Pinus albicaulis. Next base: position 1,513,900,874 of record CM076578.1, on the reverse strand, counting down.
ATGCCCTGCTTACTCATATCTAACCAAAACCCCATCACAGAAACCTTTCTCTGAATGTTTGATTGTCCTAGTTAAACCAAAGAGGTCTTGTTTCGATCTTGCCCTTTGCCCATGCTCTGCAATCTTAGTTCAAATTTCTCGATAGCTCAAATATGATGTTTAGGAGTTCCCTCTTCATAGGTTGACTTTCTTTTTTGTCTTTTTTGTTTTCCCCAAAATATGAAGGTGATTTTCCCAAAGTTAGAGGGTCTTATACTTCTACGTATCACCTGAATGTTTATTTTATGCATCTATCAGTTTGAAGTTTCATTTACAATGATTAATGGTTAGCCCTACCACTTGGATGTCTACTGTAAAAATATTTATGCTTAAACCTCTTTGTCCTTCACAAACCTAGTGTCCATCTCATTTCACTCCACCTAAAGTATCCATTTTACCTCGACCAAATTGGCCCTGCAATATACCTTGTCCACCATTTGAAACATTCTCGACCTTTTCAACCCCATAGCCCAGTTGATCTGACAATATTTTTATCTGTTTATCCCTTGAATAGTTTTTCCCTCAAAAACCTAAAACAAACTGAAAACATACTTAACAACTAGCCTAAAATCAAATACAAAAGAAGCAAACAAATCTACATCCCTTGCAAAATAGAGAGAGCCCTCTCTGAGTCCAGGAAGGGTAGGTCCTTGGGCTCCAAAGTTGGTTTGATGTTACTCTGTCACTTGGCTTGCCAATCTGCCAAATCACGGGACCCTAACATAATGGTGATCATGGTGGGACTCTAAGTTAGTGACAATCTAAGTATACCTTAGGACTTCAGAATCCCTCAATTAAAGAATACCCAGTGATTTTTAGCCACCTCATCGCCACACTAACATAATGGCGATCACGGTGGGATATTGAGTCAAAACATCCTAGGTATCCCTTAGGAACTCTCAAAGTCTTAGTTAAACTTAGAAAACTTAAGTGTGATCCGATGAGTAGAAACAAGATCTTTCATCATCTTAGAAAAATGATGATTCAGTTATAGAAAACTCTTACAAACCTCAGGGATACAAATAGGAAACTCAGAAAACTCCAAAAAAATATCCCTAGATTGGCTTTTTCTTAATTATTGGTGGTGAACCATAAGTACATATCGCTAAAAACAACAAAACATCCACTTGGAAACTCCACTAGCCTCCAGTAGGCCTAATACTCAATAAAAACCAAAAATTCTATAAATCATACTATCCTATTGACTTGCCTTTCCAAAAATACAAACTTATGATGCAGCCTCTAAAATCAGTGGCAAACTAAGTACAACTTAGGTATTCAAAAATCTTCATCTAAGCATAGAAAATCAACAGAATAAACTTGCAAATAGAACCATAGCTTTCTCAACAATCTAGCAAACTGTTGAAACTAAGTTTTAATTCATTCTACCAAGTTTCCACATAAATGTGTTCTAGAAAATAATTTTCCTAAAAAACATCCTTGTTAGTATTGGTGGTGGACCATAAATCTCAAGAAAATCCACCTGACGACTCCACTAGCCTTCATTTTGTTTTTACCATTCTTCACATGAGCGAAACCCCTAGAGAGGACATCCATCCAAAAACAATCACAACTATCACCCTCTCTAAAATTTGACCTTGAAATTTGGCTTCATGAAGAATTAATACCAGATCTCATTCGGACCCAGATCCCCCGATCATAGTTGATGACCCAGAAAATATTTTTTGGTAAACTTCTGAAACTGGTAACTTAGCCACTGATAGGACCATCCACAAAGCAAGCCCTATACCTGAACATCTCACATCCTTGAAAGATTCCCAGTTTGACTTGAGTTCATCAAAAGCCCTTTTTTGATGCAAGTCAAAAAGTAAAATTAACCTTGACGATCGTGAGCCCTTAGATTTGCAACAGAGTCCCAGTAGAGAAGCCTCACCCACTACACCTCCTAATTTTCAGCTTCCCCACCATTTTGCCTCTTGTCACCCCAAATATTCTCAGAATCATTCCACAAGTCCAAGTACCTTCACCAGACCCATTTAGACCACCACTGTGCAAATCACCTCATACCATACCACAAATCCTCACACTGTAAATCTACCATCAGCTCGCATCATGGAAACTTGGTATGCACCCTTAGTATTACCACTTCCTTTGGTACCTTTGCAAAATGATTACCAATCCCAAATCCCACAGTTCACCGAAACTGAGGCTACTACTTCTCGACAGCATGTAGATAGGATCAGTGATGCTTTTGACTACATGGAATTAGCAGATCAAAGCATAAAAATGAGAATGTTCTCCCAAAGCCTAGGCAGAGAACCCAAGAAGTGGTTTAAAAACTTAGCTCCTAACAGTATACATAATCTCCCATCATTTTACCAAAATTTCATAAACAAGTGGGAAATCAAGAAAAACCCCATCCAAATCCTTTCCGAATATAAAAATCTTAAAAGGAATATTGGGAAAAGTGTTTAGGACTATTGCACTAGGTTCAACAGTGTTTATAATGCCCTCCCTCCTCACACGAAACCTCCACTTGGCTCAACACTAGTAAAATTTCCCGAAGGTTTCAATCCGGATATGACATACCAACTAAGCGAAAGAGATCCCGCAAATTTAGAAGAAATGAAAAAAGTAGCTATTAGTGCCGAAGCCAACCTAGCTGAAAAGAGAGCTAGGATCATATCAGAAAAGAAAGTCACAAACCGAGATGAGGCCATGCCTTCAGTTTCCTCCTCAGATCCCAGAATAGACAACCTGGCTAGATCCATGGAAAAAATATGGGAAAGAATAAATCTGAATGAAAAATCACCTCCTAAGGACAACCAGCCAAACCCTCAAAACAGAAACCGGAACCAAAACTTTAGAAGAGACCCGCCTTAGAACAAACCAAGGGAGAATGATCAACAGATCAGGCCACCTTTCCATGAAAACTATGTTGGTGAGGTAGAAAGAGATATGGAACCACTTGATGAAAACCACTTAAACTTGATAGGTTCTGATAATGAGGGTGAGGTTTTCCTCACAGAAGAAGAGCAAGTTTTCTTCTCCCAAACCAAAACGAAACAGATTATGAGGATCCTAAAAATCCTAAAATAGGGTTACAAAACGCCATAATGGAAGTTCATAGGCAATATTATCTTAGGAGTAAGAAAAACCAAGATAATTATAATAAAGGTAGCTGAGACACTTATGTTACAAAAGCCCCCGATACCATTCTAAAAAGAACAACAGATAGTAACAACATCATGGATAAGAGAACTGACCATAACAAATACAAAACTAGCCAAGCAAGCCTTGATCCCAACTATCCTAGTACCTCTAATAAGATTCCTAAAACAACTATATTGAGCGGAAACCCGAATCAAAATCAGAAAATCAAGAATATAGAATAATTTATGGCTAATCGAACTAAGATGAATATGCGCAAAACCCAAGAACCTTTTAGTTTCAAAGGAGAAATTGCCAAGATCAGGATAACCATACCCCTCACTGAGCTATTAACTGTAGATAGGTACAGGTCTCAAATCTTTAAAGTCTTAAACATAGGAAATGATGTAGATACTTTAAATCTGACAGATGACAAACCTGAGATTTTATTTGGTCCCAAAATAGAGGGTGAATACCAAGAAGGAATTATTTCCCCTTTCTACATAAGTTTGAACATCCATGACAAGATATTACATAATGCCATGTTAGATTCTAGTGCCTCCCATAACCACATGCCTAAAGCAGTCATGGAAAGTTTGGGCCTAGAGGTAACTAAACCTTACAAAGACTTGTACTCATTCGATTCAAGTCAGGTCAAATGCTTAGGCCTAATAAAGAACCTGTGTTTCGCTTTAACACAAATACTGGCTAAATGCCTAGTCATGGACATAGTAGTGGCCGATATTCCTCCCAAGTATGGAATGCTTTTATCAAGATCACGGGCCACCAAAATACAAGGTAGCCTTCATATGGACATGTCATTTTCTACCATCCCAGTCTATAACCAAACTAGGAGGTTGTACTAAGAAACTCACATGAAATATATGGTAAGGAACCTAGATAGGCCAAACAATACTCTAGTTTATTCCATTCATTCCAATTTAGATTTTTTTATCTTATACAATGAAAGTGATATAAATGAGCAGACAAAAGGAAATGAAGAAGAATTCAAACCATCAAAACAACATTACTCATCTCCGGACAAAGAAATTAATGATCAAAACTCTAAGAAGCCTGAAAAACAACTTAGTAACACGTATGAAATGGAAACTCTTTGGAGTATAAGACTCGATGGTTCCTACGGCAAAATTGGTTCCAGGGCTAGCATCTGGATACACAATACTAATGAAGGTCATTCTTTCAGATTATAATTCCAATGTACCAATAAAATTGCAGAATATGAGGCCCTTCTCCTTGATCTACACTTACTCAAAGACTTAGGTGCTAAGAAAATATCAGCCCAGGGAGATTCATAAATTGTAATTAGACAAATCAAGGGTGAATATTTGGAAAAAACTCAAGACTAAAGGAATACAGGAATGCAGCATTACACATCCTTAAAACTTTCGAGAGATATGAACTCACTTATGTTCCTAGGACTCAAAATAGCCTGGCAAATGAACTGCCCTTTGCTGCAAACAATTTCCAAAAACCATTTGCGAACGAACAATACAGTATCCAAGTCAAACATTGTCCTACAGTGCCAAACAACATCGACCACTGGAAAATTTTCAAAGATGATGAGAAAATTGATGATTTTTTGCAATCTACAAATGAGTTTGAAATAACTGAAACAAACTTAGGACATGAAGAAAGAAGTTTCGACAAAAATGAAGACCAAGTGCCAGATTTACCTTCTCCAATAGATATAAACTTAATTAATCATTCTTATTAAGCTTAAACATGTGAGGATCTATACCAAAGAGAGCTTGAAGTCTTACACTGTGAAAATGAAACCATACCTAGAGGTCTTGCACCCTTAGAGGAATTGTTTGATTTTAATGACGTGGCCAAAAAACCAAAAATGCAATCTACTGAGGTTGATATAGAGGAATATAACATAGGAAGCATAGAAGAACCAAAAATGATCAAACTTTCCAAAACCCTCCCTCCCCACATAAAACATAAATACATTGAATTTTTTAAAGAGTTTAAAGATGTGTTCGCGTGGGGATACCAAGATTTGAAATCATACGACACAAGAATCATTCAACATAAGATCCCCCTCAAAGAAAACCAGAAACCTTTCAAATTAAATTTGGGAAGAATAAATCTAGTCTTACTACCTTTAGTTGAGAAGGAAATAAAAAATATCTATGATGCTGGGATAATAGTTTCCCTCAGGTACTCTAAGTGGGTTTCAAATCTGGTATCAGTCAGAAAAAAGACTACTGACATTAGACTTTGTATTGATTTCCGACATCTGAATAGAGCCTCTTTAAAAGACAACTATCCTTTGCCTAAAATGGACCACATACTTCAGAAAGTGGTGGGTGCTAAAAGAATCTCATTGCTTGATGGTTTTTCCGGATACAACCAAGTGCTAGATTTTCCTAGTGATCAACACAAAACTGCTTTCACAATGCCTTGGGGCACTTTCATGTATGTTAAAATTCCTTTTAGATTAATGAATGTTGGTGCCACATTCCAAAGAGCCACGGACATAGTTTTCTCAGAAGACATAGGTTATTTCATATTCATATATCTTGACGACATCACAGTATATTCCAAATTAGATGAAGAGCATCTAGTTCACTTAAGAAAGGTTTTCAAAAAATGTAGAAAATATGGTTTATCTCTGAATCCCAAGAAAACACTTTTCAGTCTCGAAGAAGGAAAACTCCTAGGTCACATAATTTCTAAATATGGAATAAAAATAGACCCCAAAAGAATCGAAGGCATACTACAAATCAGTCACCCCAGAAATGTTAAGGAATTACAATCCTTTATTGGAAAAATTAATTTCTTAAGAAGATTCATCCCAAATCTTGTCGAAATTCTAAGAGATATCACAAACATGTTAAAAAAGGAATTTGGAGTTAAATGGACTACAGAAGCCAAAAAATATTTTGAACTGGTTAAAAAATCGCTCACCGAAACACCAGTACTGATAAGAACAGCCCATAGCATTTTTTAGCAAATCCCTAAGAGATGCTCCCTTGAAATATAATATCATGAAAAAACAGGCATTCACATTGGTAAAAGCACTGAAATATTTCCGACTTTATATATTGCATTCTCATATCATCGCTTTCGTTCCCCATACCATCGTCAAAGATATATTAAATCAAAATATCGATGGTAAAAGGGGAAAATGGATCGCTAACATCTTAGAATATGACTTAGAAATCCGACCCACCAAACTTGTTAAGGGACAAGGACTCGCAAGACTAATGGCTGAGACAAACCTCCAAGCATTAGATATAAAATTTGTTTACACCTTAGAAGAACAGGAAGAATGCGTAGCCCCTCATGTTGAAGAAATGTTTTTAAATTCACCTTGGTATGATCATATTCTTTATGTCTTATTTTATCTTAATGCTCCTCCAACCTTATCAAAGACAAAAGAAATATTCCTCAAACAAAGATATTTAAAGTTTTGTATTTTAGATGGAATTATTTATTGGAAAAATCCCACTGGTATGCTGCTTAAATGTTTGCACAAGGATGATGCAGAAAAAATTATGCACGAAATGCACGAAGGAGAATGCGGAGGGCATCTCTACTAGAAAACCATAGCCAACAAAATCCTTATAGCCAATTATTATTGGCCTACCTTGTTTCTTGACACTCACAAACTGGTTATGACACGCCATAAGTGCCAATTTTTTTATGGCAAGAAAAAACCTTTACCTTTGCCCTTACATCCCATCATAGTTGAAGGACCTTTCCAGCAATGGGGTTTAGATTTTATTGGGGATATTCACCTTCTTCACCTACTCAACACAAGTGGATCCTTACAGCCACTAATTACTTTACCAAATGGATAGAATCCATACCCTCTAGGAATGCTACCAATTCAGTCATCATCAAGTTCCTAGAAACCAACATTTTGTCCAGATTCGGTTGTCTTAGGAAAATTATCACTGATAATGCTGTTGCCTTTTCTTCCAAAATAATTGTTGACTTTTATTACAAATACCATATTACATTAGGACATTCCACATATTATTACCCCCAAGGTAATGGTTTAGCTGAGTCCTCTAAGAAAAGCCTAGTCAACATCATTAAGAAGTTTCTTGAACAAAATCAAAAGGCATGGCATGGAAAACTAGTGCATGCATTATGGGCTGATAGACTAACCACCAAAAAATCAATTGGTATGTCTCCCTATCAACTAGTGTATGGCATGGATTCCATTTTCCCGAAATCTTTAGGGGTTCCAGTGATGAAGATATTACAAGAATTTCAAATAGAAGAAAATTTCATGCAAAGGAGGATAAATCAGACTATCCATTTACAGCAAACAAGAGAAGAAGTTTACCAAAGGACTCAATTAATGCAAGATAAGATGAAACAAATTTTTGATAGAAGGACCAAGGAAAATGATTTTTAGATTGGGGATAAAGTGTTAAAATGGGATTCTAGAAGAGAAGATAAAGGAAAGCATGGCAAGTTTGAAAACTTATGGAAAGGGCCTTTCATTATCATTTCAGTTAGTAGAAACAATGCTTTTTTCGCGCAAGAACCTGATGGGACTGAAACTTTTGGACGTCCTGTAAATGGCAGGACACTAAAACACTACATTTGTCAAGAGCTCCTATTTTAAAAAATTTCACTCATTGTACATATCACTATTGAAGAAATAAATCAAAAAATAGAAAACACAAAAACAGTAGAAAAGTTGAAAAGAGGGCAGTTTTAGAAAATAGAAGAAAAGCCCCATGTTCAAAAAATAGTCATGCTAAAAGTGCGCAAGTATAAATGCCACTACTAATGCTCAAAAGATGTCTTGTTCAGTTATCTAGCATAATCATAACTGGACATGTTTTAAATTTATTGCTGATAAGTTAGTGAAAGGAATGATAGTCAAATTGTGTAAGCTTGACTTTTCGAAGAAATTAGATTAGGAAAAGATACTGGTTCCACACGCTCAAAACAGAACCAAAGAGGAAAACAGAGATAAAAAACAAACTATGTATCCTAGAGCTGATTTTTCTAAATCTCATTTCATGCAAAATAATATTTGTGTGCAGATTCTCTTTTATGCCACAAACACATGACAAATCAGACTGTCTAATCCTGATTTGGTCATTTTTCAATTTCATTTTTTAGTGTAGTGAATGAAATCCTGTCAAACAGCTTAATCTTAATAGTCGATCTAGCATAGGTAGAGAAAAAAAGGATTTCATCACTTTAATGTGAGCTCCCGGAAGATATAAGTGTAGAATTAGATAGTTTTTCTTTTTCAAAAAATATCATGTCAAAGGGTTTCTCGTCCAATGCACCTAAAGAAGAAAAATTGTTAGGAAATAGAGCTGGGTAGGTAGAGATGACTTTGATGCTAATCATGTTGTCAATTTTAAAAAATATCATCAAGAAAGAGAGAAACTTGTGCCAATGGATAAGGCACTGGTCTTCAAAAGCTAGAGATATGCAATTCTGGACACCTCCCGAAAGGGAGCTCCCTCCCCAAATGGAGCCACTGTTAGTCATCAGTATCTTTTACCTATTGTTGATCACTAGTTTCCTTAGCTAAGTTTTATAGAGGCTAATCTCAAACTGTCAATTTTTCATCTAGAAAACACTCCATAACAATTTTTTTCCTCCTACGCCTTCCTTTCAGTCTATGATGAGAACAATCTCCAGTTTTCAAGACCTATATCGCTTCAAAAAAGTCTCCCCTTCTATAGCTATCATAGTTGTGATTATCTATTATCATTTACCCTTGTTTCTCATACCATTCACTATCCAAAGGTTTAAAAAGTGTCTGCTACTCTATCCCTAATCATCTTGTCATACGAAAATCTGATCATGCCTAAGAAAACACTCAGAATCAGTGAAAATTGTCCCTACGTTAGATAGTGGTGTTTAGGAAATTTTTCCTTGGCTAAGATATCCTAGGCCAAAAAATCATCTATCTAGTAGTAGTCAACCAAGAATTCTTTCCCTATTCTACAAAGAAAGCATTGGTCTATCCATAACTCACACACCACTAAGAGGTCACTTTGTCTCATTTCAGAAGAAGTTCAGCAAAGATCCAAATCAGGAAAAAATGAGGATGTTCACTATCTAAAGAAATACGATTAGATGAGGCAAAATCTCCATGAAACACCAAAGGAGCAAGCAAACATACAGACCAAGGTACAGTGATTAAAATAGATGAAGATCCTATGTTTAATATAACCTCCTTCAATGACAAGTAGAGGGTTAGAAACACAATGATGATAACCTCCTTCAATTATAAGTAGAGGGTTAGAAAAACATTGTTGTGACCTCCTTCATAAACAAGAAGAGGGTCAGCATGTTTTTTAGTAGCTTTAGGATGGTTTTTTGCGCCACCTCCTCCTAAGATGAACAGTGGATGCATCACCCAGGTTCAATTTTGTGTTTGATAGAGTCTCTATTGGTAAGACCAGTTGAGTAACAGTGGTAAAACAAATGATAGTTCATAGATTGAATGACCTTTTTCATATCACAAGCAAAAGGTTGACATGTTGGTGCTAAAGGGCCTCTATTCTCATATTTTTGAAAGCCTCCTTCGAAGGATAAATCAGAGGTTACAATTCTGATTAAAGCAACCTCATCTTAATGCTAAAAGTAGCAGACCAAGCTTGGTTTAAAAATGGTTTCTGCAAACTAATGTAAAGAGGCATTCACACAGAGGGTTCATATGGAAAAGAATTTTTTCTTTTAAAACAAATCCCTTATGGTTTATCAAAAATACTCCCTCCAAGTGATGAATAAAGGGAGAGCACCAAAGGTTACTTTTTCAGCTCATTTAAAGGACAAAGAGCACATTATTGAGATAGATGGACTTTCATTGTTTAAAAGCTTCCTTCATCATGAGGTAAGGGCCCAACAATAATTCTAAATGAACATCAATGATCACATTTGCAAGGATTTTCTTCAAAACAAATAGAAGGTCTATACAAAGTTAAGAGAAAGTGTTAATACGAAGTGCCTAACAGTAACCCTCATCATTTCCCCAGTCATGTTATTCACTCTTAAAAGGCTTCACAATGCTTTTGAGACAAGGACACTTACCATAAGCGAAGTCACATGGGAAAGAGGACAATTGGTTTGAGAGATTTCAACAATGGCCTCCTTCACAAAAAGCAGAGGGTCAGCTCTACAAATAATTACACTATAAATCATCTCATTCAAAGGGTTAAAAAGGGTGATGAAAAAATGATACACATTCAGTCAAAGGGTGCCTCCATCAAATTATAAGAGACAGAGTCTTGGTGGATACAAGCAATCTGCATTTTAGGTGTTTTAAATCAGAGGATAAATTCAAGTTTCAAGTTTGAAAAGCCACCTTCAAAGGACAAAAAGGCACACTGTCTGATAAAGATAAACTCTTTATGTTTCAAGATGATCTCCTTGGGAAACAAGCAAAGGGTCAAATCATGGTTGATGACCTCCTTCATGAATAAGTGGAAAAGGTAAATGTTTACCCCTAATGATTCATTCAAAGAGACATAGAAGACACATGGTTTAGGATCTCCTTCACTTCATAAAAAACAGAAGATGCATTATGGTGTTGAGAGGCTGCAGTAGTGGTTTTAAAAGAATGATCTCCTTGGTAAAAATCAGGAGATCAAATCATGATTAGGAGGCCTCCTTCATCATACAAAAAGAAGACCAAATCATGGTGAAAAGACCCTCACCACTTCAAAAACAGTGGAATTACATGGTGATTTTGAGAGACTGCATTAGTAAATTTTCATATAAAACATCCTTCAAATGATAAGAGACCAATGTCTGGATGGACACAAACAATTTTTTTTTAAGGGATTCTAAATCAGATGATAAGTTCAAGTCTCAAGTTTTAAGGGAAAATTTTCAAAGAGGCAATGAAAGGCACAATGCCAAAAAAGGTGAGTTCATATTTTGAAATAATAAATGGGGGGAGGAGCTTTAAAACCCCCATCAAGTATAAAGGAGCTTGATCGAACAAACGTTCATTATCATTTTGCAAACCAATTCACGAAGGGGAAAACCATTTCAAGCGATCATTTGCAGCCTTTGGAACGCGCGGCGCACCTGTACCTTTGCGTGATGCGCCTATAGGCGCTTACATAAGTTTTTTATTCTAGGCGCGACGCACCTATGTGGTTGCATGGAATGCCTATGCTCGGTGCCCAGGGCCGACCCAACAATTCAAACGCGGCACGTTTGCTTGTTCAGGCCTACCCGACCGAGTGCCTGGCCTAAACGGGGCGCCCTTAGCTTTTCTGCTTCCATCCGACCACTTGAGCCTCTAAAACAACTCTTCCCGCCTACTATGTACCCTTGCCATTGCCATTTTTAATTTTTTTCCCTTGCACTGATCATTTTCACTATCTGCACAGGCATCTCTGAACGGCCCGCGCCACCTCTGAACGACCCACCGCCTGGGCCAGTGCTGAACGGCCCATCACCCGGGCCACTGTCAACCAGGAGTGTGGCAACTTGCCAAAGTTTTCAAAGGTACCAAGATCAGATTTCAAACAATAATCTCATCTCCAAACACAGCAAAACACAAATTTTGAAGGTATTTACATCTCCTAAGTCTGAATTTTGTTTGATTTAGATGGAAAATTTGATATCAAAGTGTGAAAGAAACAGTGAATGAAGGAGGAAGTGTTGTTGTCAAAGGGCTTGTTGTTTGAGTATTTAAGGGAAAAAAAACACAGTTACTCTTGAACAGTATCATGTTTCTTTAGAGATAAAGGAACAATATTTAAAGCGGGGGCTTATTGACAGTTCAAAAAAGTTTTGAGTAATTAAGAGAAAAAGAGCACAGTTTGCTCTCAAAAAATATCTTGTTTACCAGCCTAGGAAAAAACAAAGATTTCAAAGAAAGAAACCTAGTTATTTTCAAAGAAAACCCTCTTTGTTAAAAATTACAGAGAATCAATAATTAAGGGAGGAAATGCTTGTTATCAGTTTAAAAGGAGTCTCTTAAACAGTGATGTCAATGAAAACAGTGATTAAGGGGAAGAGAATTTTAGTATCAAAGAAAAAGGAGACCTAAATCAGTGTCAAAGGGGCCCTTATTTTGGATAAGGAATAGAGCTTAGTTTAGGAGGGAGACTCATCATTCTAGGTTAAAAGCTTGTACTACATAAAACAGGGAATCACTGTTTAAAAAACTAGTACCTTGTGAAAGTTTAAACGTGTTTTTCAAGTACATAAAAGATCATACAGTCTATAAAGAGAAGACAGAGTTTGTTTTGCAGGCTTCTTACTCAGTGACAGGGAGACTACTTTTTTTTGAGAAACAGTGATCATCAAAGAGGAACTGTGATTACTCAAGGGAGAAACATAGTGATTCTCAAGAGTGACTTATTTATTTAAAAATAGAAAAGGGTAGTGATTAAGAAAGAGTTTTGATCAGTTTATAAGGGGTTTGCTCACCTCTTAAACAATGTTTTCGAAAGGGCCATTGATTGATGAGAAAGAGTTTTTGTGTAAAAAAAAAAGTGGACTTATCTTAAAAAACCACAAATAGATCTTATTAAAGGCCTCTTTGCTCAAGACATAGTGCTGGAGAAGTAAATTTGTTTTCATTTAACAAATACTTGTTTGCAACTAAAGAGAAAATCAATGCTCAAAGAAGGGGTCTATTTTTCAGTACAGTTCAAGGTCTTGTTTTGATAAGTCAGTGAAGGGTATTAGAAAGAGAAAATGCCTCCAAAAAAGGATAGCAGGAATGGATATCAGAATAGGTTTGAGCCCTTGAAAACTAAAGAAGTAAATGAATCCCCTTCAATTCTTTTTAACTTCCATGAGGTGGGCTACGTTGATTTTTGCCAAAATGTCCAGGAGGTCACCAGTCACCCTCCCTTAACACAAATTTTCACCCTATGGCTGCAAGGAAAGCATGTCCATCTAGCAGGTCTGGACTTCAAACTCACTCCTAGGGCTATCTCCAAAGCAACTAAGATCCTCTATATAGGAGAAAAGTGGTTCAAACAAGCATTCCTAGATTTGAATCACTTTAAAACATTTCCAAGCTATTTTTCAACTTTTAAAATTTAAAACCACACCATCAGGATGCTTTCCAAGCTAATTTCCCTATTTCTCACTTATCAAGTAGCTATTCCCCCCTCATGAAAGTCATCATGAAGTATTTCACATGTAAAGGGAGGTTTTCTCGAATTTATGCCTATCACATCAGGCTTCTTATGCATTTCACAAGAAATCAGTTGCTGAACCTACCTTTCTTCCTCTATAGAAGCATTGAGAAGATGGCCTCTACTATCCAAAAGAAGCCCTCTGCTGAACAACAAGCTTGTTTATTTCATCATTCCCTTATCAAGATCATCATCCTCCTTCAAATTTAGAAAAAGGGAGTTTCTTGGGAATACTTCATCTCCCATCCTGATTTTGCCATTGTGTATTCATCTCATGTGCCTTCCTCACCATCAACTAACCATGTTTCTCCTTCTTCTAGTAAATCCACTCCTAAAAAGAAAAAATCCCCTATGATTGAGAGTGAAGAAGAGAAGAAGCAAACTAGTGATGATCAGGGACAAAGTAAAGAATCTAAGCATGACAGTGAGGAAGAAGGAAATGATGGTTAGAATAGAATTAATGAAGAGGATCATGGTGGAAACCAACACAGCAGTAAGCATGAGGATGATGATGGAAAAAATAGTGAAGGTAAAGAACACAGCAGTCATGAAGAAAGAAGTGACAGAGATGAACAAGACAGTCCTCAAGAAAACAAGCAAATTGGTAGCCAAAACGGTGATGATGAGGGTCATAACAGTCCTCAAAGAGACACTAATGATGAGAAACATGACAACCCTAAAGCAAGCAATGACGATGGCAAGAAAACACCAAACAATGAGCATTCCGAAGGGGGCATCATGGAGCAAAAAGATCAAAACATTCCTAAGGGCAGCCAATACCAAATCAAGGACCAAGTTGAGCAAGTGCAAGTAATGAAACCTCCTCTCTCTTCTCGTCAACATAGCCAAGAGCATGTGCTATCCGCCTCTCCTAGGCAAGGGGCCATGAGTCTTCCTCCAAAAGTGGTGAAGCCTAGAAACACTAGATATGCAAACAAGAAGATCACTCTAGCAGTGACTAGTAATGTCACAAGAGCGATAAGAAGTAGAGGAAAAATTCCTAAGAAGAGTATTGTTGAATTGCTAAGGAATAAAAGGACCAAGAAGTCTACCCAAGGCAAGGGTAAAGGAAACGAGGAACAGCAGGAGAGTAGTCATGAAAATTAAACGGAATTTGACATCATACAGATAGACAGTGATGCTGGAGATGATGAAGCTAGGATTCTTGAGGCTCTTTTGAAAAACAGAGAAGCCAAAATTCATGACCTACAAGCTGATCTAGAGAGGTCAAAGGACCTCATACATGTTCTACAAATGCAAAACAAACAAATGAGTGATCAAATGGTAGTTTATTAGGCCCCGGCTTTCAAATACCAAAGGGAAGCCTACAAAGCACAAGTCAAGCTTGAAGAGCTTATGGGGGAATTTGATGATACTGAAGAAGAAGAGCAGCAAATGAGAAAGAGGCCTAGGAATATTGGTCTCAGGAAAGCTTTGGAGAAAAATAAGGAAGAAGAAGCAGCCCTTGTTCGATCTTATCCTTTCACACAATTGCTCGCCCAAGAAATAGAAAATGATAAAGAATCATGGCTTGAAAGGGCTAACAAGTATTTAGAGGATAAATTACAGAAACCAAATAGAGACTTGAGTCTACAAAAGAAGATGACTGGACACAACAAGGAGTTGAACCAATTTTCCCGAAGAAAGCTAAAACTTGCTCAAGAAAGGCTCAAAGGTGCCCGAAAGAGGCGCCCGGTAGAAAAAGTGGAGAAAGGCATATCTAGGCTTGAAATTTTGGCCTCATATTCCTTACATGCTTCTAAGAACCCATAAGGGGCTTTATCACCAAAATTGAGCAAATTTTGACATGATTTTGTTTTTTGTGTTTTTTGGCTATAATTGCATATTTGTCAAGGTGCTTCCATGGGTGCTAGGAGCATCCTTAGCTCATGAAAGTCATTCTTTTGGATGGAATAAATTTGGGGGCAGATACTCACAAATTTTCAAATCCAAAGGAGGTGTTTTGGTTCCCCGAAGAGGCATAAAGCAGTGATTGTTTAACTTTCTGCCTCACATATCAGCAAAGGCTACTTTTTGATTTTTTTCACTCATTCCACCTTTTGGCATACTTACAAGGAATTGTTTGGGAAAAATCAGATAGTTCTAGAAACTACACATTCAGGGATTTCCAACGAGCCATCATGGTCCTCGTTTCAACATCGGGAAGTCCCTCAAAAGTTGTCTACAAGACAGGCACTTTTCTGTTGCTACGTTCCTGTAGCATTTTGGAAAAAAAGGTAGATTTCTGAAGATGCTCATCCAAATGTGCATTAAGCCTTTTTTAGCACTTTTCAGTCATGTAAAGTAAATTTTATTTTCTTTTTTAGTATTTATAGATATTTTTAAAGATATTTTGTGCCTTGGGATTTGCAAAGCCTAAAGTACAACATCAGATATTTGCAATAGGCCAATGGCCTTCTAGATGCTCTTGGATAGTTTCTTTCTTTTTAGCCTGATGTTATAGAGCAACACATTGTATTATAAGCTTTGAAGAAACACTTTGTCTCATGAAGTGGATAATTTCTTGTGTGACTTGGATGGTGGAAGAGGACTGTTTGTAGGATTCCATGACGTAGTAAATGGTATAGTGTTCCTTATCTGTATGTTTCCTTTGTTTATCATACATGTTTTCATGCTTCTTTCTTGCTGTAGGTCAGTAAAGAATAGATTTGAGACATGCCCATGGAGGCACCTCAAGTTTCCTAATTCATTACAACTTCTATGTTTTTCTTCTTTCTTAGTTATGTCAAAGAATTCTTAACTTCTCTTTGATACCCTAAGAACTTGTTATCAATTTCATTAATGGTTATTATGTATGCTATCTAGTATGATTCATGGTATGCCCTTCTTATTCATAGCTAACCAAAACCCCATCACTGAAACCTTTCTCTAAATGTTTGATTGTCCTAGTTCAACCAAAGAGGTCTTGTTTTGATCTTGCCCTTTGCCCATGCTCTGCAATCTTAGCTCAAAGTTATCGATAGCTCAAATATGATGTTTAGGAGTTCCCTTTTCATAGATTGAGTTGTTTGTTCGTATTTTTTGTTTTCCCCAAAGTCTGAAGGTGATTTTCCCAATGTTAGAGGGTCTTATACTTCTATGTATCGCCTAAATGTTTATTTTATGCACCTATCAGTTTGAAGTTTCATTTAGAGTGATTAATGGTTAGCCCTACCACATGGATGTCTGCTGTAAAACTATTTATGCTTAAACCTCTTTGTCCTTGACAAACCTAGTGTCCATCTCATTTCACTCCACCTAAAGTATCCATTTTACCTCGACCAAATCAGCCTTGCAATATCCCTTGTCCACCATTTGAAACATTCTCGACCTTTTCAACCCCATAGCCCAGTTGATCTGAAAATATTTTTATCTATTTATCCCTTGATCAGTTCCTCCCTAAAAAACCTAAAACAAACTAAAAACGTACTTAAAAACTATAATAAAATCAAATACATAAGAAGCAAACAAATCTACATCCCTTGCATAATAGAGAGATCCCTCTCTGTGTCTAGGAAGCCTAGGTCCCTAGGTTCCAAAGTTGGTTTGATGTTACCCTGTCACTTGGCTTGCCAATTTTCCAAATCACGGGACCCTAACATAATGGCGATCACGGTGGGACTCTGAGTTAGTGACAATCTAAGTATAACTTAGGACTTCAGAATCCCTCAATTAAATAATACCCAGTGATTTTCAGCCACCTCATTGCCACACTAACATAATGGCGATCACGGTGGGACATTGAGTCAAAACATCCTAGGTATCCTTAGGAACTCTCAAAGTCTCAGTTAAACTTAGAAAACTTAAGTGTGGTCTGAAGAGTAGAAACTAGCTCTTTCATCATCTTAGAAAAATGATGATTCATTTATAGAAAACTCTTACAAACCTCAAGGCTACACATAGGAAACTCACGAAACTCTAGAAAAATATCCCCAGATTGGCTTTTTCTCAGTTATTGGTGGTGGACCATAAGTACATATCTCTACAAACAACAAAACATCCACCTGGCGAATCCAATAGCCTCCAGTAGGCCCAAGGGCCAATTTGCCATAAAAACCAAAAATTCCATAAATCATACTATCTTGTTTACTTTCCTTTCCAAAAATACAAACTTATGATGCAGCCTTTGAAATCAGTGGCAAACTAAGTACAACTTAGGGATTCAGAAATCTTCATCTAAGCATAGGAAATCAACAGAATAAACTTGCAAATAGAACCATAGCTTTCTCAACAATCTAGAAAACTATTGAAACTAATTTTTAAGTAATTCTTGCAAGTTTCAACATAAAGGTGTTCTAGAAAATCATTTTCCTAAAAAACATCCTTGTCAGTATTGGTGGTGGACCATAAATCTCAAGAAAATCCACCTAGCGACTCCACTAGCCTTCATTTTTTTTTTAACATTCTTCACATTAGTGAAACCCCTAGAGAGGAAATCCATCCAAAAACAATCTCAACTATCACCCTCTCTAAACATTGACCTTGAAATCTGGCTTCACGAAGAATTAATACCAGATCTCATCCAGACTCGGATCCCCCTATCATAGTTGATGACCCAGAAAAGATTTTGTGGCAAACTTTTGAAACTGGTAACTTAGCCACAAATAGGACCATCCACAAAGCAAGCTCTGTACCTGAACATCTCACATCCTTGCAAGATTCCCAGTTTGACTTGAGTTCAGAAAAATCCCTTTTTAGAAGCAATTCACAAAGGAAAATCAACCTTGACGATCGTGAGCCCTTATATTTGCAACAGAGTCCTAGCAAAGAAGCCTTACCCATTACATTTCCTTATTTTTAGCTTCTCCACCATTTTGGCTCTTATCACCCCAAATCTGCTCAGAATCGGTCCAAAAGTCCAAGTACCTTCACCACACCCACTCATACCACCACTGTGAAAATCACCTCATCCCATACAACAAATCCTCACACTGTAAATCTACCATCAGCTCCCATCATGACAACTTGGTATGCACCCTTAGTATTACCACTACATTTGGTACCTTTGCAAAATGATTACCAATCCCAAATCCCACACTTCACCGGAACTGAGGCTACTACTTCTCAACAACATGTAGATAGGATCAGTGATGCTTTTCACTACATGGAATTAATAGATGAAACCATAAAAATGAGAATGTTCACCCAAAGCCTGGGCGACGAACCCAAGTAATGGTTTAGAAACATAGATCCTAATAGTATACATGATCTCCCATCACTTTACCGAAGTTTCATAAACAGGTGGGAAATCAGGAAAAAACCCATCCAAATCCTTTCCGAATATAACAATCTTAAAGGGAATACTGGGGAAAGTGTTCATGACTATTGCACTAGGTTCAACAGTGTTTATAATGCCCTCCCTCCTCACATGAAACCTCCACTTGGCTCAGCACTAGTAAAATTTCCCGAATGTTTCAATCTGGATATGACATACCAACTAAAATAAAGAGATCCCGCAACTTTATAAGAAATGAAAAAAGTAGCTATTAGTGCCGAAGCCAACCTAACTTAAAAGAGAGCTAAGATCAGATCAGAAAAGAAAGTCACATATTGGGATGAGGCCATGCCTTCAGTGTCCTCCTCAGATCCCAAAATAGACAACCTGGTTAGATCCATGGAAAAAATGTGGGAAAGAATAAATCTGAATGAAAAATCCCCTCTTAAGGACAACCAGCCAAGCCCTCGAAATAGAAACCAGAACCAAAACATTAGAAGAGACCCGCTTGAGAACAAACCAAGGGAGGATGATCAATAGATTAGGCAACCTTTCCACGAAAACTGTGTTGGTGAGGTAGAAAGAGATATGGAACCACTTGATGAAAACCACTTAAACTTCATAGGTTTTGATAACGAGGGTGAGGTTTTCCTCACAGAAGAAGAACAAGTTTTCTTCTACCCAAACCAAAATGAAAAAAATTATGAGGACCACGAAGATCCTGAAATAGGGTTAAAAAACACCATAATGGAAGCTCATAGGCAATATTATCTTAGGAGTAATAAAAACCAACATAACTATAAGAAAGGTACCTCAGACACTGCTATTACAAAAGCCCCCGATACCATTCTTAAAAGAACAGAAGATAGTAACAAAATCATGGCTAAGATAACTGACTAGAATAAAGACAAAACTAGCCAAGCAAGCCTTGATCCCAACTATCCTATTACCTCTACTAAGATTCTGGTAACAACTATATTGAGTGGAAACCCAAATAAAAATCAACAAATCAAGAATATAGAATAATTTATGACTGATCGAACTGAGATGAATATGCACAAAACCCAAGCACCTTTTAGTTTCGAAGGAGAAATTGCCAAGATCAAGATAACCATACCCCTCACTGAGCTAGTAACTGTATATAGGTACAGGTCTCAAATATTTAAATTCTTAAACATAGGAAATGATGCAGATACTTTAAATTTGACATATGACAAACCCAAGCTTTTATTTGGTCCCAAAATAGAGGGTGACTACCAAGAAGGAACTATTTCCCCTTTCTATGTAAGTTTGAACATCCATGACAAGATATTACATAACGCCATGTTAGATTCGTGTGCCTCCCATAACCTCATGCCTAAAGCAGTCATGGAGACTTTGGGCCTAGAGGTAACTAAACCTTACAAATATTTTTACTCATTCGATTCAAGTCGGGTCAAATGCTTAGGCCTAATAAAGAACATGTGTTTCTCTTTAACACAAATACTAGCTAAAACCCTATTCATGGATGTAGTAGTGGCCGATATTCCTCCCAAGTATGGAATTCTATTATCAAGATCATGGGCCGCCAAAATACAAGGTAGCCTTCAAATGGACATGTCATTTGCGACCATCCCGGTCTCTAACCAAACTAGGAGGTTGTACCGAGAAACTCACATGTAATATATGGTAAGCAAACTATATAGGCTAAACAATACTCTAGTTTATTCCATTCATTCCAATTTATATTCTTTTATCTTATACAATGAAAGTGATATAAATGAGCAGATAAAAGGAAATGAAGAAGAATTCAAACCGTCAAAAAAACATTACTCATCTGCAGACAAAGAAATTAATGATCAAAACTCTAAGAAACCTAAAAAATATCTTAGTAACACGTATGAAAAGGAAAATCTTTGGAGTATAAGCTTCGATGGTTCCTGCGGAAAAACTGGTTCTGGGGCTGGCATCTAGATACACAATACTAATGAAGGTCATTCTTTCAGATTAGAATTCCAATGTACCAATAACATTGTGGAATATGAGGCCCTTCTCCTCGGTCTACACTTAGTCAAAGACTTAGGCACTAAGAATATATCATCCCAGGGAGATTCAGAACTTGTAATTATACAAATCAAGGGTGAATATTTGGAAAAAAAATCAAGACTGAGAGAATACACGAATCCAGCATTAGACATCCTTAAAAATTTCGAAAGATATGAACTCACTTATGTTCTTAGGACTAAAAATATCCTAGCAAATGAACTCCCCTTTGCTGCAAGAAATTTCCAAAAACCATTTGCGAACGAACAATATAGTATCCAATTCAAACATAATCCTACAATGCCAAACAACATCAACCATTGGAAAATTTTCAAAGATGATGAGCAAATTGATGTTTTTTTGCAATCTACAAATGAATTTGAAATAACTAAAACAAATTTACGACATGAAGAAAGAAGTGTTGACAAAAATGAAGACCAAGAACCAGATTTACCTTCTCCAACATATAGAATCTTAATTAATCATCCTTATGAAGCTGAAACATGTGAGGACCTAGACCAAAGAGAGCTTGAAGTCTTACACTATGAAAATGACACCATACCTAGAGGTCTTTCACCCTTAGAGGAATTGTTCGATTTTAATGATGTGGCCAAAAAACCAAAAATGGAATCTACTGAGGTTGATATAGAGGAATATAACATAAGAAGCACAGAAGAACCAAAAATGATCAAAATTTCCAAAACTCGCCCTCCCCACATAAAACAGAAATACATTGAATTGTTTAAAGAGATTAAATATGTGTTCGCCTATGGATACCAAGATTTTAAATCATATGACACAAGCATCAATCAACATAAGATCCCCCTCAAAGAAAACTAGATTCATTTCAAACAAAAGTTGAGAAGAATAAATCCAGTGTTACTGCCTTTAGTTGAGAAGGAAATGAAAAATATGTATGATGGTGGGATAATAGTTTCCCTTAGGTACTCTAAGTGGGTTTCAAATCTGGTATCAGTCAGAAGAAAGACCAGTGAGATTAGAATTTGTATTGATTTTCAAAATCTGAATAGAGCCTCTTTAAAAGACAACTATCCTTTGCCTAAAATGGACCACATACTTCAAAAAGTGGTGGGTGCTAAAAGAATCTCATTGCTTGATGGTTTTTCCGGCTACAACCAAGTGCTGGTTTTTCCTAGTGATCAACACAAAACTTCTTTCACGACGCCTTGGGGCACTTAGATGTATGTTAAAATTCCTTTTAGATTAATGAATGCCAGTGAAACATTCCAAAGAGGCATGGACAGAGCTTTCTCAGAAGACATAGGTTATTTCATATTCATATATCTCGACGACATCACAGTATATTCCAAATCAGATGAAGAGCATCTGGTTCACTTAAGAAAGGTTTTCAAAAAATGTAGAAAATATGGTTTATATTTGAATCCCAAGAAAACACTTTTCTGTCTCGAAGAAGGAAAACTCCTAGGTCACATAATTTCTGAAGTTGGAATAAAAATAGACCCCAAAATAATCAAAGGCATACTGCAAATGAGTCACCCCAGAAAAATTAAGGAATTACAATCCTTTATTGGAAAAATCAAGTTCTTAAGAAGATTCATCCCAAATCCTGCCGAACTTCTGAGAGATATGACAAACATGTCAAAAAAGGAAGTTGGAGTTAAAAGGACTACACAAGCCAAAAAATCTTCTGAATTGATTAAAAAATCCCTCACCGAAACACTAGTATTGATAAGTCTTGATTTCACCAAATATTTTTACATTTTCTCATTTGCATCTGAACACAAAAGAACGCAGCAGGGCAAGAACAGCCCATAGCATTTTTTAGAAAATCCCTAAGAGATGCTCCCTTAAAACATAATATCATGGAAAAACATGCATTCGCATTGGTAAAAGCACTGAAATATTTCCGAGTTTATATCTTGCATTCTCATATCATCGCTTTCGTTCCCCATACCATCGTCAAAGATATATTAAATAAATATCCCAATGGTAAAAGGGGAAAGTGGATCATGTTGTGTAACCAGCTCCGAAAATAGAAGAAAAGAGATATGAACGCCTTATAAATAAGCCACTTCGAGGGGGAAACCTCCAATACATTACATAAATGAACAATTCTTGGATGATACAAATGAGCAAAACCTCCTTCTATATATAGGAGTCCATGGGGCTACAATATAATCCTAGTGGGGCCACAATGTAATCCTAGCCGACCTAACAATAATAATGTAAGGGCACAATAATAACAATATGGGGGTTACAGGGGTACAATAATAACAATAAGGGGGGCTACACTATTAATATAGGGACTTAACATGCCCCTCTCCTTCAAACAAGTGTTGTCCTCAACGCTTGATTATTTCTTGATGCTTCCGTATAAAATTCTCATCCTCCCATGTGAAATATTCTACAGGAAAGTTCTTCCACTTGCTGAGATACTCTGAAATTGATCGTACTTGTCGAGTTCTTGTTTCTATGACTGCTTCATAACTTCTTTCGATGTGATGTTGATCTTCCTGTTGTTTCATTAGATTCTGCACCAAAGTTGGGTTATCCTTTGAGAGTTGGAGAACTTGTTGTTGATGCTCGATGTGATCTTCCACTAATTTATCATCCATATTTGCTATTATTTGATCCTTCAAATGATCCAACTTAACCTCCATTTCTGCTTTTAAACCATCTATTTCATCTTCAATTGCTCTTCGTAAGATCGAAACTTCTTGCATTTGGTACCGTAATTTTGATATCTCATACTGCAATTCTTCATCTTCATGAGTCATGGTAGAGCCTTCTGAAGGCTTAATGGGTGTTGAATTCCTTTTAGGCACCATTTTAGAATCCAATATTGAAACCTATTCTACAATATGCCCTTGGAATCAATTCAACTTGATTCTTCAAACAAGACTTATGAAATTCGGAAAAAGAATACACACCTTTTACTTGCTTTGAGGAGCTCGATATTGAAATTGAATTATCTATGTAATTGAAAATATTCAATATCTAAAATTCAGATTTGTAGTAGCCCTATGAAGCTTCTTTCAAATTCCACAGGTCTGATCTAATTTGGATTCCCCGAGACAAAGTTGTGTCCAATCTCCCACAATGAACTAATTCTGGACTGGTTCAGTAGAGCAAACTTGTAGGACTTGCCACGTGTCATTGTTTCTTCCTTTGTCTCTAAAATTGATAGCCAATAAACTACAGTCTGTGTGCTTGTGACCACTTTTTATGGCACTCAAATCCACTGCCCAGAGAGAGAGAGTTATTGAACTTTTCCCACGATCACCTCTTTGAGATGAAATTCAGGAGCCTGAAAAAACACTACCTTCCACAGATCATATCTCCAAAAATATTGCGAACCAAGCTCTGAAATTTTTTGACGAATTTCCTCAAGATTTCAGCTTCGCACCATACGAATTTCCGATTCTGAACCTTCGTAGAAAAAAATATATAGCGAAAATGCCACAATGACCTGTTTAGGAGCTTGAAAAAAGACCTAACTTCCACAGATGATCTCTCTGAAAATTTTGCTAACCAAACTCTGAAATTTTTAGACAATCTTCCTCAGGATTTCAGCTTCGTACCCTAAAATTTTTATCTCTGGAAAATTTGTAGAACAAAAGTTATAGCGAAAATTCCATGATGACCTGTTTAGGAGCCTGAACAAAGACCTAAATGCCACCGATCATATCTCCGAAAATATTGTGAACCAGGATCTGAAATTTTTAGACAATCTTCCTCAGGATTTCGGCTTCAGACCCTAAAAATTTCAGCTTCTGAAACTTCGTAGAAAAAAATTTATAGCGCAAATGCCACGATGACCTGTTTGGAGCAGCGAAACCCTAGAATCCAAAGCTCTGATACCAAATGTTGTGTAACCAGCTCAAAAAATGGAAGAAAAGAGATATGAACACCTTAGAAATAAGCCACTTAGAGGGGGCAACCTCCAATACATTACATAAATGAACAATTCTTGGATGATACAAATGAGCAAAACCTCCTTCTATATATAGGAGTCCATGGGGCCACAATATAATCCTAGTGGGGCGACAATGTAATCCTAGCCGACCTAACAATAATAATGTAAGGGAACAATAATAACAATATGGGGGTTACAGGGGTACAATAATAACCATAAGGGGGGCTACACTATTAATATAAGGACTTAACAGATCGCTATCATCTTAGAATATGACTTAGAAATCCGACCCACCAAACTTGTTAAGGGACAAGGACTCGCAAGACTAGTGGCTGAAACAAACCTCCAAGCATTAGATATAAATTTGGTTCACACCTTAAAGAACAGGAAGAATGCACAGCCCCTCATGTTGAAGATATTTTTTTTAATTCATCTTGGTATGCTGATATTCATTATGTGTTATTTTATCTTAATGCTCCCCCAACCTTATCAAAGACAAAAGAAAGATTCCTCAAAAAAAAAATCTTTAAAGTTTTGTATTTTAGATGGAATTCTTTATTGGAAAAATCCCACTGGTATGTTGCTTAAATGTTTTCTTGAGGATGATGCAGAAAAAATTATGCACAAAATGCACGAAGGAGAATGCGGAGGGCATCTGTACTGGAAAACCACAGCCAAAAAAATCCTGAGAGCCGGTTATATTGGCCTACCTTGTTTCCTGACACTCACAAACTAGTTATGACATGCCATAAGTGCCAAATTTTTTATGGCAAGAAAAATCTTTTACCTTTTCCCTTACATCCCGTCATAGTTGAAGGACCTTTCCAACAATGGGATTTAAATTTTATTAGGAAGATTCACCCTTCTTCATCTGCTCAACACAAGTGGATCCTTACATCCACTGATTACTTTACCAAATGGATAGAATCCATACCCTCCAGGAATGCTACCAATTCAGTCATCATCAAGTTCCTAGAAACCAACATTTTGTCTAGATTTGGTTGTCTTAGGAAAATTATCACTGATAACGCTGCTGCCTTTTCCTCCAAAAGAATTGTTGACTTCTATTAAAAATACCATATTACATTAGAACATTCCACAACTTATTACCCCCAAGGTAATGTTTTAGCCTAGTCCTCTAACAAAATCCTAGTCAACATCATTAAGAAGCTTCTTGAACAAAATCAAAAGGCATCGCATGGAAAACTAGTGCATGCACTATGGGTTGATAGACTAAGCACCAAAAAATCAATCGGTATGTCTCCATATCAACTAGTGTATGGCATGGATGCCATTTTTCCAACATCTTTAGGGTTTCCAGTGATGAAGATATTACAAGAAGTTCAAGTAGAAGAAAATGGCATGCAAAGGAGGATAAATCAGACTATCCATTTACAAAAAACAAGAGAAGAAGTTTACCAAAGGACTCAGTTAGCGCAAGATAAGATGAAACATATTTTTGACAGAAAGACCAAGGAAAATGATTTTCAGATTGGGGATAAAGTGTTAAAATGGGATTCCATAAGAGAAGATAAAGGAAAGCATGGCAAGTTTGAAAACTTATGGAAAGGGCCTTTCATTATCAGTTCAGTTAGCGAAAACAATGCTTTTTTCCTGCAAGAACTTGATGGGACTGAAACTTTTGGAGGTCTTGTAAATGGCAGGACACTAAAACACTACTTTTATCAAGATCTCAAATTTTAAAAATTTTCACTCATTGTACATATCACTATTCAAGAAATAAATCAAAAAATACAAAATACAAAAACAGTAGAAAAGTTGAAAAGATGGTAGTTTTAGAAAATAGCAGAAAAACCCCATGTTCAAAATATAGTCATGCTGAAAGTGCGCAAGTCTAAATGCCACTACTAATGATCAAAACATGTCTTGTTCAGTTATCTAGCCTAATCATAACTAGACATGTTTTAAATTTATTGCTAATAAGTTAGTGAAAGGAATGATAGCCAAATTGTGTAAGCTTGAATTGTCAAAGAAAGTAGATTAGGAAAAGATACTGGTTCCACACGCTCAAAACAAAACCAAAGAGGAAAACGGGGATGAAAAACAAACTATGTATCCTAGCCCTGATTTTTCTAAATCTCATTTCATGCAAAATAATATTTGTGTGCAGCTTGTCTTTTATGCCACAAACACATGACAAATCAGACTATCTAATCGTAATTTGGTCATTTTTCAATTTCATGTTTTAGTGTAGTGAATGAAATCCTTCCAAACAGCTTAATCTTGACAGTCAATCTAGCATAGGTAGAGAAACAAAGGAGTTCATCAGTTTAATCTGAACTCTTGAAAGATATAAGTGTATAATTAGATAGTTTTTCCATTTCAAAAAATATCATGTCAAAGGGTTGCTGGTCGAATGCACCTAAAGAAGAAAAAATGTTAGGAAATATAGCTGGGTAGGTAGAGATGGCTTTGATGCTAATCATGCTGTCAATTTTCAGAAATATCATCAAGAAAGAGAGAAACTTGTGCCAATGGATAAGGCATTGGCCTTCACAAGCTAGAGATCTACAATTCTGAACACCTCCTGAAAGGGAGCTTCCCTCCCCAAATGGAGCCACTATTAGTCATCAATATTTTTTACCTAGTGTTGATGACTAGTTTCCTTAGCTGAGTTTTCTAGAATCTAATCTCAAACTGTCAATTTGTTATCTAGAAAACACTCCAAAACAATTTTTTTCCTCCTACCCCTTCCTATCAGTCTATGATGAGAATAATCTCCAGTTTTCAAAACCTATCTTGCTTCAGCAAAGACTCCCCATCTATAGTTGTCATAAATGTGATTATTTGCTATCATTTACCATTGTTTCTAATACCATTCAGTATCCAAAGGTTGATAAAGTGTCTGCTACTCTATCCTTGATCATCTTGTCATATGACAATCTGATCATGCCTAAGAAAACACTAAGAATCTATGAAAATTGTCCCTAAGTTAGACAGTGGTGTTTAGGGAGTTTTTCCTTGGCTAAGATATCCTACGCCAAAAAATCCTCTATCTAGTACCAGTCAACCATGAATTTTTTCCCTATTCTACAAAGCAAGCATTGGTCTATCCCTAAGTCACACACCACTAAGAGGTCACTTTGTCTCATTTCAGAAGAAGTTCCATAAAGATCCAAATCGAGAAAAAATGAGGATGTTCACTATCTAAATAAATATGCTTAGATGAGGAAAAATCTCCATGAAGCACCAAAGGTGCTCTCCAAGGTTCAAAAGCATATGTTTTTACATCTCTGTAGGGGTGTAATAGAATGATGATCAGTGTGCACATAAGGGAAAAAAGACAAATTCATACAGGTCTTCATGCTGACTTAGTTTGCCATCAAAGAAAGTAAAGTACAGTATGTAAAGAGAAGCTAATATACATGGTTTTAAATCCAAAGGCTACCTAAAAAACAGAGATCACTCATCAAGTCAAAATGAATAACAAGGACTAAGTAATGTTGATAAACAGTGCTCCATAATCTCCTCCAAAAGCAGTGCTACATAATCTTTCCGAAGGGCATCATCATGTAGAGCATAAGAAGAGAGTTGCTTCTTATGTTACCTTGAACCCAGGTTTGAAAATTAGTCAAAGGCAATTCAATATACCTCTGACAACACAGTCAAGGGAAAAGATAGCTCAATGATGTCTAGCAACAAACACTCTCCATATACAAATCACATTTCTTCTGGTCTTGTGTTCACAATGATATTTTACAAAAGGACATATACATCTCAGACAAGGCCTCATAAATCAGGAGGACATTAGGTTCAAGTGATTTTATCAAATGATAAATGTCATATTTCACTTTGTATCCTATTGACATTCTTCAAGCAAACATACAGAGAAAGGTACAGTGATTAAAATAGATGAATATCCTGTATTTAATATAACCTCCTTCAATGACAAGTAGAGGGTTAGAAACACAATGATGATAACCTCCTTCAATCATAACTAGAGGGTTATAAAAACATTGTTGTGACCTCCTTCACAAAGAAGAAGAGGGTCAGCAAGTTTTTAAGTAGCTTCAGGATGTTGTTTTGCGCCACCTCCTCCAAAGATGAACAGTGGATACATCACCCAGGTTCAATGTTGTGCTTGATAAAGTCTCTGTTGGTAAGACAAGTTGAGTAACAATGGTGAAACAAATGAGATTTCATATATTGAATGACCTTTTTCATATCACAAGCAAAATGTTGACATGCTGGTGCTAAAGGGCCTCTGTTATCATATTTTTGAAAGCCTCCTTCGAAGGATAAATCAGAGGTTACAATTCTGATTAAAGCATCCTCATCTGAATGGTAAAAGTAGCAGACCAAGCTTGGTTTAAAAATGGTTTCTGCAAACTAATGCAAAGAGTCATTCACACAGAGGGTTCATATGGAAAAGACATTTTTCTTTTAAAACAGATCCCTTATGGTTTATCAAAAATACTCCCACCAAGTGATGAATAAAGGGAGAGCGCCAAAGGTTACTTTTTCAGCTCATTTAAAGGACAGAGGTCACATTATTAAGATAGATGGACTTTCATTTTTTAAAGCCTCCTTCATCATGAGGTAAGGGCCCAACAATGATTTTAAATGAACATGAGTGGTCACATTTGCAAGGATTTTCTTCAGGACAAACAGAAGGTCTATACACAGTCAAGAGAAAGTGTTAATAAAAAGTGTGTAACAGTAACCCTCATCATTTCCCCAATCATGTTTTTCACTCTAAAAAGGCTTCACAATGCTTTTGAGACAAGGAGACTTACCATAATTGAAGTCACATGGGAAAGAGGACAATTGGTTTGAGAGATTTCAACAATGGCCTCCTTCAAAAAAAGCAGAGGGTCAGCTCTCCAAATAATTACACTATAAATCAGCTCATTCAAAGGGTTAAAAAGGGTAATGAAACCATGATTCACATTCATTGAAAGGGTGCCTCAATCAAATGATAAGAGACAAAGTCTTGGTGGCTACAAGCAATCTCCATTTTAGGTGTTTTAAATCAGAGGATAAATTCAAGTTTCAAGTTTGAAAGGCCGCCTTCAAAGGAAAAAAGGGCACATTGTCTGATAAAGATAAACTCTTTATGTTTCAATATGATCTCCTTGGGAAACACGCAAAGGGTCAAATCATGGTGAAAAGACCCTCACCACTTCAAAAACATTAGATTTACATGGTGATTTTGAGAGACTGCATAAGTAAATTTTCATATAAAACCTCCTTCAAATGATAAGAGACCAATGCCTGGATGGACACAAACAATTTATTTTTAAAGGTATTCTAAATCAGATGATCAGTTCAAGTCTCAAGTTTAAGGGACAATTTTCAAAGAGGTAATGAAAGGCACAATGCCGAAAAAGGTGAGTTCATATTTTGAAATAATAAAGGACGGGAGGAGTTTTAAAACCCTCATCAAGTATAAAGGAGATGAAAAAAATGTTCATCATCATTTTGAAAACCAAGTAACGAAGCGGAAAACCATCTCAAGCGATCATTTTCAGCCTTTGGAATGTGTGGTGCGCCTGTACCTTTGCGTGGTGCGTCTGTAGGCCCATATAGAAGTTTTTTATTCTAGGCGCTGCGCACCTGTGTAGTTGCGCGGCACACTTGTGCTCAGTGCCGAGGGCCGACCTGACAGTTCAAACACAGTGCGTTTTCTCGTTCAGGCCTGCCCGGCCTAGCGCCTAGCCTGAACGCGGTGCCCTTACCTTTTCTACGTCCATCCGACCATTTGAGCCTTTGACACAACTCTTCCCGCCTACTGTGTATCCTTGCCATTGCCATTCTTCATTTTGTGCCCTTGCACTGATCATTTTCACTATCTGCAAAGCCATCTCTGAATGGCTCGGGCCACCTCTGAACGACCCACTGCCCGAGCCAGTGCTGAAGCCCCATCGCCCGGGCCACTGTCAAGCAAGAGTGTGGCAACTTGCCAAAGTTTTCAAAGGTGCCAAGATCAGATTTCAAACAAGAATCTCGTCTCCAAACACAACAAAACACAAATTTTGAAGATATTTACAACTCCTAAGTCCTAATTTTGTTTGATTTAGATGGAAAATTTGATATCAAAGTGTCAAAGAAATAGTGAATGAAGGAGGAAGTTTTGTGGTCGAAGGTCTTGTTTTTTGAGTAGTTAAGGGAGAAAAAACACCGTTACTCTTGAACATTGTCATGTTTATTTAGAGACAAAGGAACAATATTTAAAGCAGGGTCTTATTGACAGTTTAAATTTTTTTTGAGTAATTAAGAGAAAAAGAGCACAATTTGCTCTCAAAACATATCTTGTTTTCCAGCCTACGAAAGAACAGAGATTTCAAAGAAAGAAACGTAGTTATTTTCAAAGAAAATCCTTTTTGTCAAAAATTATAGAGAAACAATAATTAAGGGAGGAAAGGCTTGTTATAAGTTTAAAAGGAGTCTCTTAAACAGTGATGTCAATGAAAACAGTGATTGAGGGGAAAAGAATTTTAGTATCAAATAAAAAGGAGACCTAAATCAGTGTCAACGGGGCCCTTATGTTGAATAAAGAATAGAGATTAGTTTAGCAAGGAGACTCATCATTCCAGGTTAAAAACTTGTACTACATAAAATAGGGAATCACTGTTTAAAAAACTAGTGCCTTGTGAAACTTTAAACTTGTTTTACAAGTACATAACAGATCATACAGTCTATAAAGAGAAGACAGAGTTTGTTTTGAAGGCTTCTTACTTAGTGACAGGGAGACTACTTTTTTTTGAGAAACAGTGATCATCAAAGAGGAACAGTGACTAATCAAGGGAGAAACATAGTGATTCTCAAGAGTGCCTTATTTATTTAAAAACAGAGAAAGGCAGTGATTAAGAAAGAGTTTTGATCAGTTTATAAGGGGTTTTCTCACCTCTTAAATAGTGTTTTCAAAAAGGCTAGTGATTGAGGAGAAAGATTTTTTATATCAAAAACAAAAGGGATTTTGTTTTCAAAAACCACAAATAGATCTTATTAAAGGCCTCTTTACTCAAGACACAGTGTTGGAGAAGTAAATTTGTTTTCATTTAACAAATACTTGTTTGCAACTAAAGAGAAAATCAATGCTCAAAGAAGGGGTCTATTTTTCAGTACAGTTCAAGGTCTTATTTTGATAAGTCAGTGAAGGGTATTAGAAAGTTAAAATGCCTCCAAAGAAGGACAACAGGAGTGGATATCACAATATGTTTGAGTCATGGCTGCCTTGATTTTTGCCAAAAGGTCCAGGAGGTCACCAGTTACCCTCCCTTAACACAAATTTTCACCCTAAGGCTGCAAGGAAAGCATGTCCATCTAGCAGGTATGGAATTCAAACTCACTCCTAGGGCTATCTCCAAAGAAACTAAGATGCCCTATATAGGAGGAAAGTGGTTCAAACAAGCATACCTAGATCTGAATCACTATAAACCCTTTCTAAAACTAGACCATCAAGATGCTTGCCAAGCTATTTTTCCTTTTTCTCGCTTATTAAGCAGCTATGCCCCCCTCATGAAAGTCATCATGAAGTATTTCACATGTGAAGGGAGGTTTTCCCGGATTTATGCCTATCACATCAGGCTTCTTATGCATTTCACAAGAAATCAGTTGCTGAACCTAGCTTTCTTCCTCTATAGAAGGATTGACAAGATGGCCTCTACTGTCCAAAAGAATCCCTCTACTCAACAACAAGATTTTTTATTTCATCATTCCCTTATCAAGATCATCATCCTCCATAAACTTGAGAAAAAGGGAGTTTCTTGGGAATCCTTCATCTCCCATCCCGATTTTTCCATTGCCTCTTCAGCTCATGCACCTTCCTCACCATCCACTCACCATGTTTCTCCTTCTTCTAGTAAATCCACTCCTAAAAGGAAAAAATACCCTATGATTGAGAGTGAAGAAGAGAAGAAGAAAACTAGCGATGAAGAAGGGAAAAGTGACAAGAAGCAAACTAGTGATGATGAGGGAAAAAGTAAAGAATCTAAGCATGACAGTGAGGAAGAAGGAAATGATGGTGACCATGAAAAAAATTATGGTGAGCATAGCAGTCATGAAGAGGAACATGGTGGCAGCCAACAAAACAGTAAGCATGAGGGTGATGAGGGACAAAATAGTGAAGGTTAAGAACACAACAGTCATGAAGAAAGCAGTGACAGAGATGAAAAAGACAGTCCTCAAGAAAAAAAAAAAAGAGGCAGCCAAAACAGTGATGATGAGGGTCATAACAGTCCTCAAAGACACACTAATGATGAAAAACATGATAGCCCTGAAGCAAGCAATGATGATGGCAAGAAAACACCAAATAGTGAGCATTCCGAAGGGGGCCTCATGGAGCAAAAAGATCAAAACATTCCTAAGGGAAGCCAAGACCAAATAAAGGACCAAGTTGAGCAAGTGAAAGTAATGAAACCTCCTCTCTCTTCTCCTCAACACAGCCAAGAGCATGTGCTAGCTACCTCTCCTAGGAAAGGCGCCATGAGTCTTCCTCCAAAACTGGTGAAGCCTAGAAACACTAGATCTGCAAAGAAGAAGATCACTCCAGCAGTGACTAGCAATGTCACAAGAGCACTAAGAAGTAGAGGAAAACTTCCTAAGAAGAGTATTGTCAAATTTCCAAAGAGGAAAAGAACCAAGAAGTCTACCCAAGGCAAGGGTAAAGGAAAAGAGGAACAACAGGAGAATAGTCATGAAAAGGAAAGGGAGTTTGACATCATACAGATAGACAATGATGCTGGAGATTATGAAGCTAGGAATCTTGAGGCTCTTTTGCAAAACAGAGAATCCCAAATTCATGACCTACAAGCTAATATAGAGAGGTCAAAGGACCTCATACATGTTCTACAGATGCAAAACAAACAAATGAGTGTTCAAATGGAAGTTTATGAGGCCCGGGATTTCAAATACCAAAGGGAAGCCTACAAATCACAAGTCAATCTTGAAGAGCTTATGGGTGAATTTGATGATACTGAAGAACAGGAGCAGCCAATGAAAAAGAGGCCTAGGACTATTGGTCTCAGGAAATCTTTGGAGAAAAAGAAGGAAGAAGAAGCAACCCTTGTTTGATATTATCCTCTCACACAATTGCTCACCCAATAAATAGAAAATGATAAAGAATCATGGCTTGAAGGGGCGAACAAGCATTTAGAGGATAAAATAGAGAAAGAAAAGAGAGAATTGAATCTAAAAAGGAAGATGACCGGGCACTACAAGAAGTTCAACCAATTTGCCCAAATAAAGCTCAAACTTGCTCAAGAAAGGCACAAACCTGCCTGAAAGAAGCGCCCAATAGAAAAAGTGGAGAAAGGCATATCTGGACTTTAAATTTTGGCCTAAGCTTCCTTACATGCTTCTAAGAACCCATAAGGGGCTTGCTCACCAAAATTGAGTGAATTTTGACATGATTTTGTTTTTTTTGTTTTTTGGCCATAATTGCACATTTTTCAAGGCGTTGCCATGGGTGCTAAGAGCATCCTAAGCTCATGAAAGTAATTTTTTTGGATGGAATAAATTTGGGGGAAGCTACTCACAAATTTCTACATCCAAAGGAGGTGTTTTGGTCCCCCAAAGAGCCATAAAACAATGATTTTTTAAATTTCTGCCTCACATATCAGCGAAGGCTACTTTCTGGTTTTTTTCACTCAGTCCAGCTTTTGACATACTTCTATGGATAATTTTGAGAAAAATCAAATAGTTCCAGAAACTAGACATCCAGGTCTTTCCAACGAACCATCACAAACCTCGTTTTGACATTGGTAGGTCCCTCAAAAGTTGTATACAAGATAGGAAATTTTCTGCTGCTACGTTCCTGTAGCATTTTGGCAAAAAAGGAAGATTTCTGAAGATGCTCATCCAAATGTGCGTTAAGCCTTTTTTAGCACTTTTCAGCCATGTAAAGTCAATTTTATTTCCTTTTTTAGCATTTTATAGATATTTTTAAAGATATTTTGTGCCTTGGGCTTTGTAAATCTTCAAGGACAAAATTAGATATTTGCAATAGACCAATGGCCTTCTAGATGCTCTTGGATAGTTTCTTTCTCTTTAGCCTATATATTCCAAGAGATTTAATTGTATCAAGAGGCTGAACTTGATGTTATAGAGCAATACATGGTATTACAAGCTTTGAAGAAACACTTTGTCTCTAGAAGTGGATAGTTTCTTGTGTGACTTGGATGGTGGAAGAGGACTGTTTGTAGGATTCCATGATGTAGTAAATGGTATAGTGTTCCTTATCTATATGTTTCCTTAGTTTATCATACATGTTTTCATGCTTCTTTCTTGCTGTAGGTTAGTAAAGAATATATTTGAAACATTCCCATGGAGGCACCTCAAGTTTCCTGATTCATTGCAGCTTCTATGTTTTTCTTCTTTCTTAGTTATGTCAAAGAATTCTTAACTTCTCTATGATACCCTAAGAACTTGTTATCAATTTCATTAATGGTTATTATGTATGCTATCTATTATGATTCACAGTATGCCCTGCTTACTCATAACTAACCAAAACACTATCACTGAAACTTTTCTCTGAATGTTTGATTGTCCTAGTTAAACCAAAGAGGTCTTGTTTCAATCTTGCCCTTTGCCCATGATCTGCAATCTTAGCTCAAAGTTACCGATAGCTCAAATACGATGTTTAGGAGTTCCCTCTTCATATATTGAGTTTTTTTTTTGTCTTTTTTGTTTTCCGTAAAGTATAAAGCTTATTTTCCCAAAGTTAGAGGGTCTTATACTTCTATGTATCGCCTGAATGTTTATTTTATGCATCTATCAGTTTGAAGTTTCAGTTACAGTGATTAATGGTTAGCTCTACCACATGGATGTCTTCTGTAAAACTAATTATGCTTAAAACTCTTTGTCCTTCACAAACCTAGTTTCCATCTCATTTCACTCCACCTAAAGTATTCATTTTACCTCGACCAAATCGGCCCTGCAATATACCTTGTCCACCATTTGAAACATTCTCGACCTTTTCGACCGTATAGCCCAGTTTATCTGACAATTTTTTTATCTATTTATCCCTTGATCAGTTCCTCCATCAAAAACCTAAAACAAACTAAAAACATACTTAACCACTAGCCTAAGATCAAATACATAAGAAGCAAACAAATCTACATCCCTTGCATAATAGAGAGAGCCCTCTCTGAGTCTAGGAAGGCTAGGTCCTTAGGCTCCAAAGTTGGTTTGATGTTACCCTATCACTTGGCTTGCCAATCTGCTAAATCACGGGACCCTAACATAATGGAAATCATAGTGGGACTCTAAGTTAGTGACAATCTAACTATACCTTAGGAATTCAGAATCCCTCAATTAAATAATACCCAGTTATTTTCAGCCACCTCATCGCCACACTAACATAATGGCAATCACAGTGGGACATTGAGTCAAAACATCCTAGGTATCCCTTAGGAACTCTCAAAGTCTCAGTTAAACTTAGAAAACTTAAGTGTGGTCCGAAGAGTAGAAACTAGCTCTTTCATCATCTTAGCAAAATGATGATTCAGTTATAGAAAACTCTTACAAACCTCAAGGCTAGACATAGGAAACTCATAAAACTCCAAAAAAATATCCATAGTTTGGCTTTTTCTCAGTTACTGGTGGTGGACCATAAGTACATATCTCTAAAAACAACAAAACATCCACCTGGCGACTCCACTAGCCTCCAGTAAGCCTAATACTCCATAAAAACAAAAAATTCCATAAATAATACTATCCTATTGACTTGCCTTTTGAAAAATAAAAACTTATGATGCAGCCTTTGAAATCAGTGGCAAACTAAGTACAACTTAGGGATTCGGAAATCTTCATCTAAGCATAGGAAATCAACAGAATAAACTTGCAAATAGAACTATAGCTTTCTCAACAATCTATCAAACTGTTGAAACTAAGTTTTAATTCATTCTTGCATGTTTCCACATAAAGGTGTTCTAGAAAAGAATTTTCCTAAAAAACATCCTTGTAAGTATTGGTGGTGGATCATAAATCTCAAGAAAATCCATCTGGCGACTCCACTAGCCTTCATTTTGTTTTTACCATTCTTCACATGAGTGAAACCCCTAGAGAGGACATCCATCCAAGAACAATCACAACTATCACCCTCTCTAAAAATTAACCTTGTAATCTAGCCTCACGAAGAATTAATACCAGATCTCATCCGCACCCAGATCCCCCTATCACAGTAGATGACCCAGAAAAGATTTTTTGGAAAAATTTTGAAACCGGTAACTTAGCCACAGATAGGACCATCCAAAAAGAAAGATCTGTACCTAAACATCTCGCATCCTTGCAATATTCCCAGTTTGACTTGAGTTCAGAAAAATCCCTTTTTAGAAGCAAGTTACAAAGTAAAATCAACCTTGACGATCGTGAGCCCTTAGATTTGCAACAAAGTCCTAGAAGACAAGCCTCACCCACTACACCTCCTGATTTTTAGCTTCTCCACAATTTTGGCTCTTATCACCCCAAATCTACTCAGAATCAGTGCACAATTCCTAGTACCTTCACCACACCCATTCATACCACCACTGTGCAAATCACCTCATCCCATACCACAAATTTTCACACTATAAATCTACCATCAGCTCTCATCATGGAAACTTGGTATGCACCCTTAGTATTACCATTGCCTTTGGTACCTTTGCAAAATTATTACCAACCCTGAATCCCACACTTCACTGAAACTGAGGCTACTACTACTCAACAACATGTAGATAGGATCAGTGATGCTTTTGACTACAGGGAACTAGCAGATGAAACCATAAAAATGAGAATTTTCGCTCAAAGCCTAGGTGGAGAACCCAAGAAATGGTTTAAAAACTTAGCTCCTAACATTATACATGATCTCCCATCATTTTACCAAACTTTCATAAACAAGTGGGAAATCAGGAAAAGCCCCATCCAAATCCTTTCCGATTATAACAATCTTAAAAGGAATACTGGGGAAAGTGTTCATGACTATTGCACTAGGTTCAAAAGTGTTTATAACGCCGTCCCGCCTCACATGAAACCTCCACTTGGCTCAGCGCTAGTAAATTTTCCCGAAGGTTTCAATCCGGATATGACATACCAACTAACAGAAAGAGATCCCGCAACTTTATAGGAAATGAAAAAAGTAGCTATTAGTGATGTAGCCAACCTAGCTGAAAAGAGATCTAGGATCAGATCAAAAAAGAAAGTGACATACCAAGATGAGGCCATGCCTTCAGTTTCCTCCTCAGATCCTAGAAAATACAACCTGGTTAGATCCATGGAAAAAATTTGGAAAGAATAAATCTGAATGAAAAAACACCTCTTCAGGACAACCAGCCAAACCCTAAAATAAAAAACCGGAACCGAAAATTTAGAAGAGACCCACCTCAGAACAAAACAAGGTAGAATGATGAACATATTAGGCCATATTTCCATGAAAACTATGTTGGTTAGGTAGAAAGAGATATGGAACCACTTGAAAAAAACCACTTAAACTTGATAGGTTTTGATAACAAGGGTGAGGTTTCCCTCACAGAAAAAGAACAATTTTTCTTCTCCCCAAATGAAAATGAAACAAATTATGAGGACCCCGAAGATCCTAAAATAGGGTTGAAAAATGTCATAATGGAAGCTCATAGGCAATATGATCTTAGGAGTAAGAAAAACCAAGATAATTATAAGAAAGGTACCTCAGACACTGCTGTTACAAAATCCCCCGATACCATTCTTAAAAGAACAACAGATAGTAGCAAAATCATGGCTAAGAGAACTGACCAGAACAAATACAAAACTAGCGAAGCAAGCCTTGATCCCAACTATCGTAGTACCTCTACTAAGATTCCTGAAACAAATATATTGAGAAGAAACCCGAATCAAAATCAACAAATCAAGAATATATAAGAATTTATGGCTAATTGAACTGAGATTAATATGCCCAAAACCCAAGCACCTTTTAGTTTCGAAGGAGAAATTTCCAAGATCAAGATAACCATACGCCTCACTGAGCTAGTAACTGTAGATAGGTACAGGTCTCCAATATTTAAAGTCTTAAACATAGGAAATGATGCAGATACTTTAAATCTGACATATGACCAACTCGATCTTTTATTTGGTCCCAAAATAGAGGGTGAATACCAATAAGGAACTATTTCCCCTTTATACGTAAGTTTGAACATCCATGTCAGGATATTACATAACGCCATGTTAGATTCCGGTGCCTCCCATAACCTCATGCCTAAAGCAGTCATGGAGAGTTTGGGCCTAGAGGTAACTACACCTTACAAAGACTTGTACTCATTCTATTCAAGTCAGGTCAAATGCTTAGGCCCAATAAAGAACCTATGTTTCTCTTTAACACAAATACCGGCTAAAAGCGTAGTCATGGACGTAGTAGTGGCAGATATTCCTCCCAAGTATGGAATGTTATTATCAAGATCATGGGCCGCCAAAATACAAGGTAGCCTTCAAATGGACATTCCATTTGCTACCATCCCAGTCTTTAACCAAACTAGGAGGTTGTACCAAGAAACTCACATGAAATATGTGGTAAGCAACATAGATAGGCCAAACAATACTCCAGTTTATTCCATTCATTCCAATTTAGATTCTTTTATCTTATACAATGAAAGTGATAAAAATGAGCAGATAAAAGGAAATGAAGAAGAATTGAAACCATGAGAACAACATTACTCATCTCTAGACAAATATATTAATGATCAAAATTCTAAGAAACCTAAAAAACAGCTTAGTAACACGTATGAAAAGGAAACTCTTTAGAGTATAAGGTTTGATGGTTCCTGCAAAAAAACTGGTTCCGGGGCTGGCATTTGGATACACAATAGTAATGAAGGTCATTTTTTCAGATTAGAATTCCAATGTACCAATAACATTGCGGAATATGATGCCCTTCTCCTTGGTCTACACTTACTCAAAGACTTAGGCGCTAGGAAAATATCAGCCCAGGGAGATTCAGAACTTGTAATTAGAGAAATAAAGGGTGAATATTCAGCAAACAACTCAAGACTGAGAGAATACAGGAATGCATCATTAGACATCCTTAAAACTTTCGAAAGATATAAACTCACTTATGTTCCTAGGACTCAAAATAGCCTAGCAAATGAACTCCCCTTTGCTACAAGAAATTTCCAAAAACCATTTGCCAACGAACAATACAGTGTCCAAGTCAAACATCGTCCTACAGTGCCAAACAACATCGACCATTGGAAAATTTTCAAAGATGATGAGCAAATTGATGATTTTTTGCAATCTACAAATGAGTTTGAAATAACTGAAACAAACTTAGGACATGAAGAAAGAAGCCTTGACAAAAATGAAGACCAAGAGCGAGATTTACCTTCTCCAATAGATATAAACTTAATTAATCATCCTTATGAAGTTGAAACATGTCAGGACCTAGAACAAAGAGAGATTGAAGTCTTACACTGTGAAAATGACACCATACCTAGAGGTCCTGCACCCTTAGAGGAATTGTTTGATTTTAATGACGTGACCAAAAAACCAAAAATGGAATCTACTGAGGTTGATATAGAGGAGTATAACATAGGAAGCACAGAAGAACCAAAAATGATCAAACTTTCCAAAACTCTCCCTCCCCACATAAAACAGAAATACATTGAATTGTTTAAAGAGTTTAAAGATGTGTTCGCCTGGGGATACCATGATTTGAAATCATACAACACAAGCATCATTCAACATAAGATCACCCTCAAGGAAAACCGGAAACCTTTCAAACAAAAATTGAGAAGAATGAATCCAGTCTTACTGCCTTTAGTTGAGAAGGAAATAAAAAAGGTGTATGATGTCGGGATAATAGTTTCCATTAGGTACTCTGAGTGGGTTTCAAATCTAGTATCAGTCAGAAAAAATACCGTTGAGATTAGAATTTGTATTGATTTCTGAAATATGAATATAGCCTCTTTAAAATATAACTATCCTTTGCCTAAAATGGGCCACATACTTCAGAAAGTGGTGGGTGCTAAAAGAATCTCATTGCTTGATGGTTTTTTCGGATACAACCATGTGCTGGTTTTTCCTAGTGATCAACACAAAACTGATTTCACCACTCCTTGGGGCACTTTCATGTATGTTAAAATGCCTTTTGGATTAATGAATGCCGGTGCCACATTCCAAAGAGACATGGACATAGCTTTCTTAGAAGACATAGGTTATTTCATAGTCATATATCTTGACGAAATCACAGTATATTTCAAATCCTATGAAGAGCATCTAGTTCTCGTAAGAAAGGTTTTCAAAAAATGTAGAAAATATGGTTTATCTCTAAAACCCAAGAAAAAAATTTTCAGTCTCGAAGAAGGAAAACTCCTAGGTGACATCATTTCTAAGGATGCAATAAAAATAGACCCCAAAAGAATCAAAGGCATAGTGGAAATTGGTCACCCCAAAAACATTAAGGAATTACAATCCTTTATTGGAAAAATTAATTTCTTAAGAATATTCATCCCAAATTTTGTCGAAATTCTGAGAGATATCACAAACATGTTAAAAAAGGAAGTTGGAGTTAAATGGACTACAGAAGCCAAAAAAATATTTTGAATTGGTTAAAAAATCCCTCACCAAAACACCAGTACCGATAAGTCCTAATTTCCCCAAATATTTTTACATTTTCTCATTTGCATCTGAACACATGATAGCTGTAGTATTATTACAAAAGAACGTAGTAGGGAAAGAATATCCCATAGCCTTTTTTAGAAAATCCATAACAGATGCTCCCTTGAAATATAATATCATGGAAAAACAGGCATTCGCATTGGTAAAAGCACTGAAAGATTTCCGAGTTTATATCTTGCATTCTCATATCATCGCTTTCGTTTCCCATACCGTCCTCAAAGATATACTAAATAAAGATCCTGATGATAAAAGGCGAAAATGAATCACTAATGACTCTCAATTTCTATACAGAAAAACATAAATCTAATGGATTCGAAGAGATGAAACCCTCCGGGAATTTTCCAAGTATACAACAGATGATTTAATTCTGCAAAATTTATTAACTCAGAGGAAAATCCTCTCAATCAATTCTTCTACGGCCCAATTCCGATTTTCTCCTTCTCATAGGTTACATTTATAGGGTTTTACATAATAGTCGACCTCCTCTTGATGATTGAATTCTCCTAATTTATATAAAATCCTAATTACATAATATCTTCCCTAAATATATCAACTAAAGGCTAAATATGTTGAATCAAATCTAAAACTGTTCAATTTTCCTAGATACTAATTTAATCCTCTCTAATAAAACTATAGACTGATAGCTAAAGGTACTAACACCTTTGCTTGTACTTTTTTTGGATTTTTGGAATAATTAATGAAGCCTTTTGTCTCTAAGCCTCATGCTCCTACATCAAAACACAAAGAGATTAATATGGACATCAACTACAAAACTAAACTAGACACACTAGTTGGCATACATCTAAGCTACTGGCAGGAGGATGTGAACAAAGAGGGCATCCCCAGAGGCTGGTATAGCAAAATCCAATGGTTTCATGCTTCTAATGTGTGCACTGGTTGGGTTCGCCTGAATCATGCTCTCTTGAATCTTGCTCACCTGTACTTTTAGTTCTTGCAATACAACTATTACAAGTTCAGGTGTGGAATTTTACTGAACCTCCATTTCTATCCAACGATCCTCAATCATAGACGTCACACTATTTTCTCTTTCAGTTAGATCATCCTCTTTCACCATTAGGACCTGCTTGCTAATGGTCCTGGAACTTTTCTGCTTCTTTCATGATCATCTGGAAACCTAAGAGTCACACTTGGTGACTTTGGATGTCTCATCTTCCACTATCTCTTTTAGCGTAGAGCCATTGTTTTTTGGCACATTGGTAGTGTCTATAGCTTCTCTAGTGGTTACGGGAGTTTCTTTCTTTTATGTTTCTTTTTCTATGACCTTCTTTGTCACTATCTCTATAACTGTCTCTAGAGTTTTTGTAATGGCTTTCTCCGTTGATTTTCCTATCATAGTGCATGGATTTGTTGGGGTAGGTGGTGTCAACCAGAACCACAACCATTCTATTGTGACACAGAATAAATCATCCTTGGTCACCTTCGGATATGGATATTATGGAAGGTAGCCCTGAAATATCCTACCATCTTGTAC
Organism: Pinus albicaulis; assembly: GCA_034641835.2. NCBI lineage: Eukaryota > Viridiplantae > Streptophyta > Pinopsida > Pinales > Pinaceae > Pinus > Pinus albicaulis. The sequence continues at coordinate 1,513,858,389 of CM076578.1, read as the reverse complement.
TAGTCATAAAAGTTATGGGACAGTCGTGGCTTGGAATACACTGCGTGGTTCAACAAAGAGTCACATGAAACCTAGAAAATCTTATTTTATTTCACCCGCACTGGGTCAAAAGGGTTCCATAATATCACGTAGCGTGCAACATCGCACATCTTTGGTTCAATTTCAGGAACTCTATTTCTTCCAGAGTTCTCCATCTAATCAACGTAATGAACAAAAGGAGCCAAGCATACTGGAAGGGCTTGCCTTCCTGTTGTTCCTTGCGCACATTTTCTAAGAATTCTTTGCATAGGTGACTGCACCAATTATAAATGACACCCTTTTCACAGTGTCCTACAAGTGCAATCACATGTGCTAGTACCTCCTTAGGTCTACACTTCTACATCATCTTGGAGGCCAAGATGAGCGTACCAAAATGTATGGTGCGGTCATTTATTTCATGCACTATAAATCCTTGAGTCTTTCTGGCGACATTATATTTCTTCTTAATTTGTTCTGCCACAGATTTCTCCTACTTCTTAACCCCAAAATCAACTATAGGGTTGGACCCCTGAGCAAGAAGACCCGTGATTCTATGAATTAATGCAACATCTATAGGAATGTGCTCTCCCAACCAAAGTGCATCATCCTGGACTAGATCCAACAACTCTGATGCATATATAATTTATGGGGCCATGCCGAAAATGAGGGATATGTAGCAAATTGAGTAGCACTGCCTTGTGCAATCCTAGCACCCTGCCTTTTGGCTTGAGATGCACAACACCTCCTTCATAATTGACTTGATCCAAGTAGAGCTCGGGCACAAGCTCTAGGAATTTTTCGACATTAACGATGTCATAATAATTAAACCAGAGCCACGAGATCTTGGAAAACTGCATGTCCCATTCCATCGAGATATTCATAGGGATTAGAGGTACTTGGATAGTCACGTGCACCTTTTCCAGGTCCTTAGGTGCCTTTACATATGGCTTTCACAATGAAATGTAGCTTGGCATCCATGAGAATGGGGATATTTCAACTACCTCCTTCTCTTCTTCATCAATGGTTTATGGGTCTTCTAACATGGGTCTCTTCATTTTTTCACCCGCTAAAGGCCGTGGTATTGAGGTTTTCTGCTGGGGAGATTTGCGTGTACCAGAAGATTACCCCTTCTTTGTCCTAAATGGCACACATGTTTCAACATCGGGTACCTTTGGCATAACAGGGTCATCAAATGGTCTTGTGGCTTTCATATTGTTAGGAATGGAGTAACCTAGCCCTGCTTGGCGCAATGCATCTTCAAATCCTAGATGCAAACCAAACATAGACACAAAAAAGGGGGTGGCAAACAAGGAGCTCAAAATAGTGAAATTGTTCAGAAAACAAAGGGAACTATTGTGACCACATAGGACATACTTATACTTGTGGCGCATCTTCAAAAACTCCTTGTGAATTAATGAGGCTGCATTACTAAAAAAATGGTCCCACATATGGAAAATCCCTTTATTAAATTCATCTTAGATGCTCCTAAAACCGGTAATAAATTCTCCTTATCCAGTTTTACTGTTCCAACAGATAGTTTTGTACACCTCTATGACCTAGTAAACCTCCTTGCTCAGCTACCGTGCACGTGTTGCACCTTACTACTCATCCATCATCCCATCTGTGTAGGTATGATACTCTATCCATATAGTCATTTGGTAGGCACGAGGTCATCCTCGTATTGCTTCAGATGACTTCCATAAACATACCCAGGAAGGAATTCACTTCTCAACGTGGCCAGGTGCACTGCTCCTCCATAAGTGATTTCCTTCACAACATAGGGCCCTATCCAATGCATTTTCAACTTTCTTGGGTGGTGCACAAAATTTCTTTCATATAGTAAGACCAAATCAACTTCCTTGAATACCTTTTTCCTGATGTTCATGTCATGTCATTCTTTTTCGCGTACCTTTTGAACTTGCTGGTGATAATTGGTAATAAAACAATCTTCTTCCAAAGCACCTAACTATGACAACCAGGCCTTGAGGGCATCTTCTTCAGCCATATTGGTAAATGTTGTGATGCGAAAAGTAGGAACAATGAAATCCATGGGAAACATAGACTCTTGCCCATTTACCATCCTGAAAGGTGTCCTTCTAGTCAACTTCTTGCAAGCAGTCTTGTATTCCCAGAGAACTATTGGCACTTGCTCATCCCAATCATTTCTATTAGCCTTGCATACCTTAGTGAGTGTGGTATCCAAGATTTTATTGAAACCTTCAATTGTGCCATTTTCCCAAGGATGATAGGGAGATCTCTTCTGATGACGCATCTTGAAATCTTCAATTAATACTTCAATGGTGTCATTTACAAAATGTGTGTCTTGATCACTTATTAGAATCTTAGGAAAACCAAACTTAGTCACAATATTCTGAAAAAAATATTACGCAGCTATATCAACAGTAAAATCCTTCAATAGTTTGGCTTTAGCCAATATAGTTACATAATTCGTCGCAGTGATAATGTTGCATGCAACACTCTTCCTTCCAGGAGTATTAATCGGCCCCACAAAGCCTATAGCCCATTTTTCAAAATATTTCAGCGCTATATTCGGATTCAAAGAAATCTCATCTCTATAAGAAGGCTTTCCCATCCTCTTACATACATCACATGTACATCAATGCACATAGGCATCATTGTGCAATGTGGGCCACCATAACCCGACTCGCAAAATATTATGCTCAGTGGCCTTACTGGCATAATGACCACTGCAAATTCCTCCATGAGCTTCATTTAGAATTGCACGTCTCTCATATTCTAGGACATACCTAAGAAAAACCTCATCCACAACCATTTTGTAAAATTTTCCAGCAAGAATCATCAATTATGTTGTGTGCGCCATGATTTCCTTCTTCCGCTCAACTGTATACTCCTCAGGTACACCTCCAGTAGTAAAAAACTGAATGATATCAAGTAAATTCTCACGAACCACCTTTAACGCAAACAATTTTGTATCTGGAAATACATTATCTATATTTGTAGGTTCCTCTCTTGTTTCAATGCACGACAGATGGTCTGGCCCAACATTTAACCTTCCTAGTTTTACCATAATTTCAAAATCATATTCCTGGAATAACAACAACCATCTTCAAAATCCCCCCCCCCCACCCCCCACACAGGCTTGTTGACAAGGTACTTCAAAGAAGAATGATCATTGAACATCTTGAAGTGACCTCCTAATAGATAGTGGTAGAATTTCTCCAACGCATAAACCATTGTTAGCACTTCCCTTTCCATGGTTGAATATTCTTTTCTCAACTTGATAATTATTTAGCTGGCATAATAGATGGGATGATCAATGTCCCCTACTCCTGGATGCACTAGAAGAACTCCAAGCACAATAAACGAGGCATCCACATGTATGTGAAAGGCCTTTAACCAATCTGGGAAGATCAGGATGGGCATAGTGATCATATTTTCTCTTAGCAGCTCAAAAAAATTTTAACAGCCTACGTCCCAGCAAAATGTTGCATCCCTTTTGACAAGCCTTTCCATGGGCATATTTATCAGTTCATATCCCTAAATAAACTTCCTATAATACCCAATATGCCCCAATATTGAGCGCATGTGCTTAATATTCTTATGTACTTCGAAATTGACTATGACTGCAATATTTGTCAGATCCACCATCAATCCCTGTTGGCAGACAATGTGTCCCAAAAATATTCCAAATGGTACATAGGATATACAATTATTCAAATTAAAGGAGATCTGATACTTCCTAAAAGTATCCATCATTAAGTGCAAATTTTACACATGCTTCTTTAACAACCCAAATACAGTCATATAATCAAAGTAAACCTCTAAAAAATTGTTTATGAATTACTTGAAAGCAACAACTACCACACATGAGAAAATTGTAGGATAATTCTTCAATCCGAAGGGCATAACTGTATATTGGAAAGATCCCCATCAAGTAGAAAAAGTAGTCTTACTCCTATCTTCTGGCACAATCTAGATCTAATGATATACTGAAAACCTATCTATGAAAGAGTATGCTTCGTGACCTCCATCATTATCCAAAGGCCTTATGTGAAAGGCCTTTAACCAATCTGGGAAGATCAGGATGGGCATAGTGATCATATTTTCTCTTAGCAGCTCAAAAGTATCCATCATTAAGTGCAAATTTTACACATGCTTCTTTAACAACCCAAATACAGTCATATAATCAAAGTAAACCTCTAAAAAATTGTTTATGAATTACTTGAAAGCAACAACTACCACACATGAGAAATTTGTAGGATAATTCTTCAATCCGAAGGGCATAACTGTATATTGGAAAGATCCCCATCAAGTAGAAAAAGTAGTCTTACTCCTATCTTCTGGCACAATCTAGATCTAATGATATACTGAAAACCTATCTATGAAAGAGTATGCTTCGTGACCTCCATCATTATCCAAAGGCCTTATGTGAAAGGCCTTTAACCAATCTGGGAAGATCAGGATGGGCATAGTGATCATATTTTCTCTTAGCAGCTCAAAAAAATTTTAACAGCCTACGTCCCAGCAAAATGTTGCATCCCTTTTGACAAGCCTTTCCATGGGCATATTTATCAGTTCATATCCCTAAATAAAATTCCTATAATACCCAATATGCCCCAATATTGAGCGCATGTGCTTAATATACTTATGTACTTCGAAATTGACTATGACTGCAATATTTGTCAGATCCACCATCAATCCCTATTGGCAGACAATGTGTCCCAAAAATATTCCAAATGGTACATAGGATATACAATTATTCAAATTAAAGGAGATCTGATACTTCCTAAAAGTATCCATCATTAAGTGCAAATTTTACACATGCTTCTTTAACAACCCAAATACAGTCATATAATCAAAGTAAACCTCTAAAAAATTGTTTATGAATTACTTGAAAGCAACAACTACCACACATGAGAAAATTGTAGGATAATTCTTCAATCCGAAGGGCATAACTGTATATTGGAAAGATCCCCATCAAGTAGAAAAAGTAGTCTTACTCCTATCTTTTGGCACAATCTAGATCTAATGATATACTGAAAACCTGTCTATGAAAGAGTATGCTTCGTGCCCTCCATCATTATCCAAAATTTCATTAGATAATGAACTTGGGAATTGATCATGCACAAAAGCACCATTCATTTTGTGCATATCTACACAAATTTTTATTTTTCCCTTATTATTTTTATCAACCATTGGACATACCCAGTCAGATTCTTCTACAGATTCAATGATGCCTGCTGCCATCATTTTGTCCAACTCTTATTTCACCTACTTCTTATATATAGGATTCAACCTGTATATGCATTGTTTTACTGTCCATGGATAAAGCTTCAATGTGATTTTCATCACCTCAAGTTCCCCGATGATTCCTTTCAACTATGAAAACTTTGTAGGGAACATATATTGATATTTAGTTAGGAACTCAACAACCTTGTTTACTGTCTCATCATCACAATAGTCTCTAATATTTTCCAACTTAGGTTGTTCTTGAGTTCCAATATTCACCTGTATGAGATTTAGGGCCTTTGTCACATCCAATGAAGTGATGAAGGGCGCAACCACTACGTGTTGTCTCTCAGATTTATGCATCATGATGCTTCTTGGATTTTCTTCATTTTCTTCAACTATTGGGTTTGTGAAGTTCAAAATGGCTTTCATCTTCCCATACCAAGTTGGTGGAGCACACTCAATGGCAGGCTTTGAGGTATGAAAGATGACTTCTTGAATATTATGGAAATCTCAGCCAACTGTATCAAATCCACTCTCAAAGCTAAATGAAGGAATAAATATCTCTGTCATTGCAGACCATTCACTAGTGCCTCTGCACAACTCTGTCTCCAGGTATCATTAAGTAGGCACATTTCGTAATGTGTGAATAAACATATGAACCCATTGAGGTCTTAGTTCTATGCCCCATACCTGATTCCATATTTCCAAATGTCTACGCAGATCTTCTCTGCCAGAGTATGCATCTTCCATTTTAATAACTGGACATTCAAACCATAACCTCATCATGCACGCACATTCTGCCTAGTTTCCCATATTCTCCTTATGAGTTTCCCACCATCTTGTCAAAGTAGTGCACAAATCATGATCCAAAGCGTGCAATATCTGTACTTCAGGCACAGTTCTTTCTAGTTCTCCCATAAACATGTTTACATCATTTAATGAATGGTAGTGTGGAAAATCACATACCTCAGATGTTATACAACGTAGATATCGAGTCACACAATGACAACACAACAAGGACACCTCATGCAATACGTTCTGCCAATTTTCCATTTCTTCATCAGAGTTTGAAAAATAAGAGCTATCCTTCTACCACTTAAGATTCCCATCTGCCATTGGATTCATCTAATCTTCCTCGAGAAATTTTAGCTTATATATTTAATCGATCTCATCCTTGGCGAACACTGGTTCAATATATCGTTCGCCTTTTGCAAGGTCTGGAGGAATGATTACCCAAACTCCGTTACTTTCAAACTCCATCCTCCATTTCTTTAGATTTATAACACCATCCACGTCAATACTCCAGTCCAATCCTAGCCATGCAGGATATGGATCAGTTTCATCTACAATTTGGATAACTTCAAATTCTACCATTACCTTAAATACTTATAAACTGACCGCCACTTGTCAAAGTCTTCCTCAAATTGTATAAAAATCCATTCGCAGAGTGTGCACATACAAAATTATACAAAATGACTTTGGAAATTGTGCCTGAGGGGACCCCTCTGCAGCAAGTCACATATATGATTATCAATATTTTTTCATGGATTGATTATGTATATTTCTAATATAATAATGTCTAATTCAGCTCGACCTAAATGATAAAATTTTCAATTTTTATTTTTGTGTATATAACACTTTTTTTATCTCATAATTAGAAATTACTTATATTTTCATTTTCTTGTTCTCGTCTCTTTTACTTTACCCAAATGGACATTTTTTTCATTGTTTCTATGTTTTTTGGCATTTATCCTATACATAAATTTATATAGATATGTATACACGTGTATACACAATTTCTCCACCATATAAATGAATGCTATATATATAGGTTGAAACTCTATGAATTCTTTATTTAATGTATCATGTTTCCCATTCCTTACATTCAAGAGAAATATACTTCTTGATGATAGATTTAAATTACATGCCTTATTTAATTCGAAGGGATCAACCAATCATGTATAAAGAAATTATTTTTATTTTAATAATAACCATGGTCAATTACTATTTCTAGCCAGATTTACAAATAGAAGATATTCCAGATTGAAATTAAAATGAAGATAAAAATACTATAGATTTATTTTCCGTTTATAGGTATGCATGTTCTCTCGTAACCATACATGACCATAATAAGTTCTCGGTATTCTTAATAAAACTTCAATAGAATATCCATAGAACACTTCTTATTACATTTTTATTCTTCAATCATTTTCTGATACAAATTTTCCATTTTCATAAATAATCAATGACCTTAATAAATGTATTACAATAACTTCATACAATTGAGTATCTATTGCATAAATGCATCAATACTTCCTTTCAAAACAAATTTTAGGTTAGCTACTTATTTAACTCTAACAATTCCTATTAAAACCATATTTCTTCCTTGCATGCACATAAATTAATATTAATTAGAAATCATGTATACAAATGCATGTAATTCTACATATAATAAATAAAACTAGAATATTATCATGTATAAAATAATCAAGTAAACTTCAACATAAGAATAAATAGCATTTTATCTACTCATCACTACTTGGGGAATATTCAAGAAGAAATCATGTTCCACCTTACGATGAACTACCTCCTCAAGTTTCCCCTGATCTAATACCTTCATTCCCTCTAGAATAAACAACATCTTTGATGGCTATGTGGTTTTATTTTATAGATTTATTCTGAGGATATTTTTTAGTAGTTCCCTTATTTAAGGTATACCAACCTTTTTCCTATGACATATTTTTTTTTTTTTCTAAAAAAATAAAAAATTCTCTATAAATCATGTATTTCTCTTCCAAAGTCTTGTATTCCACCCCACTTAGTATTTATATCCAACTAAGTGATTAGCATAATATTTCTATCCCATTATTTTAATATTTTTAGGAGTCTTTTTAGGGAAGGTCCATAATGTGGACAAAATCAACAATAAAATTTCATAAGCTTGAAGGAAGTATTATAAAACCCTAGTGATATTTCCTAAATATTCCAAAAATTATATCTAATAATTGAAATAATAAAATATTTACCTCATTTTATAAGTCCAATCATGGTATCCATATCCATTCAACCCAATAAGGGTTCAACGTCTAAGAATATTCAATGTTTAAAAAGAAAAATATAGGGGCGTTACAACTTCCCTAAATGGCCATGGCTAAGGACTTGTGAGCCATATACTACACTAATAATATTAATGAAACTCATATCCAACTCCCATCCTAAGGAAAACCTATATAGGTTTTCTATATTTAATTTTAGGTTTTATTTATTTCTTCAACTAAAGGAGATCAAGTTATATGCTAAGGAACTAATATCCCCATTTGAAGATGTTGAAGCCTCAAGAACCATTTCTAATGTGAAAAACCAACTCATGTTTCTTATATCCCACTTATAGTTCTTTAAATAACCCGTATAATTAAATAAATTACTAGTTCATGGACACATTTGATGTTCTTGAAACATGAATATTCTGAAATAATAGGGAACTTATCTACCCTCCCACCTTGACCATGGTCGAGGCCAAATAACTCATTCCTATTTTTTAAAACCTACTAATGACATACAAAAAATCCATTCTAGGGACTCCGTTAATATTTACCTTGCTATGAGTTTTAGGCATTATTCATGCTAATTGAACTCAAGCAGATATATCAAGCTCTTAAGGACATAGTCATTTCCTCACCTTACCATTGAATTTTAAATTGAGAAGGTTCGTTTACAATTTAAACCCCATGCTTCCCCATGTGAGCTTTATTATCACTCGAAACCTATTTTGGACTTATAAAACCCTTACGTCAAACCTCTATCCCATGTATACTCTAATGAAACCCAGGCATGGCCTTGATATTCATAGTAGTGTGGAATATAACCTCTTTCTTACTTAAGATTTCTGATGTTTTTATGATGGTACCAATAATTATTTAGTTGCATATAAATGTTTTATAAGGGGCCTTGTCATGACTTAATTTTTGTTCCATCATGTTGTAGACAGAGAATACCAATGGGTTGGAGGTTTTTCTCATGGAACTTGAACCCTAATAATATACATTTATGGAAACAGAGCCCCGTTATACTCCCTTGACCTTTATTAGACCTTGATATCCATTCTTAGATAATAATTGATCTTACCATTGTACACATATCCAACTAAGAGATAAATGCAAAAAAATAGAGGTCATATATAGTGGTTTGAGGAAAATTATAATACTGATGTTGGTTGCCTTATGTTGACATGTTGTTTCTTGCTGCTAGTAGATTTTGGTTCATATGTTTTTTCTGAATTTTTCTTGGATATATATGATGCTTGTTGCTATAATGGATTCATGGATGATTATTGATATCCATTATATGCCAGCCATGTAGAGATGTATTGCTCCAATACTTGTGCTTCAGTTCTTGGTTCCTATTCATATGGAGTTGACCCTTTTCCATTGATGTTAAAGGGGGAGATAATTTGGATGGACTGAGTGAAGCTTTATTTTTGGAGAGTGTATGGAGATCATCCTCACATGTTGTTAATGTTGACATCAATACCAAAAGGAGAGTTTGTTAGAATTTTACTATGTGGCATTGATTTCAACAAGTTTATGGTGCTCCTTTACATCTGAATATGTGTTTGGATTTGTGGTCCTCGTGGTTGGAATTGGTGTCATTGATCATATTATGACACACGTGTGGGTGTGTGTTGGCATTGATGTTTGTACTATGATGATGGAACACATGATGGTGCATTAGAACCTTGATGGTGGCACATTGGTGATGGATGAGTTGGCATGTGTCAGTAGGAGCATTGATGGACATGTTATGATGGATTTTTTATCTCACTACAGGTAAAGTATGCCGATACAATTTGATCATGTATATCTAAATGTGATGGTGATGGTTCATGGCACACAAATTAAGCTTTCAACTAGGTCTTCAATAGGTCTTCATGTCTATGCCTATCAGGATGACTTGTTATAGTGATGTTATGTCATAATGATGGTAATAAAAATTTTATTAGCTTTTGTTAAAGGTGTTTCAACTTGTGGTGATGATTGCTGAAGAGTGGAGGAATTCTTGGCACACATTCCAACCTTGTTTGCTGGCCATCTAGGTCAACCTGGAAGTGACAATTCAGAGGCAGGTTTCAATCTACTTGCATGTGTGTCTAAGGCCATGTCTTATATAAGGGATTCTTGTGTTTGCTCAATTATTTTTTCAAATCCCTTGAGAATCAGAACATTCAAGATAATTTCAATGAATGTATTTTTCTTCCTTGACCATGGCCAGTCCCCTACAACCATCCCCACTATATAATACCCTAATGGCCTTCATTTAAAATTTTGATGCCACAATCCCTCGAGAGTGTTCCTATGTTTTGTTTTATAACTATTGTTTATGGTGACCATTATTCGATAGCTATGTGGATGGTCTAGGACCTAAGATTATTTATATAAAAAACATGGAAATCAAGGTGAGGAAATTTTATTTATGTCCACTTAGTTTTAAGAACATTTTTAAAACTCAAAACCTATTTCAATTTAAAAACACTCTCTCACTCAATTCATCCTATGCATGGTTACTATTTAACTTGATGATGAACATGACAACCATTTTTTACGAAATCCCTAACATAATATATTTTATGGGCCGTGTTCTGATTTAATAAAGGTTCCCATATCCATTTAGCGGCCTAGATATACCATATCAAATTGTATTATTGTAGTTTGGGAATAAAAAATAAAAATACAAACCATAAGAAAAAACATTTCATTGCTTATATTTGGTGATTAGAGTATCAAATTTGATTCATGATAGCATATGTGGGAATAAAATTTAACATCATTGTCTACAATTGCAATGAAAAATGAGAGGAAGCAGGAGGCAAAGGTTTATAAAATACCATTTCAGTCTAAAACTTTGGTGAGTATTACTTTTCTAATGGATATGAATTTAGATCTAATAATAACACCTCTTCAATTATTGTTATATGTATATATTTGAAACTTAAGGACTCCATGGGTCCTGTTTGTGGCCTCTATAGTTGTTACTATGTTTTTATTTACTTTTAATAAAATGGCGATGTATTCACATATACGATGATCGATATTTTTTCATGGATTGTTTATGTATCTTTCGTATATAATAATGTTTGATCGAACACGACCTAAATGATAATATTTTCAATTTTGATTGTTGTGTATATAACACTTTTTTTATTTCTTAATTTTAGCTTACTTATAATCTCCTTTCTTGTTCTCATCTCTTTTATTTACCCAAATGGACATTTTGTTCATTATTTCTATGTTTTTTTTCATTTCTCGTATACATAATTTTATATAGATATGTATACACATGCAAACACAATTTATCCATCATGTAAATGAATTATTTCTTTATATGTAAATATTTTGTTGAAGCTATATGAATTATTTATTTAATGTATCATGGTTCCCATTCCTTACAGTCAAGAGAAATATACTTCTTGATGCTATATTTAACTTACCTCTCATATTTAATTACAAGGTATCAACCAATCGTTTATAAAGAAACTATTTCTATTTTAATAATCTCTAGGGAATTATTATCACAACTGACCTTATACAACCATAATAATTGATCTAACTAGAGAATGTATCTTTTCAAACTAATACTGTGAAATTTAAAAAAGGATTAATATACAATTACTCTATGTGTCATTTACCATTTTTAGCTAGACTTACAAACAGAAGATGTTGGATATTGAAATTAAAATGAAGATAAAAATCCCATAGTTTTCTTTTACTCTTATATTTATGCATGCTGTTTAGTAACCATATATGAACATAATATGATTTCAGTATTGTAAATAAAAATTCAATACAACATCCTAAAAAAAATTCTTATTATATTTTTATTCTTCAATCCTTCTCTGATAAAAAAATTCCATATTCATAAATCATCACATAACTTGATCATTTTATTACTATAACTTCATACAGTTGAGTAACTATTGCATGCATCCAAAAATCTTTCCTTTCAAAAAAATTATTAAGTTAGTGACTTATTTAACTCTAACAATTCCTATTAAATCCATATTTCTTCCTTACATGCACATACATTAATATGAAGTATAAACCATGTATTAAAATACATGTAATTCTACATACAAATAAATAAAACTACAATATAGTCATGTATAAATTAATCAAGTAAAATTCATCATAAAAATAAACAACATTTTATCTACCCATTACTTATTGTGGAAAATCCAAGAACAGATGGTGTTCTAGCCAGCCATTGATATGAAACCAGCTCCAAAAATGGAGGAAAAGAGATATCAATGCCTTAGAAATTAGCCACTTTGAGTGGGTAACCTCCTTTATATTACATCAATGAATGAAAAATTATTTGATGATACAAATGATGAAACCTCCTTTATATGTATAGGATTCCATGGGTTCACAATATAAGCCTAACCGACCTAACAATAATAATGTAAGGGCACAATAATAACAATATGGCAGTTACAGGGGTACAAGAACAACAATAAGGGACTGCACTAGTAATATAGGCAACTAACATGCCCCTCCCATTCAAAAAAGTGTTGTCGTCGACGCTTGTGTAGATTAGGATGCTTCTGTACAAAATTTTCATACTCCCATGTAGAATCTTTGTTGGATAAATTCTTCCATTTGATGAGATACGCTGAAATTGATCAATTTTGTGGTTGTCGAGTTCTTATTTTCATGACTGCTTCAGGTTCTAATATGATTTTTCCTTCCTCAGAAAGTTTTAGAAATACTGTTTGAACTAGAATTTTTTCACCTATAACCTTATTTAAGCATGAAACATGGAAAACTCGATGCACTCCAGAAGAAGCAAGAAGCTCCAATTTATATGCCATAGTACCAATCTTTTGCAAAACCTTGTAAGCACCATAGTATTTTGGTGATAATTTATAATCCTGCTTAGCTTGGTTGAGGGAAATTTGTTTGTATGGTTGTAGTCGTAAAAATACCCGGTCTCCTACATCGAAACTTCTCTTGCTGCGATCTTGATCTACCTCTTGTTTAATTCGATTTTGTGCCAAATTTAGGTTATCCTTTAAGAGTTAGAGAACTTGTTGTTGATGCTTGATGTGATATTCCACTACTTGAACCATATAATTTTCTCTTATAGATGATTTGATGGATGGTGGATGATATCCATAAAGTCCCATAAATGAGGTCATTTTTGCTACAGTATGGAAGGAAGTTTTATACCACAATTCAGCCATAGGTAACCACTTGAACCATTGTTTTTTCTTATCAGATACAAAACAACGAATATATCATTCGAAACCTTTGTCCACTATCACAGTTTTCCCATCAGATTGAGGATGATAAGATGAGCTATGAGCTAGTTGAGTACCAAAACAAGAAAATAATTCCGTCCAAAAATTTCCAGTAAAAATGGGATCTCTTTCGCTTACAATAATCTTTGGGTCTCCATATAGCTTTTGAATTGTTTCCATAAATGCATTAGCTACTGTAATTGCTTTAAATGGATGATATAAGGCACAAAAGTGTGCATAATTGGTAAGTCTATCAACTACCACCATGATGACACTATTTCCTTTGGACTTAGGTAAAACCTATGATAAAATCCATTGAAATCTCCTCCCAATGTTTACTTGGAATGGATAAAGGTTCGAGAACACCCAGGGCCTTAATTGTCTCAACTTTACTTTTCTTGCAAACCAAAAATTCTGCCACAAAATTTTGAATATCAGATTCAAGGCCATCCCAAAAAAATTCTTTCTTCACCCAAGAGGGGAGCTTTTAAAATTTCCGAGTGTCCTTCTAAGAGATAACTGTGCAATTCCCAAAGAATAATTTTTTTTAGTTGGGAATTGTTACAAAGATATAAGTGATCTTTGTACCATAAGGAATCATTTTTCCAACTTAATGTATAACATGTACTACGATCTGAAGATATTCTTTGTTCGAAAAGGTGTTTAAGACTAACATGATCTGTTTTTACCTTCAAGTGCCTTCCCATTAAATAAGGTCAACATTTCTTAAGTGCATGTAGTATTTCCAACATTTCCTCCTCATAAATAGCTTTTTGTAAATACTTTCCTTTGATTGGACGACTTTCAAAAGCAATGGGTCTTCCTTCTTGGATTAAAAAAACACCAATTCTATTTTTTGAGGCATGGCATTCCATAATAAAGGTTTTTGTGAAGTTTTACATAGCTAAGACTGGTGCTACGCACATTTCCTCTTTAAGATGTTCAAAGACCTTAGTTTCTTTAGGAGTGCATGAAAATGCATCTTTCTTCAATAATGTTGTTAGAGGTGTTACTATTCTCCCATAATTATTAACAAACTTGTGATAATACCCTGTTAACCAAATAAATCCTGGCAATTGCTTTATGGTTATGGGGAATTTCCACTCCATAACGTCTTTAATTTTGTTAGGGTGTACCTTAACACCATCGTGAGATACAATATGACCTAGATATTCCACGTCTTGTGCTCCAAAGAAACATTTGGAGGTTTTTGCATATAATTGTTTCTCCTCCAATCGTTTGAGCACCCTGTCAACATTTTGAACATAATCCTTCCAAGACCTACTATAGATTAGTATACAATAAAATGAAAAGACCCTCTAGAAGAGGTTATAAAGAAGGTTTTTAGTGTTAAAAAATTGGCCAAAATTGTCAAAAAAACATATGCTACCACATATGTTTCTGGTAACGAAGGTTTTGGCAAAGCTTTTAATGGAAATTCAACACAAATAAAAACAAATGGGCAGCTGGAGGTTATTATGAATTTTTTTTCATCGATGCTCTTATTAGGTTTTAACGCACTGGTGTGTATTGGTAGAGAGCACACCTAGGTGGTCGAAGGAGAATGCACCGGGCCGTTAAGGAAAATAACAGCACTGGGCCTGATGTTGGTGATACAACGCATGGGGCCATTCCAATTGATCCTGGGATTTGAGCGGTGCCCATAGGTCGTATCAATGCGCCGGTGCGTATGCTTATATAAACGTCCTGGTGCATCATATCACACAAATGCACTGACGTTTACAATCGGTATCGCTATTCGTGTGGTGCAAATATGTCATACAAATGCACCGGTGCTTATCGACACATAAATGGCCCGGTGCATACTATCACACAAATGCACCAAGATTTGTAATTTCTATCGGTATTCGTGCGGTGCTTATTGGTCATCCAAATGTACTGGTCCGTATAGACATAAAAAACGCCCCAGTGTATAGTATCACACAGATGCACCGCAATTTATAATTGGTATCGGTATTCGTACGGTGCTCATAGGTAGTAAAACGAAACCAGTGCGTATAGATACATAAACACACTGGAGTGTCCTACCACACAAATGCCTAGATATTTTTAACTAGTTTTGGTATTTGTGCGGTCCCGATAGATAGTAAAAATGCATCAGTGCGCTTAATAATACAAGCGCACCGATTTTCATTTTGTATTTTTTAGAAACATTGACCTGTGGCAGTGCAATTATTGTGATTGTTTTAAATTCATTATTCATCAAAAGTCTACACATATTATAAGAATATTCATATTAATTAAATTTTTATTAATGCATTTGAATGTGATGTTTAGATTAATTCGTTATATCATATCATAATTATTGTGGTTTTTTAAAATTCATTATTCATAAAAAGTTGACACATATATATGTTATAACAATATTCATATGAATTAAATTTTTATTATTGCATTTGAGAATGACAATGGAGAACACAATAGCGACAATAGAGAACGCAATAGAATAAATTAAAACATTTTTTATTATATATATATATCTATATATATATATATGAATAAGACATTCTTTGTCATATAAAATGGGATAGTTATTGGTATCCCTTTATCTTTCAATTGGGACACTATGTCCATTACATTAACGAAAATGTCTGATTTCATAGACATTTTTCCAAAAATAGTACAATGCCTTACTTTTATATCGAAACATAGTGATCATCATTCTTCACTTGAACTGTTATCAATGCTAGAGATACTTCCATGAATTGGGTTATTTTCAAAAAAAAATTGTTCACGACATTGATTGTTTTCTTTTTCTTCACCTTCTTCCATCTACAAACATAAAAATAAACTGTAACGAGTGTATATACATTATTGAGAATAATGAAAATTTCAATATTAAATAATATACATCAATTTAAATAGAAAATAAATGATTTACCAATGCAACAATTGAATCATAAACTATACACATTCTTTCAAAACCATGTAACATGCCATCTTTCAAGATTTGATCTATTGGTGCAGTGCCATACTTTGTTTCCTGCAAGTTTTATACCCCATAAGAAATCATATATTTAATATAAAAGATTTATTTTTTCTATTAATTATAGATGGAGCTAAGTAAAACAAGATCGATAGATGCTTACAAATTCCACAATTAAGTTCTGATATGCCAACATATACGCACAACCCATATTTAAACCAATTTCAATCAATTCCTCTGATGGTTATTCTTTGTATGTTAACACCTGTTTGGAGACATTCAATGATGATTTTTGTAAAACAACTTAAAAATACAAAAATGAAATCTAGTTAAGTTGTTATAAGGAAGAAACAATTACTCACAAACTTAGATATCAATCCTTTTCTTCCTTGTCATCCTGTTTTATGTGTTTAATGGGTTCCATTTTCTTTTCTTTTATGCAAGAAAATAATTGAAAATTAATATTTAATGTTAAACTGTTTATTTATTTTAACTAATGATAAAAAAATTCAATGATTACATATTACATTTGAAGCACGTTGTTGTTCAGATGGCTCATCCCGCGATTCAATTTTGTCCATTTCTTTGACCATCTCCTTGTCCACCTTTTTGGACATTCCTACTGCCATATTTCTGATATCAGCTCGTTCATCTTTTGAGATTTTCATAATCTTCTTCAAAATGTAACATGACAATAAACTATTTAATTTTTATATTGATATATGAAAAGTAAGTATGACAAAAGTGATATTTATAAATAATTCTAGACAAACATCTAAAGGAATATTACTTCTTCATTCCTTTTTTTTTATACGTTTTTTCTATTCAAAGTCTGACATGTCTCATTGACCAATTCTCTGGAAACTCTTCCTGTAGTTTACATGAAATCTGGTCCTTGGAATCATTGGATTGGTTTTTGTATTGTAAGTGGAAAGAACGTCTATACATTCATTCCACTAGATCCCTAAAACATTTGTAAAAGGTTTCCCACCTTTCGTTAACCTCTAACACCACTCCAGCTGAGCTAAGGAGAAATTCGTTTTCATTTGCATGTTCTATTGTTTTTATTTTCTTAGAACAACACTCCTTTTTTGATTTTTTGGTCCCTATAGAACATTAAACAGAGGTGAACTAATAGAATATTGAAAATTTCAATATTAAATAATATACCTCAATGTAAATAGAAAATAAATGATTTACCAATGGAAAAATTGACTCATAAACTATACACATTCTTTCAAAATCATGTAACATGCCATCTTTCAAGATTTGATCTATTGGTGCAGTGCCATACTTTGATTCCTGCAAGTTTTATACCCCAAAAGAAATCATATATTTAATATAAAATATTTATTTTTTCTATTAATTATAGATGGAGCTAAGTAAAACAAGATTGATAGATGCTTACAAATTCCACAATTAAGTTCCGATATACCAACATATACGCACAACCCACATTTAAACCAATTTCAATCAATTCCTCTGATGGTTATTCTTTGTATGTTAACACCTGTTTGGCGACATTCAATGATGATTTTTGTAAAACAACTTAAAAATACAAAAATGAAATCTAGTTAAGTTGTGATAAGGATGTAACAATTACTCACAAACTTAGATATCAATCCTTTTCTTCCTAACAAGATCGAGTCATCCTTGTATTGCTTCCGATGACTTCCATGAACATACCCAGGAAGGAATTCACTTCTCAACGTGGCCAGGTGCACTGCTCCTCCATTAGTGATTTCCTTCACAACATAGGGCCCTAGCCAATGCATTTTCAACTTTCTTGGTTGGTGCACAAAATTTATTTCATATAGTAAGACCAAATCAACTTCCTTGAATACCTTTTTCCTGATGTGCATGTCATGTCATTCTTTTTCACGTACCTTTTGAGCTTGCTGGTGATAATTGGTAATAAAATGATCTTCTTCCAGAGCACCTAACTATGACAACCAGTCCTTGAGAGCATCTTCTTCAGCCATATTGGTAAATGTTGCAATGCGAAAAGTAGGAACAATGAAATCCATGTGAAAAATATACTCTTGCCCATTTACCATCCTGAAAGGTGTCCTTCTAGTCAACTTCTTGCAAGCAGTCTTGTATTCCCAGAGAACTATTGGCACTTGCTCATCCCAATCATTTCTATTAGCCTTGCATACCTTAGTGAGCGTGGTCTCCAAGATTTTATTGAAACCTTCAATTGTGCCATTTTTCCGAGGATGATAGGGAGATCTCTTATGATGACCATCGTGAATTCTTCAATTAATACTTCAATGGTGTCATTTACAAAATGTGTGTCTTGATCACTTATTAGAATCTTAGGACAACCAAACATAGTCACAATATTCTGAAAAAAATATTGCACAGCTATATCAACAGTAAAATCCTTCAATAGTTTGGATTTAGCCAATATAGTTACATAATTCGTCGCAGTGATAATGTTGCATGCAACACTCTTCCTTCAAGGAGTATTAATCGGCCCCACAAAGTCTATAGCCCATTTTTCAAAATATTTCAGCGCTATATTCGGATTCAAAGAAATCTCATCTCTGTAAGAAGGCTTTCGCATCCTCTTACATGCATCACATCTGCATCAATGCACATAGGCATCATTGTGAAGTGTGGGCCACCATAACCTGGCTCGCAAAATATTATGCTCAGTGGCCTTACTGGCATAATGACCATTGAAAATTCCTCCGTGAGCTTCATTTAGAATTGCACGTCTCTCATATTCTAGGACATACCTAAGAAAAACCTCATCCACAACCATTTTGTAAAATTGTCCAGCATGAATGGTAAATTCTGTTCTGTGCGCCATGATTTCCTTCTTCCGCTCAACTGTATACTCCTCAGGTACACCTCCAGTAGTCAAAAGCTGAATGATATCAAGTAAATTCTCATGAACCACCTTTAACGCAAACAATTTTGTGTATGGAAATACATTATCTATATTTGTAGGTTCCTCTCTTGTTTCAATGCACGACAGATGGTCTGGCCCAACATTTAACCTTCCTAATTTTACCATAATTTCAAAATCATATTCCTGGAATAACAGCAACCATCTTCAAAAATCTCCACCCCAACACAAGCTTGTTGAAAAGGTACTTCAAAGTAGAATGATCATTGAACATCTTGAAGTTACCTCCTAATAGATAGTGGTAGAATTTCTCCAACGTATAAACCATTTTTAGCACATCCCTTTCCATGGTTGAATATTCTTTTGTCAACTTGATAATTATTTAGCTGGCATAATAAATGGGATGATCAATGTCCCCTACTCCTGGATGCACTAGAAGAACTCCAAGCACAATAAACGAGGCATCCACATGTACGTGAAAGGCCTTTAACTAATCTGGGAAGATTAGGATGGGCGCAGTGACCATATTTTCTTTTAGCAGCTCAAACTTTTTTAACAGCCTATGTCCCAGCAGAATGTTGCATCCCTTTTGACAAGCCTTTCCATGGGCATATTTATCAGTGCATATCCCTAAATAAACTTCCTATAATACCCAATATGCCCCAATATTGAGCGCATGTGCTTAATATTCTTATGTACTTCGAAATTGACTATGACTGCAATATTTGTCAGATCCACCATAAATCCCTGTTGGCAGACAATGTGTCCCAAAAATATTCCAAATGGTACATAGGATATACAATTATTCAAATTAAAGGAGATCTGATACTTCCTAAAAGTATCCATCATTAAGTGAAAATTTTACACATGCTTCTTTAACAACCCAAATACAGTCATATAATCAAAGTAAACCTCTAAAAAATTGTTTATGAATTACTTGAAAGCAACAACTACCACACATGAGAAAATTTTAGGATAATTCTTCAATCCGAAGGGCATAACTATATATTGGAAAGATCCCCATAAAGTCGAAAAGTAGTCTTACTCCTATCTTCTGGCACAATATATATCTAATGATATACTGAAAACCTATCTATGAATGAGTATGCTTCGTGACCTCCATCATTATCCAAAATTTCATCAAATAATGAACTTGGGAATTGATCATGCAAAAAAGCACCATTCATTTTGTGCATATCTACACAAATTTTTATTTTTCCCTTAGTATTTTTATCAACCATTGGACATACCCAGTCAGATTCTTCTACAGGTTCGATGATGCCTGCTGCCATAATTTTTTCCAACTTTTATTTCACCTACTTATTATATATAGGATTCAACCTGTATAGGCATTGTTTTACTGTTCATGCATAAAGCTTCAATGTGATTTTCATCACCTCAAGTTCCCCAATGATTCCTTTCAACTATGAAAACTTTGTAGGGAACAAATATTGATATTTAGTTAGGAACTCAACAACCTTGTTTACTGTCTCATCATCACAATAGTCTCTAATATTTTCCAACTTAGGTTGTTCTTGAGTTCCAATATTCACTTGTATGAGATTTAGGTCCTTTGTCACATCCAGTGAAGTGATGGAGGGCCCAACCACTATGTGTTGTCCCTCAGATTTATGCATCATGATGTTTCTTGGATTTTCTTCATTTTCTTCAACTATTGGGTTTGTGAAGTTCACAATGGCTTTCATCTTCCCATACCAAGTTGGTGGAGGACACTCAATGGCAGGCTTTGAGGTATGAAAGATGAATTCTTGAATATTATGGAAATCTCAGCCAACTGTATCAAATCCACTCTCAAAGCTAAATGAAGGAATAAATATCTCTGTCATTGCAGACCATTCACCAGTGCCTCTGCCCAAATCTGTCTCCAGGTATCATTAAGTAGGCACGTTTCATAATGTGTGAATAAACATATGAACCCATTGAGGTCTTGGTTCTATGCCCCATACCTGATTCCATATTTCCAAATGTCTACGCAGATCTTCTCTGCCAGAGTATGCATCTTCCATTTTAATAACTGGACATTCAAACCATAACCTCATCATGAGCGCACATTCTGCCTAGTTTCCCATATTCTCCTTGTGAGTTTCCCACGATCTTGTCGAAGTAGTGAGCAAATCATGATCCAAAGCATGCAATATTTGTACTTCAGGCACAGTTCTTTCTAGCTCTCCCATAAACATGTTTACATCATTTAATCAATGGTAGTGTGGAAAATCACATACCTCAGATGTTATACAACGTAGATATCGAGTCACACAATGACAGCACAACAAGGACACCTCATGCAATACGTTCTGCCAATTTTCCATGTATTCATCAGAGTTTGAAAAATAAGAGCTATCCTTCTACCACTTAAGATTCCCATCTGCCATTGGATTCATCCAGTCTTCCTCGAGAAATTTTAGCTTATATATTTAATCGATGTCATCCTTGGCGCACACTGGTTCGATATATCATTTGCCTTTTGCAGGGTCTGGAGGAATGATTACCCAAAATTCGTTACTTTCAAACTCCATCCTCCATTTCTTTATATTTATAACACCATCCACGTCAATACTCCAGTCCAATCCTAGCCATGCAGGATATGGATCAGTTTCATCTACAATTTGGATAACTTCAAATTCTACCATTACCTTAAATACTTATATACTGACTGCCACTTGTCATAATCTTCCTAAAATTGTATAAAAATCCATTCGTAGAGCGTGCACATACAAAATTATACAAAATGACTTTGGAAATTGTGCCTTAGGGGACCCCTCTCCAGCAAGTCACATATATGATTATCAATATTTTTTCATGGATTGATTATGTATATTTCTAATATAATAATGTCTAATTCAACTCGACCTAAATGATAAAATTTTCAATTTTTATTTTTGTGTATATAACACTTTTTTTATCTCATAATTAGAAATTACTTATATTTTCATTTTCTTGTTCTCGTCTCTTTTACTTTACCCAGATGGACATTTTGTTCATTGTTTCTATGTTTTTTGGCATTTATCCTATACATAAATTTATATAGAGATGTATACACATGTACACACAATTTCTCCACCATATAAATGAATGCTATATATATATATATATATATATATATATATTTATTGAAACTCTATGAATTCTTTATTTAATGTATCATGTTTCCTATTCCTTACATTCAAGAGCAATATACTTCTTGATGATAGATTTAAATTACATGCCTTATTTAATTCGAAGGGATCAACCAATCATGTATAAAGAAACTATTTTTATTTTAATAATAACCATGGTCAATTGCCATTTCTAGCCAGATTTACAAATAGAAGATATTCCAGATTGAAATTAAAATGAAGATAAAAATACTATAGATTTATTTTCCGTTTATAGGTATGCATGTTCTCTCATAACCATACATGACCATAACAATATCACGGTATTCTTAATAAAACTTCAATAGAATATCCATAGAACACTTCTTATTATATTTTTATTCTTCTATCATTTTCTGATACAAATTTTCCATTTTCATAAATAATCAATGACCTTAATAAATGTATTACAATAACTTCATACAATTGAGTATCTATTGCATAAATGCATCAATACTTCCTTTCAAAACAAATTTTAGGTTAGCTACTTATTTAACTCTAACAATTCCTATTAAAACCATATTTCTTCCTTGCATGCACATAAATTAATATTAATTAGAAATCATGTATACAAATGCATGTAATTCTACATATAATAAATAAAACTAGAATATTATCATGTATAAAATAATCAAGTAAACTTCAACATAAGAATAAATAGCATTTTATCTACCCATCACTACTTGGGGAATATTCAAGAACAGAGCATGTTCCACCTTACGATGAACTACCTCCTCGAGTTTCCCCCGATCTAATACCTTCATTCCCTCTAGAATAAACAACATCTTTGATGGCTATGTGGTTTTATTTTATAGATTTATTCCGAGGATATTTTTTAGTAGTTCCCTTATTTAAGGTATACCAACCTTTTTCCTATGACATTTTTTTTTATATTTTCTAAAAAAAATAAAAAATTCTCTTTAAATCATTTATTTCTCTTCCAAAGTCTTTTATTCCACCCCACTTAGTATTTATCTCCAACTAAATGATTAGCATAATATTTCTATCCCATTATTTTAATATTTTTAGGAGTCTTTTTAGGGAAGGTTCATAATGTGGAAAAAATCAACAATAAAATTTCATAAGCTTGAAGGAAGTATTATAAAACCCTAGTGATATTTCCTAAATATTCCAAAAAGTATATCTAATAATTGAAATAATAAAATATTTACCTCATTTTATAATTCCAATCATGGTATCCATATCCATTCAACCCAATAAGGGTTCAACGTCTAAGAATATTCAATGTTTAAAAAGAAAAATATAGGGGCGTTACAACTTCCCTAAAATGGCCATGGCTAAGGAATTTTGAGCCATATACTACACTAATAATTTTAATGAAACTCATATCCAACTCCCATCCTAAGGAAAACCTATATAGGTTTTCGATATTTAATTTTAGGTTTTATTTGTTTCTTCAACTAAAGGAGATCAAGTTATATGCTAAGGAACTAATATCCCCATTTGAAGATTTTGAAGCCCCAAGAACCATTTCTAATGTGAAAAATCAACTCATGTTTCCTATATCCCACTTACATTTCTTGAAATAACCCATATAATTAAATAAATTACTAGTTCATGGACACATTCAATGTTCTTAAAACATGAATATTCTGAAATAATAGGGAACTTATCTCCCCTCCCACCTTGACCATGTTCGAGGCCAAATAACTCATTCCTATTGTTTAAAACCTACTAATGACATACACAAAATCCATTCTAGGGACTCCCTTAATATTTACCTTGCTATGAGTTTTAGGCATTATTCACGCTAATTGAACTCAAGCAGATATATCAAGCTCTTAAGGACATAGTCATTTCCTCACCTTACCATGAAAATTTAAATTGAGAGGGTTCGTTTACAATTTAAACCCCATGCTTCCCCATGTGAGCTTTCTTATCACTGCAGACGTATTTTGGACTTACAAAACCCTTACGTCAAACCTCTATCCCATGTATAGTCTAATGAAACCCAAGCCTGGCCTTGATATTCATAGTAGTGTGGAATATAACCTCATTCTTACTTAAGATTTCTGATGTTTTTATGATGATACCAATAATTCTTTAGTCGCATATAAATGTGTTATAAGGGGCCTTGTCATGACTTAAATTTTGTTCCATAGTGTTGCAGATAGAGAATACCGATGGGTTGGAGGTTTTTCTCATGGAACTTGAACCCTAATAATATACATTTATGGAAACAGAGCCCCGTTATCCTCCCTTGACCTTTATTATACCTTGATATCCATTCTTAGATAATAACTGATCTTACCATTGTACACATATCCAACTAAGAGATAAATGCAACAAAATAGAGGTCATATATAGTGGTTTGAGGAAAATTATAATACTGATGTTGGTTGCCTTATGTTGACATGTTGTTTCTTGCTGCTAGTAAATTTTGGTTCATATGTTTTTCTGAATTTTTCTTGGATATATATGATGCTTGTTTCTATAATGGATTCATGGATGATTCTTGATATCCATTATATGCCAGCCATGTAGAGATGTATTGCTCCAATACTTGTGCTTCAGTTCCTGGTTCCTATTCATATGGAGTTGACCCTTTTCCATTGATGTTAAAGGGGGAGATAGTTTGGATGGAATGAGTCCAGCTTTATTTTTGGGGAGTGTATGGAGATCATCCTCACATGTTTTTAATGTTGACATCAATACCAAAAGGAGAGTTTGTTAGAATTTTACTATGTGGCATTGATTTCAACAAGTTTATGGTGCTCCTTTTCATCTGAATATGTGTTTGGATTGGTGGTCCTCGTGGTTGGAATTGGTGTCATTGATCATATTATGACACACGTGTGGGTGTGTGTTGGCATTGACGTTTGTACTATGATGATGGAACACATGATGGTGCATTAGAACCTTGATGGTGGCACATTAGTGATGGATAAGTTGGCATGTGTCGGTAGGAGCATTGATGGACATGTTATGATGGATTTTTTATGTCGCTACAGGTAAAGTATTCCGATACAGTTTGATCATGTATATCTAAATGTGATGGTGATGGTTCATGGCACACAAATTAAGCTTTCAACTAGGTCCTCATTAGGTCTTCAAGTCTATGCCTATCAGGATGACTTGTTATAGTGTTGTTATGTCCTAATGATGGTAATAAAAATTTTATTAGGTTCTTTTATACGTGTTTCAACTTGTGGTGATGATTGATTAAGAGTGGAGGAATACTTGGCACACATTCCAACTGTGTTTGTTGCCCATCTAGGTCAACCTAGAAGTGAAAATTCAGAGGCATGTTTCAATCTACTTGCATGTGTGTCTAAGGCCATGTCTTATATAAGGGATTCTTGTGTTTGCTCAATTATTTTTTCAAATCCCTTGAGAATCAGAACATTCAAGACAATTTCAATGAACATATTTTTCTTCCTTGACCATGGCCATTCCCCTACAACCATCCCCACTATAGAATACCCTAATGGCCTTCATTTCAAATTTTGATGCCACAATCCCTCGAGAGTGTTCCTATGTTTTGTTTTATAACTATTGTTTATGGTTACCATTATTCGATAGCTATCTTGACGGTCTAAGACCTAAGATTATTTATATAAAAAACATGGAAATCAAGGTGAGGAAATTTTATTTATGTCCACTTAGTTTTAAGAACATTTTTAAAACTCAAAACCTATTTCAATTTAAAAACACTCTCTCACTCAATTCATCCTATGCATGGTTACTATTGAACTTGATGATGACCATGAGAACCATTTTTTACGAAATCCCTAACATAATGTATTTTATGGGCCGTGTTCTGATTTAATAAAGGTGCCCATATCCATTTAGCGGCCTAAATATACCATATCAAATTGTATTATTGTAGTTTGGGAATAAAAAATAAAAATACAAATCATAACAAAAAAAATTGCATTGCTTATATTTGGTGATTAGAGTATCAAAGTTGATTCATGATAGCATATGTGGGAATAAAATTTAACATCATTGTCTACAATTGCAATGAAAAATGAGAGGAAGCAGGAGGGAAAGGTTTATAAAATACCATTTCAGTCTAAAACTTTGGTGAGTATTACTTTTCTAATGGATATGAATTTAGATCTAATAATAACACCTCTTAAATTATTGTTATATGTATATATTTGAAACTTAAGGACTCCATGGGTCCTGTTTGTGGCCTCTATAGTTGTCACTATGTTTTTTTTTACTTTTAATAAAATGGCCATGTATTCACATATACGATGATCGATATTTTTTCATGGATTGTTTATGTATCTTTAGTATATAATAATGTTCCATCGAACACGACCTAAATGATAATATTTTCAATTTTGATTGTTGTGTATATAAAAAATTTTTGATTTCTTAATTTTAGCTTACTTATAATCTCCTTTCTTGTTCTCATCTCTTTTATTTACCCAAATGGACATTTTGTTCATTATTTCTATGTTTTTTTTTATTTCTCGTATACATAATTTTATATAGATATGTATACACATGCAAACACAATTTATCCATCATGTAAATGAATTATTTCTTTATATGTAAATATTTTGTTGAAGCTATATGAATTATTTATTTAATGTATCATGGTTCCCATTCCTTACAGTCAAGATAAATATACTTCTTGATGCTATATTTAACTTACCTCTCTTATTTAATTACAAGGTATCAACCAATCATTTATAAAGAAACTATTTCTATTTTAATAATCTCTAGGGAATTATTATAACAACTGACCTTATACAACCATAATAATTGATCTAACTAGAGAATGTATGTTTTCAAACTAATACTATGAATTTTAAAAAGGATTAATATACAATTACTCTATGTGTCATTTACCATTTTTTTCTAGACTTACAAATAGAAGATGTTGGATATTGAAATTAAAATGAAGATAAAAATTCCATAGTTTTCTTTTACTCTTAAATTTATGCATGCTCTTCAGTAACCATATATGAACATAATATGATTTCAGTATTGTTAGTAAAAATTCAATACAACATCCTTAAAAAAATTCTTATTATATTTTTATTCTTCAATCCTTTTCTAATAAAAAATTTCCATATTCATAAATCATCACATAACTTGATCATTTTATTACTATAACTTCATACAGTTGAGTAACTATTGCATGCATCCAAAAATATTTCCTTTCAAAAAAATTATTAAGTTAGCGACTTATTTAACTCTAACAATTCCTATTAAATCCATATTTCTTCCTTACATGCACATAAATTAATATGAAGTATAAACCATGTATAAAAATACATGTAATTCTACATACAAATAAATAAAACTACAATATAGTCATGTATAAATTAATCAAGTAAACTTCATCATAAAAATAAACAACATTTTATCTACCCATTACTTATTGTGGAAAATCCAAGAACAGATGGTGTTCTAGCCAGCCATTGTTATGAAACCAACTCCAAAAATGGAGGAAAAGAGATATCAATGCCTTAGAAATTAGCCACTTCGAGTGGGTAACCTCCTTTAGATTACATGAATGAAAAATTATTGGATGATACAAATGATAAAACCTCCTTTCTATGTATAGGAGTCCATGGGGTCACAATATAAGCCTAACCCACCTAACAATAATAATGTAAGGGCACAATAATAACAATATGGTGGTTACAGGGGTACACGAACAACAATAAGGGAGTGAACTAGTAATATAGGCACCTAACATGACCCTCCCATTCAAAAAAGTGTTGTCGTCGACGCTTGTGTAGATTAGGATGCTTCTGTACAAAATTTTCATACTCCCATGTAGAATCTTTGTTGGATAAATTCTCCAACTTGATGAGATACGCTGAAATTGATCAATTTCGTGGTTGTCGAGTTCTTATTTTCATGACTGCTTCAGGTTCTAATATGATTTTTCCTTCCTCATAAAGTTTTAGAAATATTGTTTGAACTATAATTTTTTCACCTATAACCTTATTTAAGCATGAAACATGTAAAACTCGATGCACTCCAGAAGAAGCAAGAAGCTCCAATTTATATGCCATAGTACCAATCTTTTGCAAAACCTTGTAAGCACCATAGTAATTTGGCGATAATTTATTATCCTGCTTAGCTTGGTTGAGGGACATTTGTTTGTATGGTTGTAGTCGTAAAAATACCCGGTCTCCTATATCGAAACTTCTCTTGCTGCGATCTTGATCTTCGTCTTGTTTAATTCGATTTTGTGCGAAATTTAGGTTATCCTTTAAGAGTTGGAGAACTTGTTGTTGATGCTTGATGTGATATTCCACTGATTGAACCATATAATTTTCTCTTATAGATGATTTTATGGACGGTCAATGATATCCATAAAGTTCCATAAATGAGGTCATGTTTGCTACAGTATGGAAGGAGGTGTTATACCACAATTCAGCCACAGGTAACCACTTGAACCATTGTTTTTGCTTATCATATACAAAACAATGAAGGTATCATTCCAAATTTTTTTTCACTATCACAGTTTTCCCATCAGATTGAGGATGATAAGATGAGCTATGAGCTAGTTGAGTACCAAAACAAGAAAATAATTCCGTCCGAAAATTTCCAGTAAAAATGGGATCTCTTTCGCTTACAATAATCTTTGGGTCTCCATATAGCTTTTGAATTGTTTCCATAAATGCATTAGCTACTGTAATTGCTTTAAATGGATGATATAACGCAAAAAAGTGTGCATACTTGGTAAGTATATCAACTACCACCATGATGACACTATTTCCTTTGGACTTAGGTAAAACCTATGATAAAATCAATTGAAATCTCCTCCCGACGTTCACTTGGAATGGATAAAGGTTTGAGAAGACCCAGGGCCTTAATTGGCTCAACTTTATTTTTCTTGCAAACCAAACATTCTGCCACAAACGTTTGAATATCAGATTCAAGGCCATCCTAAAAAAATTCTTTCTTCACCCAAGAGGGGAGCTTTTAAAATTTCCGAGTGTCCTTCTAAGAGATAACTGTGCAATTCCAAAAGAATATTTTGTTTTAGTTGGGAATTGTTACAAAGATATAAGTGATCTTTGTACCATAAGGAATCATTTTTCCAACTTAATGTATAACATGTACTAGGATCTTCCTGCAACTTTTCAACGAGTGTCCACACTTCTTCGTTCTTTTTTCCATTCATCCTTTACTTTGGTTATCCAAAATGGTTGGCTAATAGAAATGGCACAAAGCAATACTTCCACCTCTTCATCCTTTCTTGAGAGTGCATATGCAACAACATTTAGCTTCCCTTTTTTGTAGATGATTTAAAACTCATAATCAAACATCTTTGTGACCCATTTTTGCCACTCTTCTGAAGATATTCTTTGTTCCAAAAAGTGTTTAAGACTATCATGATCTTTTTTTACCTTCAAGTGTCTTCCCATTAAATAAGGTCATCATTTCTTAAGTGCATGTAGTATTTCCAACATTTCCTTCTCATAAATAGCTTTTTGTAAATACTTGCCTTTGACTGGACGACTTTCAAAAGCAATGGGTCTTCCTTCTTGGATTAAAACAACACCAATTCTATTTGTTCAGGCATGGCATTCCATAATAAAGGTTTTTGTGAAGTCTGGCATAGCTAAGACTGGTGCTATGCACATTTCCTCTTTAAGATGTTCAAAGACCTTAGTTGCTTCAGGAGTGCATGAAAATGCATCTTTCTTCAATAATGTTGTTAGAGGTGTTACTATTCTCCCATAATTATTAACAAACTTGTGATAATACCCTGTTAACCAAATAAATCCTCGCAACTGCTTTATGGTTATGGGGACCTTCCACTCCATAATGTCTTTAATTTTGTTAGGGTGTACCTTAACACCCTCGTGAGATACAATATGACATAGATATTCCACGTATTGTGCTCCAAAGAAACATTTGGAGGTTTTTGCATATAATTGTTTCTCCTCCAATAGTTTGAGCACCCCGTCAACATGTTGAACATAATCCTTCCAAGACCTACTATAGATTAGTATACACTAAAAGGAAAAGACCCTCTAGAAGAGATTATAGAGAAGGTTTTTAGTGTTATAAAATTGGCCAAAATTGTCAAAAAAACATACGCTACCACATATGTTTCTGGTAACGAAGGTTTTGGCAAAGCTTTTAATGGAAATTCAACACAAATAAAAAAAAATGGACAGCTGGAGGTTATTACGAATGTTTTTTCATCGATTCTCTTATCAGGTTTTAACGCACCGATGCGTATTGGTAGAGAGCACACCTGGGCGGTCGAAGGAGAATGCACCGGGCCGTTAAGGAAAATAACAGCACCGGGCCTGATGTTGGTGATACAATGCACAGGGCCATTCTAATTGATCTTGGGATTTCAGCGGTGCCCATAGGTCATATCAATGCGCCAGTGCGTATGCTTATATAAACGCCCTGGTGCATTGTATCACACAAATGCACCGAGGTTTACAATTGGTATCGATATTCGTGTGATGCAAATATGTCATACAAATGCACCAGTGCTTATCGACACATAAATGGCCCGGTGCATACTATCACACAAATGCACCAAGATTGTAATTTCTATCGGTATTTGTGCGGTGCTTATTGGTCATCCAAATGCACTGGTGCGTATAGACATAAAAAAAGCCCCAGTGCATAGTATCACACAGACGCACCGCAATTTATAATTGGTATCGGTATTCGTACGGTGCTCATAGGCGGTAAAATGAAACCGGTGCGTATAGATACATAAACACACTGGAGTGTCCTACCACATAAACGCCTGGATATTTTTAACTAGTTTTGGTATTTGTGCGGTCCCGATAGGTAGTAAAAATGCACCAGTGCGCTTAATAATACAAGCGCACCGGTTTTCATTTTGTATTTTTTAGAAACACCGACCTGTGGCAGTGCAATTATTGTGATTGTTTTAAAATCATTATTCATCAAAATTCGACACATATTATAAGAATATTCATATTAATTAAATTTTTATTAATACATTTGAATGTGATGTTTAGATTAATTTTTTATATCATATCATAATTATTGTGGTGTTTTAAAATTCATTATTCATCAAAAGTTGACACATATATATGTTATAACAATATTCATATGAATTAAATTTTTATTATTGCATTTGAGAATGACAATGGAGAACACAATAGCGATAATAGAGAACGCAATAGAATAAATTAAAACATTATATATATATATATATATATATGAATAAGACATTCTTTGTCATATAAAATGGGATAGTTATTGGTATCCCTTTATCTTTAAATTGGGACACTATGTCCATTACATTAAAGAAAATGTCTGATTTCACTGACATTTTTCCAAAAATAGTACAATGCCTTACTTTTATATCCAAACATAGTGATCATCATTCTCCACTTGAACTACTATCAATGCTAGAGATACTTCCATGACTTGGGTTATTTTCAAAAAAAAATTGTTCACGACATTGATTGTTTTCCTTTTCTTCACCTTCTTCCATCTACAAACATAAAAATAAACTGTAACGAGTGTATATACATTACTGATAATAATGAAAATTTAAATATTAAATAATATACATCAATGTAAATAGAAAATAAATGATTTACCAATGCAACAATTGACTCATAAACTATACACATTCTTTCAAAACCATGTAACATGCCATTTTTCAAGATTTGATCTATTGGTGCAGTGCCATACTTTGTTTGCTGCAAGTTTTATACCCCATAAGAAATCATATATTTAATATAGAAGATTTATTTTTTCTATTAATTATAGATGGAGATAAGTAAAACAAGATCGATAGATGCTTACAAATTCCACAATTAAGTTCTGATATGCCAACATATACGTACAACCCATATTTAAACCAATTTCAATCAATTCCTCTGATGGTTATTCTTTGTATGTTAACACCTGTTTGGAGACATTCAATGATGATTTTTGTAAAAAAACTTAAAAATACAAAAGTGAAATCTAGTTAAGTTGTTATAAGGAAGTAACAATTACTCACAAACTTACATATCAATCCTTTTCTTCCTTGTCATCCTGTTTTATGTGCTGAATGGGTTCCATTTTCTTTTCTTTTCTGCAAGAAAATACTTGAAAATTAATATTTAATGTTAAACTGTTTATTTATTTTAACAAATGATAAAAAAATTCAATGATTACATATTACATTTGAAGCACGTTGTTGTTCATATGGCTCATCCCACGATGAAATTTTGTCTATTTCTTTGACCATCTCCTTGTACACCTTTTTGGACATTCCTACTGGCATATTTATGAAATCAGCTCGTTCATCTTTTGAGATTTTCATAATCTTCCTGAAAATGTAACATGACAATAAACTATTTATTTTTTATATTGATATATGAAAATTAAGTATGACAAAAGTGATATTTATAAATAATTTTAGACAAACATCTAAAGGAATATTACTTCTTCATTCCTTCTTTTTTTGTACGTTTTTGCTATTAAAATTCTGACATGTCTCATTGACCAATTCTCTGGAAACTCTTCCTATAGTTTACATGAAATCTGGTCCTTGGAATCATTGGATTGGTTTCTGTATTGTAAGTGGAAATAACGTCTATACATTCATTCCACTAGATCCCTCAAACATTTGTAAAAGGTTTTCCCCCTTTCGTTAACCTCCAACACCACTCCAGCTGAGCTAAGGAGAAATTCATTTTCATTTGCATGTTCTATTGTTTTTATTTTCTTAGAACAACATTCCTTTTTTGATGTTTTGGTCCCTATAGAAAATTAAACAGAGGTGAATTAATAGAATTTTTCACACAGGTTATCTAATAATTTTAATTATATTATTAATGAAAACTAAAAAAAGAAACTCATATTGGATCGATAGTATTTTTTCATTCACCTCATTCATTCTTTTGCAATTTTTCCATCAAGCTTATATGTTATTCTGGTCCTAGATCATAAATAATTTGATCGAGCTTCTTCATTTTGTGGCTCTGCATGATACACATTAAACAATACATATTATTTAAACTTACATATAGTTCAAAAATATTTTTTTTGTAAAAAAATTTCAAAGAACTTGCCTTTTTTTATTTTCTCAATATGTTATCAGTATTTTTGTTACTTGATCTCTTGTCAGTCATTTCTTTAAAAATATCAAACCTGTATCATATCAGTCAATAATATATTTTTAAATAAACTATCAACTTCTCAATAAATAAAAAAATCTCAAAAAACCGGTGCGCCATTCATGGTGAATGCACCGATGTCGGTGTGTGTATGTCTTTCCCACGCACCGCAAAAACAGTATAATACATCGTACAGTGATCTATGTGAACAAGAAACCCCAGTGCGTTACATTTCAATGAACGCACCAGTTAGCCATCATAAAAATAATAAAAATCGTCTAGTGTTAGATTTTTTAGCACAAATCTATGGTATATTTTACATATGGCGCACCGTTAAGAAAATATTATTTTTTCACATTACTTATCCGGTGCTCTTGTAAACAATAGAGCAACAATGTGCTAACTTACATAGGGTGCACTGGTAAAAATTCTTTTTTTTTTTAAATCATTCCAAGGCCCACATGGATTAGGATACAACTATGCTAATCGTCGCATCGGTTGCATGTCTTAGGTCTATATTTAGCAATACAAACCCTATAAATCTAAATTGAAAAGTCCTAACTCTGAATCATAGAAAGAAGAAGAAGAAAGGGGAGAAAAAAAGGAATGTAACACTACAAGAAAAAAGCATATTGGTGAGGGGCGAAAATGGTCACCATAAGCTCATTGGTGAGGGTCAAAAGAGCCTTCGTCACCAAAAATTGAACGTCACCAAAGGTGGCGTCACCGAAAGTATAGGTGTTGTGGTGACATTCAAGGTCCATCACCAATAATGATTTATAGTGACGAATAGTGACCGTCACCATTTCATATGAGCAATGGTGACAGACAATAGCCTCTGTCACCAAAAAAATGAACGTCACCAAAGGTGGCATCGCCAAAAGTATAATGTTGTGGTGACATTCAAGGTCCGTCACAAATAATGATTTATAGTGACGGATAGTGACCGTCACCATTTCATATGAGAAATGGTGATGGACAATAGCCTCCGTCACCAAAAAACTGAACGTCACCAAAGGTGGCGTCGCCGAAAGTATGTGTTGTGGTGACATTCAAGGTCCGTCACGAATATTGATTATAATGACGGATAGTGACCGTCACCATTTCATATGAACAACGAAGATTTTTTGTGATGGACCTTTCATGGCCATCACTATTGGTGCATATATATGGCGACGTTCATTTACCGTCACCATAAACTCATTGGTGACATCAAGGTCCGTCACGAATATTGACTATAATGACAAACAATGACCCCCACCATTTCATATCAACAACAACGATTTATGGTGACGGAGCTTTAGTGGTCGTCACTATTGATGCGTATATATGGTGGCGTTCGTTGACCATCACCATTTCATATTTTGGTGAGGGTCAAAAAAATGTCACCATAAGCTCATTGGTGATGGTCAAAAGAGCATCCGTCACCAAAAAATGATCTTCGTCATTCCCTATATATGAATATCAGAGCATGATGGAATCGAACCACCAACCTCCTGCTTGTAAAGCAGGTGCTCTTCCATTGAGCTAGCACCCTTTAAATAATTAGACTTTAAACTAGAAATTTCCCCTAAAGGTGCAAAGATACACCAAAGGAATAAGAACCAGGAAAAACTGAAATAATTCAGTGTCCTTGCTCCTATTTTTATTCTACGACACTCTACAAAGTATGATCTTGATCTATGACGTATTTGGGCCGAGTGGTTCTAATTTAATGGTAAATGCTATATTCAGATAAAATAAATGAATAACTAAGAGGCCTTACGGGCTAATTTTGAATCCTTACATCAAAATCTCTTAATATTCAAGTCTATGGAACAACTTGTTCAAAGTTCAAACTAAAGTAGATTTTAAATGGAAAGCCTAAAACCAGCTAAGCAATTTACAAGTTAACATTTTGGATATATCTTCTGTTCAATTTATATGACAAGTTATGCCATAACCTTGAAACTAGTTTCTTAGCTAAAAGACTTTCTTAAGTCAACAATGACAAAGAAAGATAGTCATGGCAAGCAAAATTCTCTTGTTTTTTCTAATGAGGGTGCATGTAACTTGATAAAATATCTATGAGAGTATCAAACCATAAACAGGTTCACTAAAACATGGAAATGGCAAAGTCTTGTTAAGCAACAAAAGTTTAATTGAATATATGAAAAGCATCAAGCTAAATGATATAATTAAGCTAAAATTAACTATAAAAAAATGAAATTGCCATCATATACCATCTGGTTTGGTTAGTTCTTCATAAAGAGAAAGTGCAATTCCATGATCCAGCTCCTCATCTTGATTATGTAATGGACCATCCTAAACAAAAATGTCCACATACAACAATCAATGTTATTGTATTGGTAAGACTTTTCATATAATCTATCAAAGCATGTACTATGTAGGAGAATAACTGGAAAGCACAACTAGAAATTTGAATCACAACATAACAATAAAAACAACATGCAACACGAAAGGAACAAATCCACAATTTGAGAAATATGAACAATCCATGAACCTATTCTTATATATTGATATAGATAACGAAATAGAAATCTAGATTTATGAAATTCAAGTATTACACAACAATGTCTTGAACAAATCTCAATATGTAAAATAGTATTTTTTGCATTTGGATTTACCTTGCA
The DNA here is from genome assembly GCA_034641835.2 of Pinus albicaulis. Lineage (NCBI taxonomy): Eukaryota > Viridiplantae > Streptophyta > Pinopsida > Pinales > Pinaceae > Pinus > Pinus albicaulis. The sequence goes on along the minus strand of CM076578.1, from coordinate 1,513,822,215 downwards.
GAACCTCAAGAAAAAGTTTCGACAAAAACAGCCAATAAACATAACAACATGGACCTCAGGAGCAATTGTGCAGGGGATAAAATATGAAGGTAAAGCACTAGAAAAGTATTCAAAGCAAATGATTAAAAGCGTATCTAGAAATAACTAAGAACCCTCTGAAGTAAACCACACATTTATCATCGTGACTAGTACACTTGCAAAAAAAGATCAGAATAATTTATGAACTATTCCACCAAAAAGCAGTGAATTTTTCCACTAAAATACAGCTTCAAATTAATCAACTTTGTTAAAGTTAACAGATAGAAGATTGAATTTTAAAAGACAATACACTCTGTTGAATTAGGGATTACCGTGGCATTAGAGGGCACATGCCAAAATACATTATCATCTCCAAATGCACCCCTACGTAGTGTCCATCTCACACTTTGTGACTTGAACCTTTAAAAGGCTTGCTCAGCCACTTCATCGTTCGAGATTTATTGTGAGTACGATGGTACAATGTGACCTGCATGACCCAAATAACATGAGCGAACAATGAAAACCATAATTAAATTATTAATGCCTTACTAATTTAATCCTTGAAAAGACGAAAAACATGAATCCAAGAAAGAAAATGATAAGCCTCTCGTTAACCAACTATTATATTTATAGATATGGAAGAATTGTTGATTGGCTGTTTCAAAATTTAAAGCATTTTACGTATTCTCTCAAACATATTAAAAGACACTAAAATTACCAAGGTCATATTTCAACATAAATCTTGCAGAAAATATTTTTCTTTGAAATTTGTGTTTTCATTTGGGTCCGAATTTGATCTGTTTCGACTTCAGGTTCAACTTGTGATTAGATTTGGATCAGGTTTGGGCTCAAGTTTGAGGTTCAACTTTGACATTCGCAGAACCTCGGCAAATTTCAAATTTTTTTTTTTATGTTTGCCAAATTCCGAACAAGTGACACATTCACAATTGCACCCCTAGTCATTGAAATCCTAATTTTTTCACCCACAAACGTCAAATTCTATGTTTTAGGAATCTATCCGAGCTTAAAATGAAATGTGCAGTGGAACACACTTATAATGACCATTCAAAACTGTCACATTTGAAAATGCCCTACGAAACACGCCAAACCTGCAATATTCACAAAATATTAAAATACGGCCTTGGAAATATAGTCAACACAGTACGTTGTATACACTAAATAGATTTGGACGACTATATTCAGGTCAAAGTTGACAGCTAATCCACATTTTAAAGTTTCAGAAAAAAAGGAAAAATATACTGCATCACAGTCTAACCCAGATCAAGATGAACATAAGCTTTATCAAAATATCATATACAATTAAGTCGCCCATTTACAATTGTAAATCTATACAGCACATGGCCATCTTGAGCAAATGAATCATTCACCTAAGGCAAAAAAGAAAATTGCATTTTTTTATTTGCCAAGCAAAACGAAGACCAAATATAGTTTCTATTTGCCTGGCCCCCTTGACCAAATAAGTTGTCCAACTAGATCGTATGATGAGGAATTTGCATCCATGCCATTTTAAGTAAAACACAAAACTGCATGTCTATGTGGGTCAAATGAGCTTCATTCCTAAAATACTATTAGCAAGCCTAGTAAAACATTAAACTGATCCCAAAATCCTACCATCAGCCAAGAAAATGCAGCAACAACAATGAAATACTTTGGGGTTAAAATGACCAAAAAGACATGAAGGCACTGGTTACTCTTTAAATAAAAGAGGAAATTGAAAGAAAAGAAAAAGAAAAAGAAAATGTCACAAAAGAGAGACAAAGAAAATCCAGGGAACCTAACAGAAATAGAGGAAAAGAAAAATAAGACAAGTAAAAACCGAGTATAACTGATGAAAAGTGAAATAACTGAAAATAAAATTTCAGCAGATTTCAACAGCAAAAATTGGAAGCACAAGTCAGAGAATGTGAAGCACCACAAAAATTAAGTGACTTGCAAAACATCAATTTCGAAGTTCACACCCTGGTTCAAATCCTCTATATCATATTACTTTTGCTTGTCAATTGACATTCCCAATCTGGTTAGGGCATTTCAAGAAAGTCCAACAGAAGGTGGATAGATGAGCAATTCAAAGCAAAACCAAAGACAATTTGACCTTGCAGATTAGAAATTTTTTTAAAATGTAAAATAGATGGTTAAAACCTAAGCGACCACAACAATAACAAAAAAAGTTTCAAACACAAATAAGATTCCATGTAAATGTAAGCACTACAAATATTAAATTAAAAGGGGGCAGAAAAGAGTAAAGCTAAACGAGAAGGACACCAAAATGTAGCAAAGAAAGACACCAGAAACAAGAAAGATAACCAAAACATAAAAGCAAAACTAATTAATGATTTTACCAAAATGGCATTCATCCTCAACCAAAATTTAATGCAATTTGTAGCCCCACTAGCCTATTTTTTATCATATCCAGTATCTAACGTTGCCTGATTGTGCTGTGCTGCAACAAGAAGAGCATCTTTGCCTTGGAATCCCAAACCTAAATCATAAATAAAGTAATCAGTTGTGTTTCTTTGTATCATGCAACAAAAATCGAACTACATTAGGATTTATGGATCAAGGAACTTACACTCACCATTCATGTTGATGCCACAGTCCCTGCCAGGTCTGGTTTTAGCTTTTTGTTTACCTCTGAAGTGCTTCCATCCAATTCCGAGGCAAACCTGAGATAAACAGACAATTTACAATCATTTTTCAATATTACACAAGGAATTTCCCTCAGGTATGCTTCCATATATAATAAAGTTCCAATTAAAACTTGATTTATGAAAAGCACAAAGGCAAGAAACAGATATGATCTTGATCATAACATACAAAGAAAACAAATAATACTTTCAGAGACAATCATTGAAATAGAGTTTACCTTGCAGCCTTTGCTTTTTTCTTGTCATTTTCCAAGGAAGCAAATTTCACATCTACTCCAAATCTAGCCAAACGTGCTTTCTTCTTTGCTTCATCATCAGTAGATGAGCGCAAAGCAAGTCCAAACCTGTTTAATAATTTGGGCATTGTCAGATTCCAATTATTCTGGAGTAAAACAAATGCACATCAAAATTTTGGAAAAAAATATTAAGCAAATTAAGCTGACGGTAAATTAGACACACAAGATAAGGAAAATAGCATCATCATAATCTCAGGAATCTGAAGACAGAAAATAAATTCCTGAATTTTGGAAGAACAAACCTCTCAGCCCTTGCTTTCCTCTTTCTTCTTCCGATATTTTTGCTTCTCCTAGTCCAGGAGAGGTAGGTTTTGGAGTACCATTTGCTGACTCACCAAATCTGTCAATAAAACATACCCGAAGGTAATTTCTATCAATTAAGAGATGAAACATATTGACTGATAAGATTGGGGATCATGTGCACTGATGATTCAATACAGAAATTACTTTCATAGCTATTAATCACTTTAAATATTAGAGCAAAGTCCAGTAGCACCAGAACTGACACAGTCCACCAAACTTAAAAAACACCATTATAGCCAAACATTGTTTAAAATAAAATACAACATATATTTAACAGAGATGTTAAACATTTAAGTTAAACAAACACAAGCCTTGAAAATGCCAGAATCCCTAGAACCTAAATCATACAACAAGATTTTTCCACCATTCGAAAGGGTGGCAATTCCAGGTCTGTATCAGTAATTAGTGCCAGAACAAGAGGCTAATCATATATACTATACAGAGATTATCCACTACACTCCATGCCTTCGATGACCACCCATTTCTGCTAGCTGTTGTATCAGTACGAGTCTTGAGAATGATCTGTCATGATCTGTCACACATGAGGTGTTGCCCTCTGACTGCAGAATCAATGTAAACAGGGCTTTCATAGTATCCAAAACGATACAGGAGCCTCACTGGTTCATGGACAATCCTCACGGCCAAAAACAAATTTTGTTTCCAGTTAAGATTTTGATAGATTCTCCACTGATCTTAACTGAGCTGATAAATTTTACATCGTGATGAGGATTTAGTTATAGAGATCATACGCTGTATAGAATTATGGTTTTTTTCAACACTACCAAGGGTTGCATCACGTTTTGAATGGGTTACATTCTCAACAATTGTGATTTGTAACCTTTGTTGTTGGGTTGAAAAGCCACATGTGTCCTCGTAGTTGGGAGGTAGTGTGTGGCACTTTCAGAGGCAAGATTGACTCTGACAACCATTACCTTGGAGGAAGATAAATGGTCCAAGATTCATGTCGAGACCTCTCAAGGGAATATCATCTCCCTTACATTGTATTCCTGATAGTCACTAGACTTTGATAACCATTACCTAAGAGAGAGATAAACAATCCAGGATTCATGTCGGGGCCTCTCAAAGGAATATCAACTCTAACACACTCATAATCACTGCATGGTGCCTTCATAACCAATGCCTAAGTTAATTTGGGCTGCCAGGATATGTAACACATTTTTATTTGGGTACTGAAATAGGTCAACATGGGAGTCAAGGTCTGAATCACTGATTCACATTTGCTGGAGAAGGTGGCTTATTTAACTGTTTAATGGCTTCTTAACGTTCCAAAGTTTTCTACACTTTAAATAGTTCCTAAAGTATAGTTAGGCATAAATTTGAAAGGAAACATGTCTTACTGGCTCTTGGCCCTCAAGTCTCTGCATGAAGATTGCATGAAAATAAAGCTTATGGTTCTGTAGTGGCAATATGGCTTCTGTGTTGTTTAAATTTCTGTTGTGTGTAAATAATTGATGTGCTTCCAGAATTTTTGTGCACTGACTATTGCAACCTATAGATGCACCATAAAACAAGTTACAACAAATATGAAGCAGAAGAGTTTTTTTCCTTCACACAGCTACTGTGTAAACATGTAACCAGCGAAAAACTTATGCCGAGCCCCAGACAACCATACAAGTTGAAAATTAAGTTATAACATCAAAAAAAACCCAACTTGAAAATAAATAGGGAATAGATGCAAAACAAAAATGAAACTCAATTCAAGATATCATTACAAAGCCTCTGATGGTTATAACTTATCACAGGTGTGGGTCAAGTAAACTCCATATAACCATATAGCCTATGATGGAGGTTTAACAAGACCATTTTCAAATTTCAACAATCCTATCATGCCAATCAGGTGATTTTATAGCATTTTCTTATTTAGCTATACTGCACCAACATATCTATTCAAAAAAGGGTTACCACAACTCTAAATCAAGAGAAGCTAATTGAACTGGACCAGTAAATTCCATGTAAACATAACCTCTGAATGAGGTTTAACAAGACCATTTTCCAATTTCAACCATGCTATCATGCCAATCAGGTGCTTTTATAGCATTTCTTGTACTGCAGAAACATAAAGATTCAAAACAGAAATCATCAAAAGGCTTTTTATAACACAGTAAAGCTCAAGGAAAAAAATGCTACCATATATTTCTAGATTTTTAATCAAAACATGATAATATAAAATTTAGGCTTCAACAAATAATTTGGGTCTTAAAGCTTCATACAATGCACTATAAGCTTGTTTATCCAACTTCATTTTTTTCTTGAATCAGGTAGCAGTAACACTAAGTTACATTGGGTTGACAACAGCAAAATTTTAAATTGAGAAACTTCGTAAATTTGCTCACAAACCAGTAACACACATTCCAAGTTAGCCTAAGGCCTTGTGCAGCAATTATCCCTAAATTACCCCTTTCTAACAAGAGGCAAACAACTCATCGTGGTTATAAGGGATAGCAAATATAGGAAATACATCAACTAAAACATGCAAGATAAATATACTGAATGTTAGATTTTTTGTTAATCTTCACATATCCTGTATACCTGCATCTCCTACAGAGAAAGGTTTGGTCTTATTGTCTATGTCAGGACAGTATAATAGTACTTTAGGAAGGTTAACTAACCTTTACTTTATGAATAGCCCTTGAGGAAGAAAAAATTCCTTTTAGCCTTTATCTATAGATAAGTCTTGAATACATTTAATTAAATAATATAAAAAGATATAATGATACAACAAAAATTGTCACAAAAAAGACAGACAGAGGAGAATGCAACAGAGAAGACAGCATGATAATCAGGAAACTTGCATAGGTAAATTGTAGTCACAGTCTGGAAGTGTTGGAGATTTCCAGATTATGTAAGGTTGACTCATGAATTTTATTTCCAAAGCACTGCAATTCTCTATCATATATTTTACTCTCTAATATTTGTCCACTGTAAATACATCATACTTTCTGCTAAAATTAAAATATTTCAGTGGATGGTATGCCTTTTAATTGCTGTGCATTCATGCCTTAATCTATAAATTTGATTCCAATTGCTGAGCACTGTAGTGTTGCGAACACAAGATCAATATCTCTCTTAGAGCACTGAATTTTTACATTCATAAGCCTTTACAACGAACCTCTACGACCATTACAATCATCTACATGTGACACCAATAAATGAGCAACCATCTACAATGTTAGAAGCCCAAGTTCATGTGAGAATCCCACATTTATAAGTATAGTGAATTAGTTTAATAATTTGAAAAGACTTGTTTTCAAGACAATATTTAATATATTTTAGTGTTTAGAAGCTTAGGAATTCCAATGGGTTGGAAAGAATTGTTTTCAATATAGTTAACTTCTACATTCTAACTCACTAACTCCCTAATTCCCTAATTCATTCATCCTAGTTGACCACCAAGCCATTAAACCCTTAGTCTCTAGTTCACTAATACCATAAATTTAAGTTAAGCGTAAACCACTAATCCAATAACCTCAATCCATTACCATAAACCCTTTAATACATAATTTATTACCCATTAAATCAATAAGAAAACCACTAATCTATTGAACCCTTCACCATTAATGTAATAACCAACACATTTTCTAATGATTCATCCTTAACTCACAATTCCTTAAACTATTAATCAACTAACCAATATTCCCTTATCACTAATCCATTAATTATTATAGTTTTAATTGTTCATTGACTATAATTAATTATAATTCAACATAAATAATATATAACTATTTAATTATAATTCAACATAAGTAAAATATATGTTTTTTTGTTTATTCTTAAGGAAATTTTTCCTATCTAATACGAAAACACAGAAAATTAGAGGCAACAATGATAGTTCTAAACAGATTTGATTTATCTTGATTTACCTTATATCCATTGGAATTTCTATAAAATTTTACCTCCAGGTTAGGCCAGTGCCTTTTTTAAGATGTAATGCAAAATATATGTTTCTGTAAAAAAATCAAGCTTGCAGTGTAATATCCAGATCAATCATGGTTCAGAAAAGCATAAACAAGAGGTGGGATCTTGATAAGACTCAACAGAATCATGGAATAGTGTCGGAGCATTGGAAAATTGTAAGATGATAAAAAGTAAGATTTGTAGGATAATTATTAATTTATTTCTGAAGGGTGAGAAGATGAATAATCAAAGCAGATTATTGTAGATATTACAAAACACGCCAAGCTAATAGCCTATGGCCTCTGCTTTTTTATTTGGCTTGGGATTCTAAATCAAGTGTGCAGTGGAGTTCCTCCAAGGGATACTTTAACATTGATGGGCAAGAATTGCAGGCAGGAGAAGAAGGTCAAGGATGGGCGTATTGCAGGCAGGAGAAGAAGTTCAAGGTCCAAACAGCACAAGGAAGCAAAATGTGAATATTTTTTTTCAAAATAGTTAGCAAATATATGTTTTTTTGGGTTTATTTTTAGGAGGAAAATTTGTCTGTCTAATACAAAAAAACAGAAAATTAGGGACAACAATGATAGTTATGAAACAGATTTGATTTATCTAGGTTTGAACCGGGTACTCCGCACCTTCTATCCATTGGAATTTCTATAAAATTTTGCCTCTAGGGTAGGCCAAAGCCTTTTTAAAGAGGTGATGCAAAATATATGTTTCTGTAAAAAAAACCAAGCTCGTAGTGACACATCAAGATCAATCATGGTTAAGAAAGCATAAACCAGAATTGGTATCTTGATGGCACTCAACAGAATCATGGAATACTGTAAGAGCATTGGGAAATCGAAATATGAGAAAAAGTGATCTTTGTAGGTTAATTATTTACAAAGGAAGAGAAGATGAATAGTCAAAATAGATTATTGTAGATACAAAGCACACCAAACTAATAGCTTAGGGCCTCTGCCTTTCTATTTGACTTGGGATTCTAAATCAAGTGTACAATGGAGTTCTTCCAAAAGGGTTGGGTCTTGCATTCCTTGATAGTTTAACATTGTGCCCAGTTGTTTTGAAGATTCAGACTTTAAGGGTAGGTCCTATTATTTATCCAGTGCAGCTTCATAGTTTTAACTCCACTTTTGAGGTGTCTTTCCACCTGGTGTTGCTTCACAGTTTTTCTATATTGTATGATCCTTCCAATTGACTGGTCATTGTTTATTTTTTTTATGTTCAGACCACTCCATGCTTCATCTTTCCTTTACCTGACAAGCCTGAGGCTTTGTGCTTTTCTTTGATTGCTTGAGCCTTGTCATGAACAAAAGGGAAAATTTCTTTAGTACGAGAAAGGAAAATGTGTAGAGCTGAACACTTTGATTCTCAAAGGGGTTGCAAAGATCTCCTCCAAAAGAGGAAGATATGAGGAGCAACCTATGAAGCAGGTGGTAGACAGAATAGGCATCTTGCTGAAATCTATGTTAAAGAATCTTCAAGACTAGGGGCAGAGTGGGAACCCAAATAAAGAATAGGAGAATCCCCAATGTATTCCTCACAGATCCACTACCGAGAATCCTAAACAGAGATTTTGGAGGTCTTTTTATTGGCTACATTGGACTCAGATTCACATTCAAGATATTCTGGCTAGCTAGTGGTATACTTGGCTGAAAAGGTATGATGATGCACAATACAAGCACACTGAATGGAGCATCAATCCTGCAAATGAAATATTGGAGAATGGAGCTCTAATCAAGGGACTAGAAAAAAGAAGTGGAATCAAGGCTGTACAACTTGAGGAATCCTCAATATCCCACTGTGATGAGAAATACAAAAAAGCCATCCAACCAATGTCGGGAAAATGGTTGCAAAGAAGTCAAGGAGGGATGGAAAAGGCAAGGAGAATGAAGAAAGAGAGACAAAACAGAGTACATACATTTAAAATACAGCAGTGATTGAGAGAGAAGAATGAAGCAAAAAGGCCCAAGGCAACAATCCAGGGAAGGTTTTGTAGTTGTTAAGAAGGTTTTCGTATGTTATCAAAATGTTTATCACGGGTTGCAAGATGGCACCATCCAAGATAATACAATCTTAAAGGCTATCAATCTGATCTCTAGAAAGCAAATCAGTCCAACTATAAGGAGGTCAAATTTTGTTATAGGGTAGAAATATATAGTGGAGAAAGTCATATTATGCATTGGAAAGATGTCTAGAATATAATGCATTAAAGCTCTAAAGGCCACTTCCAAACCACAACAGGGGATTTGGTTGTGGGCATTCCGGTTTTGTATTAAAAATTTTGAATCAATAAAAGGAACATCTTTTAATTACCAAAATAAAACAAGCTGGTATCACTATTGATATCAAAGAACATTGAAAGGCAAGGCAACTTTGGAGAGACCAATCTAGACCTAAATAAGAGAGAAATCATGTTTAAAAAGAATGCATACCAGGCTTTACAAAACCTTCATGTCAGGACTTGGTTCAAAGGCCATACCACTTCGTTTCCATACCTTGTGACCAGTTGCATGAAAGCTGGAAAGACAGATCCATGTCTTTGTTTCCTCATCTAAATGAAAGCTGGGAAGACTTTTCCATGTCTTTTCACCAATATTGTAAACAACCACCTCTATCACTAGAAAATCATTAGTTACAAAACACGCACGATCCCCAACGCCTACGCAGCACATAAACGGGTATTCAGGCTCAATGAAAGTCGGGTATTCTGGCACATAAACGTTCACATTAGGAGGCTTCTTTCTCCACATTTTTTTGATGAAATTGTGTGATGACAGGTGATTATTCCACTTCTTTGAGACGCTATAAAATCTGCACACACATTCCACTGGCAGAAACAACAGTATTTCTTCTTTCAAATGATCATGCAGATCATTGTATGTCGTTGAGAAATTTTTCGACTGCACCATTTTCAAACAGGTCATAGAACTGGGAACATTGTAATTCAAGGCGTTATAGTTAGAATGCCTTTTCTTCAATATTTGATAACAAAGCTAATGGGCTTTTCATAAGGAAGGTCGGAAAATTTAATTTTCAGGTTGGTTACGTAATTGAAAAAGAACAAAGCAATACACAACAAATACCCATGAAAATTAGAAGGCTCAAAGTACACCAGAGCCATGGCTGTAGCTAGTGTGACTTTCTTCTTTGTCTAAAATGGATCTGGTTGAAACCACAAAAGGCCACATATAAAGCCCTGAAAATTTCAAGATTAAATCTCATTGATTTGGAAAGGAAGAAAAACGTATTCCTTGAAACCTTTATTTTGAGAATTCACTTTTATAAGACTCTACACACACATCGTACTACCCAGATTCTGAAAAGTAAATTTTCAACTGTAAATTCAACATGCAAGCCCTTGAAATTCTAAAGGGAACAGAAACAGAAGATGAATACTGAAGAAAATGTAAGTGCATACCCTTCATTCACTACAAGGCAACTTCCCGTAACCATTCATCTCTCAGAAAAGACAGAGCTGGTAGAGTACTTGGGGAAGGCTTACAAAAAGTTCTTAGCTATTCATAAGAAGTTACCACCTGGTGGTATACTGGTATTTGTCACAGGAAAAAAGGAGGTGGAATTTCTATGCAGATAGTCGAGGAAAGCCTTTGTGAAAAGAAGAAAAAGCAATGTTAAAATACAAGATATTTTTCAAAAAATCAAACCCTAGTGTAGACAAAAATGATGTTGCAACTAAACCCAATCTTGAGGGCATTTCTCAAGCTGTGGATGGCACAGATGATAGTGGGAAACACAAAGATGGAACTGATAGGTTTAACTCATTTGAAGATGAGGTGTTTGAAGTTCAATAAGAGGCAAACTCATCTTCCTCTGATGCTGAATTTGATTCACATTCAGATAATGAAGAAGAAGAGTGTCTTGATAGTGGAAGAAATTGCAGTTGATAGTGTTGAAGCAATAAGTGAGGGAGTAGATATGAAATTGGGAAATATGCTTGATGTTTTAGAAACATTAATGTCTCTCCCATCCAATCAGCCTAATATGGAACCAGATAAGAAGCGCACTGTGGTAGTTGATACATCAAATTAAATAGTTGGTGATGGAGACATCCCTCATGCATGCATTGGTCGGTCACGGAGAATGCAAGTACCAAATGTTGATATGCAACATAAGGTCATGATTGAAGCAGTTGAAAATCATATGCCTCAAACAGTTATTACTGATGAAATTGGAACAGAGCCTGAAGAAATGGCAGCTAGTACTATTTCTTAGCGTGGAATCCAATTGGTTAGAACTGCACATGGAATGACTATTGAAAATCTCATAAAGAATCCTTCTTTATAGATGCTTGTAGAGGGTGTGTAGAGTGTTACCCTTGGAGATGATGACGCAAAGAGAAGGGGAGTTCAGAAGGCTATACTTGAGAGAAAAGGACCATCCTCATTTACTTATGCTGTAGAGATGACATCAGGGACCGAATGCCATATTCATCACAGCTTAGAAGAAACTGTGGATGCCATATTAGCAGGTGCTCTACAAATTTTTTCATATCCATCCCAGGGGATAAATATGTTGTATGATGCAGTATGCAATGTCAATTCAAAAACAGAAATAATTAATCAAGTATCTATCTTCTCCTGTTCAAACTTCATATAAAATTTCCATGATATGTTGTGAATAGGAAAATCTCCATCATTTGAGGTTCGCCAGATGGTTATGAAGGTAGTGACAGATGGAAGTATTGCCACAACAGAACCAGACATTGGAAGCCATTTTAGGAGCATTTGACATGTTTAGAGTCTGATGGTGTTTTTGAGGCTGGTAATGAGAGTGGTGATGATGATATTTTTGGGTTGAAAGGTAGTTATGAGCAATTTCAGAAGGATGATGACTCACCACTTATTTTATATACTTATAAAAGATCATGGAGGCTGATCTGGAGCAAGTAGTGGAAGTAATGGGCCTAGAGAATGCAGTTAAATTCACAATGACATTGGAGCAGCTGATGCAATTCTTGCTTTACATTCTAAGCTCAAGGAGAATTCATGGGTTCGAGGAGTGGCTAAATATCAGCATCTACCCATATTTGTGATGAAGACAAACATGATGGCAGAGATGGTAAGGGTCATGCGTATTATTCTTGGTTTGGAGACTCTTGGTGCAAGTTATTTTAGTTCATTCAAAAAGCTTAAGAATGATATTGAGATATCAGATGGAGCAGCCAAGAGAAGATCTTCCCGAGAAGAGATTGATGCTTTAGAAGAGGCCAGACTTGCTATTGAATATATTGTGATCCCTGGAGGGCAGCCAGTTTAACTTCTTCCAAGATGTGCTGAAATTATTGCTCGTCAAATAAAGCTGGTGGAGAGATATCAATTAGTAACAGAGAAATCAGGGAGATAGCGAGAGTGACAGCCGATGACCACCCATGTTTCAGAGATATGACATTGCAAAACATTGAATCAACAAAAAAAAAAACAATGAAATAATAAGCCTCAGTAAAGATTCTATTGAGCATATACATAGAGGCTGTGAAGATTCTCAAATGATTGAGCTGGTGGTTCAATGTTATAAATATGAAAACAAGTCTTTTCCCCACACTATATCAACAGCGACAGGTGTGTCTAAAAGCAATATAAACAATGAAATGGCTGAATGTTTTGTCAATTCAGAATCTATAATTACAAATGAGCAGAGATCTCCTGAAGTGGAGGAAGATAATCCCAAGATGAACCTGATGCAAGTAAGGCTATGTGTATTGGTGTTCCGACAGAGGATGGTCTAGTAGAAGGAGATTTAAGAGCTAATAACTATAACACTATGGCAGTGGAGCTTCTGCCTATATTATGCTAAACCTCACGCATGTTCGACTTATGAAGGAGAACCGTTGGTTTAGAGTGATAGTTCAAGTTGATTTCGGACCCCCTCAGTGATTCAAATTTTAATGGAGGAGGGGGGGGTTCGAAATGGGTACTTTTCAAACCCAGCCATTAACCACATGGCAAGCGAAGGATATGTTCACACCCCCCACCCCCCCCATCACAATACGGCTTACCATCTGTTGCGCTCTCCAAAATCCGGTTTTAGGTTTTCGTAAAACAAATGCTCAAAGTCTATACTTGGAATGAATTTTTGTTGCTGGGAAAGGAAAGGAGGTTTGAACTATCATTACCCAAAAAGAGCGATATTTGCACGATAATGTACACTAATGGCACAACTGGTGAACCTAAAGGCATATTGATCACAAATGAAAACATTGTTTCTATGGTGACCGAAATTTCTTATTTTCTTAAATGTCAGAATGAAGAGCTCACAGAGAAGGATGTTCATTTCTCGTTTCTTCCTCTAGTACATATATTTTATCGAGTGACAGAGGAATTTTTCATATCAAAAAGTGCTTCAATAGGCTTTTGGCGCGGGGATGTGAAGCTTTTGGTGGAGGATATTGCAGAACTAAAACCAACTGTCTTATGTGGTGTCCCACGTGTTTTTTGATCACATATATTCAGGTTTAAACCAGAAGATTGTCGTTGGAGGATTTCCGAATAGAAAGGTGTTTGAATTTGCATACAAATACAAGCTTAATAATATGCGCAAAGGGTTGAAACATGAAAAAGCATCTCCACTTTTTTATCAAGTTGTCTTTAGCAAGATTAAACAAGGTCTGGGAGGACGTGTCTGTGTAATGTCATCAGGAGCAGCTCCACTTGCAAATGTCATCAGGAGCAGCTCCACTTGCAAGACATGTGGAGGAGTTTCTATGAGTAGTGACATGTTTCCATGTTGTACAGGACTATGGTTTGACAGAAACTTTTGCGGGAAGTTTTGTTTCCCTTCCAAATGTTATTTCAACAATCAGGACTGTTGGTCCACCTGTTCTGAATATTGATGTTTGCCTTGACTCTGTCCCTGAAATGGGATATGATGCACTTTCAAAAGTTTAAGCTTTCACAAGGAGAATACGTTGTAGTGGAAAATATCGAGAATGTGTATGGCCAGTGTTCTGCTATTGATTTGGTTCGGATGTTGTTGAGTTCATCATTCATCATGCAGAGGTCTTAATTGCCTTTTTCCAAGAGGCAAAGTTTCCTTCAATTTTGAAATGCTTTAAGCTATTAGTTGGGCATGAAAATGTCGTGAGGAAGGCTACAAAGGAGCGGAAAAGGCGTTCCTATTATAAACCCATACTTGAGCAGGATGGCCTTATATGGCAGCGTTCTTCCTATCAGGGGACAAATAGGGAGAAAACAAGAGAAGAATCATTAGCCGAAGTAAGAGATTACAAGCGGCAACAAATGTCATACTGTGGAAAAAAGGTCAAGAGAACTCCAACACAAGTGTTGCAAGATATAGTTGAGGGCCATATGGAGGAAATTAAGATATCGGGAGGAATTGGTTGTTTTGTAAAGGGTATATTTGAGATACCACAGAAGGCAACACAATCTCTTCCTTCAGATAGTGTGACTGAGCGTAAATAGCAATGTGAAGCCACCAATTCAGCCTTTCCTAACAGGGGTGAAGGATTCTCTGTGTCTAGCTATCAAAGGATGCAAAGTGTCATGCAACTAAAGTTTCTGTAGGAAGCAATGTTTCATCTTCTCTGATAAATAGGATCGATGCTATGCTTGACAAGCTAGGAAAAGAAATTAACGATGTAGATGCAAAAATTGGTGACCGATGGCAAATTGGTAACGAGGGTACACATGGTAGCCAGCGCCACATTATAACTAATGATCCAGCAAAGGCAGTCTGAATGGCAGAGCCAGATGTCAAAGCCACCCAACGTTGCCTCTTTGTGACCACCTCAGCCACTTTCAGCATACCTTTTGATTTACGAAGAGCTGCCAAAGTTAATGTTACAGTCAGTTTTGCCAGAGATATTTTTTGTTCGGGCCTTGCATGGCCACAGTTGTCAAATTCTAATTAAATTGTAGTTAATGAAGATTGCCGAAGTAGATTACGGCAACCAACATAGTTGCAGTTAAATACTACTTGTATTTTCATTATCAAGGGTTGGACCTTGTTAGACTCTACGTTGTAAAGATCATTGTATTGCAGCACTGTAGTTTTTGCTGGGGCATCAATAATAAGAGACCGTTCATAGGATTCTTGAGATATGTTAATGGTGATGTTTCTTTTTTGTTAATGTTTTTCTGTGCCTTTCATGCTGAGCATCAATTTGTCTGATTGTGAAACAAAAAATTTAGATTAAGATTTGCTAAGAGAGCACCTTAATTTTGTCTGTGTTTACTATCTTAATGTTTTCTTCTGAAGTATAGTTAAAGAATTCTTAACTGCTCTTTAGCTATTACTGAACTCATTGTTTTCTTCCATCTCATATTCAGTGTTCACACTGCCAGTAAGATCCAGTCTGCATAGTTAGCTTGCCCTGTGAATGCCCTTGAAAAGTTGATGCACAATTCAGCCTTTTATGATTCCATAGCCCAACGGATTAAGTTTCATAGCTCTATCTATCCAACCACATAATCAATCAAAACAAATAGCCCTCATAATTTCTATAACTAGCCTAATATCAGCCTTTATAATCATCAAGCTAAATCATAAAAACAGAGAGAGCCCTCTCTGAGTCTAGGAAGGATAGGTTATGGACTCCAAAGCGGTTTGATGTTGTCCTATGTCGTTTATTCTTGCCAATCTTATAAATTACAGGGCCACAACAGGTGGCACTAATGTTGCACGCTAGCCAATCAAGATAGTCCTAGTCAACTTCTATGCCTATAGGGAATAGAAGCTTCGTCTCCGGCATCGAAATTGGTCCAACTTACCACTAGACCAAGCCCTATGTAGGCTAAATATTGATGGTGAGAAATCACCAGAGGGAGCCACTGATGTTGGAAGCTAGTCAATGGGGATAAACCTAGTCACTTTTGTGCCAAATAGGAATAAAAAATTAGTCCCTAGCATAGTATATGTTCTTAAATTACACTAGAACAAGCCTAATCAACTCATATTTTTATTAGTAGGAATGATAGAGACATGATTTTTAAGGATGGTCTGGCTTTAATATCTTCTCTAGGTCGTTATTTTATTTTTGGTCAAAAGCAGGGGAAACACTTCCCCCCTATAACATGGGGAAGAGCACTGTCAAACACAGTGGAACATTGGCTAAGTTGCCGCATTTGAGGGGTTTCTATGCCCATACAAAATCCATTTGGACTTGAATTTTGTATTTTCCTCTTGGCCTCATTATGGGCCCTTAGTAACACAATGGAGTGCACTTGTCAGGGTTTGAACCCAAGTCATCATATGCACTCCCCCTTATTGGTAGATCATTTTTTCTTCTAGGTCATGTTGATGGCTACAAGCCCTCTTAAGGGTGCCACTAACGTTGCAGGCTAGCCAATCAAGATAGTCCTAGTAAGCTTCTATGCCTATAGGGAATAAAATCTTGGTCTCCAGCATCGAAATTGGTCCAACTTACCACTAGACCAAGCCCTATGTAGGCTAAATGTTGACGGTGAGAAATCACCAGAGGGAACCACTCATGTTGGAAGCTAGCAATGGGCATAAACCTGGTCACTTTTGTGCCAAATAAGAATAAAACATTAGTCCCTAGCATGGTATATGTTCTTATTGCACTAGTACAAGCCTAATCGACTCGTATTTTTATTAGTAGGAATGATAGAGATGTAATTTTTAAGGAGAGTTTGGCTTTAATCTCTTGAAGAATCTTCCTGTTGATTTCCCTCTATGTGTGAGATTTTCTAAACTAGATCCTTAAATTCTGATGAGTAGAAACACTAAAGGATATATGTAATTCATGGGAATCTTGTTAAAGCTTTAAGTGATAATGTTAGCAGCTAGCTATAAATTCTTGTTTTGTATCAATAGTGAATTGAAGGAATTTCGACGCTGGGAAATTGGACTTCACCTGTTGATTTTGGAAATGCACCACTCAGGTACAGAAGATGTTATGGATTCTGTAAGTTTTTTGTAAACTTCCAAAGTAAGAAGTTGGACTAAGCTAAGCAAGAATCAAGATGATAAGAGGAAGGAAAATTCAACTGGGTTTTGGCATATGTAGAAATGGAGAAATCCTATCTGGAATATGAGCGGTGTATCATTTTGTATTTGTCACAAGAAGGAAAATTCAACTGGGTTCTGGGCCCTGGCACATGTAGAAATGAAGAAATCCTGTCTGGAATATGAGCAGTGTATCTTGTCTTGTTTTTATGATTAGCCTCCATATTATCATCTAGAGGATCAATGGAAGAAGGAAGGAGTCAAAGAATAGATGCAAGGTAACAAGGTTGTTTTGGATATTTGTGTAATAAAGAAGGGAAAATGGGCACTTAAAAGGCAGCCTTGTGCTCTCAAGGAAATGAACTGTTAAGAGCAGATAAACAATCCAGGTTGGAAAGAGAAAATAAACAATAAGGACACAGTTAAATCTTTGCTCCATCAATCATACTGCAATACCTAAAATTCTAAGGATGGTTGGACAAAATTCTCATTGTAGCATCTGCTTGCCATTAGAAGCAAGGAATGTAAGAATATTCGTGTACAATAATTTCTTATAATTTGCGAATGCCATTGCCGAAACTGCATCTGACTTTCATGTGTGTCAGGGAAGAGTTCAGAAATTTGCTTCCTTATGCAGTTAGAGAGGAAAATGCTAAGGCTTGCTAAAATCAGCGATATGCCCGCTGCACAGTGGGAAACTAGATAGAGACAGTTACTATTTAACTTTCAAGAACTTATGCTTGACTAGCTGAAAAGTATTGAATTTTTTTTCTCATGACCTTGAGTACAAAGTCTCATAATCAACTAGATGAAAAATCAAGTCTATCTTTCAAATGTTTGAACCAGGACTATATAACTTATATTAAAGCAATAAAAGAAATAATTCCAGTCTATAGAAAGGTAGCACAGTAGCAACATACTTGAATTTTTTGGGTGCTTCAAACAATCTCGTCCTGATGATAGGATTCCAGGTTGTTTGCAGTTTTTAATTGGCGAAGTTGGCTTTAATTTTGGAACTTTGTCGGCTCTTCTACAGGTATCATTTTGCACCAATTCTTCGCCAGGTCTTTTTCTTGGACTCACTAAAGGAGTTTCATTTTACGCATCCTTTGTATGATTAAACCTTCAATAGAACATTGGTTTTCCATACAAACTTTCTTAGAGAGAAACTAGCAACTCGGAGCAAGTTACAAGACCTCCTTCTATAATGGACAGAGGTGACCCCAGAATGTGGCAACAGTTTTCCACTTCAGCCGTTGTAAAAGAAAACAAAGATCTTCTCTCTGTAACTTCTAAGGCCTACTTGGATGGCCTATTTTGGCCAAAATAGCAAAAGAGTACCTCTACGTTGTTATCTTGTGAAGGATAACGTTTCCCTCCGTTAGTAACTTTTTCTATAGTCCCTGCTTCTTGATCCATTAGTTTTGACTTATCCATACACTAAAGAGCATTAAATATTGTATTCTATTGCACAAAGATGATATGAAAGGGAAAACCTGTTGAAGCATAGTATTTCAGTTGACGTATCAAATTCTCGGTTGCATACAAATAGAAACTGCTTGTTCCATACAAATAGAAACCACTTGAAGATATTTATGAACCACTTGAACATCAAAAATGTTCAGTCTCGTAATTCTTAATTAAATCCGTTAAGAATGTGACATTAGCCTTCTTGGCTTAGTGAAAGCCCTAATGTTCTATCCTATTTGACAGTCTTAAAAATCTTACAAAAACCTGTAAAGATTTTGGCATTCTGTACGCCCAGCCTCTAAAAGCCCTAACTTTCTATCTTCCTTTGTGTAATTTGAATAGAATACCGTCAAATACCAGAATAATCAATCTATATTCTCCCAAAACTTTGAAATGTGCAGAATAGAAAGAGAAAGCATTCAATCAAACTAATCGAAATGTATCAGAATCCCCATCCTTTAACTCAATGAATTTATTCGCAAACTCTGTCATTTTTTTAAACAAATTTTTTTAGCACAACCTCCTCTAGTCCATTTATAGAGAGCCTTAGCTTATGAAATATTGTCTCTAAGCCAAAATACGGTTAAATTTTTCCATTGAAAGCTTAGAATAATTGAACTGAAAGAACCAAAGAACCATTGTAGATACTTTAATCAACTTGTTTTTCTCTAATTCTGCTGCTTAAAACAGTGTTTTGAGCATACAGGATTCGTGACAGCCACGAGAAAAATGATGAGATTTTGCAATTTAAGCATTCTGTTGCAGAAAAATACCTTTATGAACTCGTTTTGACAGTGAAGAAACGCAAATGATCTGTTGGAAGTCATGCATGAAGGGATCTGGGGGCTCGGGGATTTGTCCCAGAGCGATTGCAAACCAGGATTGTACAAAAGCGAGCTCCTGAGCTTGTTTCAGTGCGTGAGCTCGTTTCAAGCCAGGGAGAGGGATAATGAAAAAGCGAGCTCCTGAGCTCGGCGTGAGCTCATTTTAGGCCAGGGAGAGGGATAATACAATAGCAGCAAAATACAGAGGCATTAAATGTAAAGGCGCCATATATTTGTAGTTAAATGATTTCAAAGAATTTGGAATAGTTAAATATTTTTTTTTAATTTGGAAAAATAAATGGAACAAGAGGGCAAAGGAATGAAATAAGTGATTGGTAGGCTAATTATAATGGCTTGTGTTATTTTTTTTTAGTGACATTGAATTTATATATAAATTAAGTAATTATTCATTATTAGAGTGGGATTTTATATAAATTATTTATTTATTAAAGTTAATTTGTAGTTTTTAATAATATATTTGTGTTAAAGAAAATTATTTAAATTAATGTTGTATCAATATTTTTGTTATTTTTTTTATATTATATTCTAATTTACTTTAAATTTGTTTTAAATATGTTTTTACTTTCATATATGGAGGTTATTTATTTTCATATTTAAATTTTTGTTGTAGTTTTTTTCCAAAAAAATGACTATTGTGATTGTGATGGTGAGAAGGTATTCTATAAATAGCGTTAAGGATTATTTAAAATAAATAGGAGATTCTTTGTCATTATCTAAGACTAATCTTTGAGAGAATGGATATACATTCCCTAATTATCACATAAACAATAGGTTAATCTTGCATTTATTGCTTTCTCTCCATGGAGGTTCGCTAAACAAAGGGAATACCTCCTCTTATGTGAATTTGATTCTCTCCACCTCTTAAAGGATTTTCAAACATTAATAATTAAATTTTCATTACTTTAAAGATGTAGTCTTGTCGAATATACCGAAAAGATAGTAGGATTCTTTCATTGTGGACAAAATCAAGTACATGTCTAAGGGAAGTATTCCTCTATGGATGGTTAACAAGTTCATCAATAAATACAAGCAAATGCTTCTATCTATATATTTAATGATCTTTAGGCATCATCTAAAGAGTTCAAGAATCAAATAAATTCCAACCTAAGTTCTAAGTATATGGTAAGCTTGTACTTAGAGGTTCTATTATTGTAAAAATTGACAACTATGAAGTTGTGGCAAGGTATTGGAGGAGGGACTGTCATTTTGGGGCAGAGCTAGCCTCTTTTTAAATGACAGTTTCCAAAATTGAATCCATCTTCAATGTATGTACGTTGTCTAGCTTTGAGTTTGGTTTCCCTTTCATCCTAGAGATTAGAG
The DNA here is from genome assembly GCA_034641835.2 of Pinus albicaulis. Taxonomy (NCBI): domain Eukaryota; kingdom Viridiplantae; phylum Streptophyta; class Pinopsida; order Pinales; family Pinaceae; genus Pinus; species Pinus albicaulis. The sequence continues at coordinate 1,513,801,431 of CM076578.1, read as the reverse complement.
AAATACATGCAATGTATTATGACTTTCTTAGCCGTTTAAGTTAGTCATTTTTAGTTCGGTCACTTAAAATTTCTCAAATTTAGTATTAATTTAGCAGGTGAGCTTTTACAACTTGTAATTTTAAGATCATTAGATGAGGTGATCCTCTAACTCAATGTTGTTTATATGGCAAAGCTAGAAGATGTTATTGAGAAGAGGAATATCATGATGTCATTGGTTTCAACTAGACACTAATGTAAACCCACTTTGAAACCACCATGGGGCATCTGAAGGGAAACATCTAGTGCTCTTGTGTGTATGAGGGTTAAAAATTAAGGCCCCCTCTTATTTGCATGAAGTGTTCCTAGTACAAATCCATCTTAGAGTCAAGGCCATGAAAATATGAAGTCCAAGTACTAAATTTATTGTCTATAAATAACCTCTTTAACAAATTGACACAAACGTATAATGATGTCATTTACATTGGAGGTGTATGTCACCTGAATTGTGTTACAACTTTAATCGCTCCCCCACAAAAAGGTGTCATGCTCCCTTGTGATGGTGCATCAACCCTAATGGAGAACAATCTCTTGATGTAAAAGAAATTTAAACATGATGTAACTTTAATAGTTCCCTACATTCACCCCTTGGCTCACCACTCGTGGCAAATGTGAGGCTATTTCAAGAATTGATGTGGATAATATCATTTTAGTTTCTCTTATGTATATTATTATACATTGACACAATTGTGTTTTTTTAGCAAAAAAAATATTTCTATCAAGGGTTAGCTCCTTGTTCATTAGGGTTGAATAGGTTGTGTCATTATGAATGATTTATTCATTGTCAACTCCTTATGTGGGAGAACACTACAAGCTCCATGTCAACATGAAGAGTAGATGTTGTGAGCAACTCTTATCGAGGTTTTTCAAATTATTCAGTTATTCTACATTTGGTATACTTGTTATAAGCGCATTACCCACAAACGCACACCCTCGAGACCAATACCCAGTTCTCTAAAAATCAAATGGTACCAATATTCTTAGTTAGAGGTGAAGGATTCTCCTAAGAGGTTATTTTGTTGGTTTGAGGTGTTGTGTTTTTCCTTAGATACTAAGTGGTTAAGGGCTCCAACAGTTAAGATTTAAGGGCCAAGGGCTTGGGGGGAAATGGATTTAGGGGTTAAGGGCTTAATAATTAATGGATTTAGGTGTTAGGGGCTAAGGGGTTAGGTTTTAAGGTGTTTGGGGGTTATGGATTAAGGTTTAAGGGTCACGGGTTAAGAGAATAAGGGGTTAGTGCTTAGGGGGTTCATGGATTCTAGGTTATGAGTTAATAGCTTAAGGTTTAATGAGTCAAGGGGTCGGTGGCTTATGAGGTATGAGTGTAGGGGTTAAGGGAGTATGGCTTCAGGGTTAAGGGATAGGGAATTTAATGGTTATGGGTTAATGACTTATTGGTTGTGATAATGAGACCCCTAATGCCCTTATCACCACTATGAGGGGTTCCCCTTTCAATTTCTCTTGTTACCTTCCCTCTAGGCCCCCTATCCCCTATGACATTAGGTCTTAATCCCCCTTCTCATTCTCTAATGCCTATATTATAGATCTTAGTAAACCATGCTTGGACATCCCACTTCTACCCATCCATGTTAAATGTGTGTCCCCCAGTCCTATTCAATACACCACAAAATACTCTTCCCACCTTTTCGATCATATCATTCAACTTATCCTAACATTATGGGTGAAATTGGTGTTTATGTTGTAAAGTGAACAGAGAAAAAATATTACTTGTTTTTTCTATTGAGAAGATGTAGAAATTAATTGTCATGATTGGAATGTGCATGCATCAATCTAGATTGGCTTGTTTTTCGAGCTTAGACATGAATAATAATTTGGTCATACTCCATCCTATCGATGGAGTCTGATACCACAAAGGTATCGATGGGAAATTTGAGAGATTCTTTTGAAAGCTTGTATGTTGTGGTATTTATCTCCTTCAGAATGTGTCTAAAAGATAGCTAGTCCAAAGAGTTGGGGGAATCTATGATATCTTGTAGGATGGGGTGTAGGTAGATGTTTTCTATCATGAATTATTGACCCAATTGATCATGATATTTGAATCCCCCATGATCTATAGGGATTCGACTCTTTTGATGGATGCAATTTCCAGAAGGGTACAAAGAGCAGTGGAATCAACTCAGTTGTTGGAGCCTTAACTTTGGGTATGTCTTACTTTCTCGCTATAAGACTGGGAGAGGAAGAGTACCACACCCACTTTGCAACTAGGTGGGATAACTTGTGCAACATCATCAAATAAGTCACAAGGGCATCCAAGAGGGAGTGGAGGAATTACCAAAATCCATTATTTTGTGGTTTAGGATGAATCTTGTCTTCCAAACACTATTTTTTATCAATTTAATTGTGATCTTTGTTAGAATTTCTCGTGAACAAAATGTGTTTTTGTTCCAATCCCACAAGATATTGCTGATTAGAATGCATGAGACACCTTTAGAATAATATTCCATGAGGTTGAGCAGCTAAGTTTTGAAATTTTATTCCAAGCTTAGATAGGACAACGAGCCTGTCATGTTCAAGTTTGCAAGGGTGGTGGTGATGACCTACACTGTGTTGGGACAAGCGATAAATAAGTGTGAAGAAATATTATCATATGACTTGCATAAAGGATAGATGTTAGGGTGATTCGTAAACTATCATGGATATTTCTCGTGAAAAAAATGTGTTGTTGTTCCAATCGCACCAGATATTGTTGATTAGAATGCATGGGAAACCTTTTTAATAAATCCTCCATGATGTTGTGTAACTAAGTTTTGAAAATTTCAACCAAGCTTAGATAGGACCATGAGCCTATCATGTTCAATTTTGTAAGGGTGGCACTGGTGATGACCTACACTGTGTTGGGACAAGAGATAAATAAATGTGAAGAAATATCATCATATGACTTGCATAAAAGATAGATGTTGGGGTGATTCATAAACTATGATGGATATTTTTCGTGAAAAAAATGTGTTGTTGTTCCAATCCCACCAGATATTGTTGATTAGAATGCATGGGAAACTTTTTTAATAAATCTTCCATGATGTTGTGTAACTAAGTTTTGAAATTTTCTTCCAAGCTTAGATAGGACCATGAGCCTATCATGTTCAAATTTTCAAGGGTGGTGGTGATGACCTGCACCGTGTTGGGAAAAGAGATAAATAAGGGGCGATTCGTAAAATATCATGGATATTTCTCGTGAAAAAAATGTGTTGTTTTTCCAATCCCACTAGATATTTTTTATTAGAATGCATGGGAAACCTTTATAATAATATTCCATCATGTTGTGTAACTAAGTTTTGAAATTTTCTTCCAAGCTTAGATAGGACCACGAGCCTATCATGTTCAATTTTGCAAGGGTGGTGGTGATGACCTACACTGTGTTTGGACAACTAGAGATAAATAAGTGTGAAGAAATATCATCATATGACTTGCATAAAGGATAGATGTTGGGGTGATTCATGAAATATCATGGATATTCCACTAGACAGTTCATCATAACAGACCAGATAAAAATATACTTAAAAATGAACGAATAAGAGTTTGTGACAGGAAATGTCAGTGAGTTTTGGATGTGCTAAGGAGGGAGTGACCAATAACCCAAGATTCTCCCCCAACTTGTCAACCTTCCCCTTTTTTAGGAGCTTTGTCAAACTATTAACCATATGCAACTTTGTCAGAATGTGGTCCAACACTACCAACTCCCTAATGAACTTGGAATCTTAGGAAATTGTATTGAATATCAATGTTTTGGAAATGGTCATGACACATTGGATTTTCATAGAGCTTGATGTAACTTTTATTCTCACAAGAGACAATATTGTGCTTCAACAACTGATTGGTTGACTGTACAATCAAGTTGCAAATCTAGATAGCTTCATAAATAAGTATATGAAACTTCCATATACTTTTCTTCAGTGGAACTGAGTGTAGTTGTTGCTTGCTTCTTGTTGATTTGATGAAAATGATTTATAAAATGATAATAATTATGTTTAAAATGAGCCTTATAATGGTCTAATTATACACATTAATTGTTCACGAGGTGTAGGGGTATGTTTATAACATCACTGCCCTTGAAAGCTTTGTCTTGAAAGCACAGTAATTAGAATTTTCTTTAGTTAAGCAATTTTTTGTGGTGGAATGAAGTTTATCAGATATCTATTTATACTTTGTAGAGGTTTGACTTTGTTTGTCCTTTGAGTGTTGGTGAGGTTCCTTTGTATTTTTTGCATCATAGTCTAAAGTCTTTTGACCTGATTGTTTAACATGATATATTTATGCTTATTGGCAATATATTTGAAATAACTGCATGATCAAGAAACTATTATGGTTAATTACATTACTAATTAGGTACTGCAGAAAGAGGATGATGCTGAGAGGGCTTTCCTGGGTGACTCTGGGAGAAACCCGGAGGTGGTCAGACAAAGCTCTTCTAAGTTACAAATCTGAAGAGAAAAAACTAGTGATATATATGTGGTTGCTCAACCTGGGTTGTATGGAAAATCTTGGCAGAGAGTATTTACCTTTCTGTGTCTTCACGAAAGTAGGTTGTCTGGTCACAGAATAAGATCACTACATGTAGGTGATGGTTCTGTAGTAATTTCTCAACCTTATCTTCAAAATGGCTAGTAGAGAGGATCAGGTTTGAATACAGAATATAATTTGATCAATTTGGAGATTTAGAGTTAAATAAAAAATTGTGGTGATGTTTCGATGGGTGCTAATTTGTAGGGTTTTCCATTTTTATAATTTTATTTGTTGTGCTTTCTACCATGCTACCTAGTTTCTTTCCTGTTGCCCTAGAATTTTAACTTTTTCGATGTTTATCTCTCTATTGTTTCTTGCCCCACTTGAAATGTCATCCTTATTTGGTAGGTGTTTTCTTCAATATAGTGTGAATATTTTTCCATCACACAGCTTCTGTGGCATTTGTCTACGAAAATATCTTGTAAGGCCCATTCTTCAGGGTATTTGATGAAATAAAATGATAATCGACGATCACCAACTAACGGTACCTGCAAATATTTACTCTAACAATTCTATAGTTTTCCTGTACCAACAATTATATAACATTTTAACCTCATGAACTAGTCTCCTCTATTCTCTTAGCTGATGCTATAAGCACTTATTGCTGTAGTCAAAGATTTACTCTCTAGCCCCATTGAGCTATTTCAGTTATTTGTGGACATTGATCTATTTTCATTTCATTTCTTCAATTTTTTCTGAATGTTATGTGTTACCTTTGGCCAGTGCCTTATTTCTTACCTATGCTTTTTCTGCATAAGCATTCCAGCCAGCCAGAGCAGCAGGGGTAGCAGGAGCCACTCAGTCCAGCCAAAGCCCACCAGGGGTGGCGCAGAGGCAGCAAGAGCCACGCAGGGCTGACACAGGCCCAGTCAGGGCATCACAGGGGCAATGTAAGCCCTTTAGGTGTGACGCAGGCCCTTACTGAGTAGCGCAGAGGCCGAAAAAGGCCAGTCAGGCTGACGTAGAGGGATTTAGAGAAGCGTATTACTGCCATTTTTATTTCTTTGTTGGGTGAACCAGTTTTGGTGCCCAAGATTGTTGTACTTAGATTATGCATAATAATGAAAACCCTCCAGAGCTGGCTGCACTGGTTTTCCTGCATTGGGTTTTTTCCGGGGACAATTGTCCAAAAAATTTGTGTGTCACTTTGTCTATGAGCATGTTATTGAATATTTGATCTGTATGTGTAGGTTTCTAGTTGTATTTACTATTTACTTCACTAATTTATTGAATATTCAGAATTAACTTGTAACTTAATTCAAGTAGGAGAAGTAAATCAAGATACTGCATTAGGGTTTCTTAGATTAAGAAATTTTCACATTCCCTAGGTCTAGCCCCATTAGGTCACCTAGGGCAACAATTTCCCAAGAATCTAGCTAGAGAAAAACTTCTATATCCTAGAGGCAGTTGCATTGTTGGGTGCCCTCACTCTCCTCAGAACTTGGGCCAATTCTGACGGTGGAATCTTCGGATACCTCAAGCCCTAGCTCTAGGATCAAGTTTTGCCTAGGTGTTCCCAAGTATAGAACCTAGTGGGATCAATTTGACCTATCGAAGTAAAAATTCTTGTCTGATCCTTTCCCCTCACCTTGTCCAGGATAGGAACATCATTGGTTGCTAAATTCCATCCCTGAACCTGGGGTGGGTCCACTTGGTCCCGTGTGGTCCCATTTGGTGTCAAAGGCATTTCACCAAGGACCATTTCGGAATCCAAGTTCCCAAAGGATTTTAGGGATTGAGAACTTCCTTCATAAGTATTTTTCTTCTCCCACAACCCTTCAATCCCCCTCCTCTCTCCCTAGAAGATAAATTCCCTTGCTTAAAAGGAAAGCAAGTCCCACTCTTTATTTTATCTTAGGGAAATGGTTTTGAGGGTCACTTCCCACCTATTCATTAACCTATACTCTACAAGTGACTTCCTAAACTATGGGACTCCACCCATCGGTGAAATTTCGTGAAGAGCAAGGAGCCTTAGCTGTGGTGACAATGGGCTAAGCCTCCATCGTTTCCCTTGTCCTAACAGTTGCCCATCTAGGAACCCCTTTTCGGTCCACTACTAGTTTGAGTGGTAACAAGTTGCTCACAATTCCATTTGTGAACAACTCTTTGGTATGCCCACTTTTTCCATATTACAACTCCAAGATGAGAAGTCCAGGGCTATGGAGGCTGCCCTTCTTCTCTCTGAATCAATCCTCTACAATATAGTGAACTAGGGCTAGTTGGTTGGCCCACTTGATTGTTACTTTAGTCCTTCAAAGTCTGCACATCCTTAGGCCCTATACACCTACCCTTCTACCAATTTTGTTGTCCTTCCACAGAACAAGAGTCAGGGCTCTTCTTTGACAATAACCTAACAACCCTCCAACTGTACTTGGACTACCATCAATCTGCCCAACCACAGTCAATTATTTTTACTGATCTAGGGCCCACAATATTGTCTTCATCTAGGGCTCTTCAAATCTTCCACCTAACAATGGTTTGAGTCCTCTCAAGATAATTGTTCTTGTGTATCGACAATTTGATCTAATTTTTTGTCCAATCTATGAAAAAATATGAACTACTCCTCTTATCATACTTCTAACAATCTATAGATGACTGAACTAGGGTCACAAATCAGCCACTAACAATCCATTTACTAATTCTTCATAGGTTTCTTCAGATCTTTGTCTAAAACTATATGGAAATTACACCAAAATCAACTTCTCTGCATGTCAATCCATTCTTCATGCGGCACATTTCTTCTGCATGCTCAATCTTCTGCTCATGTTCCACCCTCCTTTGGATCTGATGTCTCCACACATATTGAATCTGAAAACCATCTTCCAGATCTGCAGTCTTTATTGCAGAAATAAACCTCACTCTAAGGGTCACAACCCGTCTTCTTCTACGCAAATTTGTCACAGTCTTAAGGGCATACCTTATGAACTAAACATGCTAGGAAACTGTCCTAACTAGGGCATTATACTTATGTACTTCTAATTGTTGTAGAACAAACCCTATCCACACATAGAAAAAACACGACTCTTTCCTCCATAAGAGACTCGACCTAGCTCATATGGATCCATAGATTCTGGGCATTTCTTTGACTGAATCTTGACATGAACTTTAGATCTCAATGTCAACCCTCAAACTAGGGTTAACTCAATCAATATTACGCCTGTGTCGACTTCTGTTATGGCTCTAAATTACAGTGCAAGCCCCCCTCCATTTATGTTGGTCTTTATCATAGACCTTACAGCCTACTAACCACCACAAGGCAATATGGTATCAACCCTCTCTTCTATTTCATGTAGAAAATCTAACCAACGGGATTCAATCTGATCTTGTAATGTACTAGAACAAGATACTGAATCCTTCCTACAATTTGTGGAAACAAAACACGATCGCACAATCACATATAAGTAAGAGAAACAAGTTATCAAACGCACAAGAGAAGATGTATCTGGGGAAGCAACTGCTCAAAACCCTCTATCTCTATTTTGTATTAATTCAAGGAATCACGAAACAATACAATGCTTAATCTCTATTGAGATTCTCTAGCACTCTACCAATTGTCTCCTGCTGATCTAGGCAAAATCGGTCTAATACTTAGCCAATTATCATCCTTCCTTCAGCCTGCCTTGCTCACGCAATTCTTATGGAATTATCTCCATATTAATTAGGAAAATCAACCTTCCTTGATTGCGCAATCCATCATGGCATCCCAATGACTTTATAATTGCACATGGAAAAATTTATATAAATACAACTGATAGTTATGTTCCTTTGAATTGTGTTACAATAAGGATGAAGGGTTTTTTTATTATTTAAAAATAAGATAAAACCCTAAACAACCAAAACCCTAACCTGATGAGATGTAACACCAAGATTTTATGGGCCCCGTTGGGGTTAGTTGGGCAGTCAACTTCCCAGGGTTGTAACTTGGTCATATTATATTAGTTTGACGCACATGATACCTCGTTAGAAATATCTCTCCAAGGACTACAACTGTTAATGCGATTTCTATGAAATCATGAAACCTTTCATGCCCATAAAACATCGTTTGGGGCCTCAAAACGGCTCCGGAAGTTCAGGACCCAAAAAACTGAAAAAAAATAGTAAATTGTGATATAATTAAGGAAACTGAAAAACTGAAAGAGACAATGGCGGGGGCCTAAGTGGAATAGGCAGGTGGCCACCAATATCCTCCTCGAACACCTTAAATTGAATTTCTTGAGCTAACTCAATCATCATGACTTAGTTAACTGACACAAGTTGTTATGAGACGAAATTACAATTTATTGTCCAATTTATTTAAGGGAAAAACAAATTAGACACCTCACATTCTTCACTCCTGGTACATCAAAATTCCTCACCAGTGTGGGTGCATTTTTTTTGTCCTTTCTAGTTGCCAATTTCACTGTTTCTTGTTGCAAATTTCAACACTCCCTCTCAACAAGAAAGGAATTCAATCTATCTCCATCCGGCACCTTTGGAATGTTCTACATGCTACACTTCTCTAGTGTTGTTTGCACCTACAAATCCTGAAACTGAATAGCCTCCAAAGAATTGAATCAGTATAATGCATCTGTCATTAGAGTCTTCTGACTGCTACTAGCTACTGCACCTGTCTAGTACCGGATTCTCTGCGCTGCTACTGACATATGCATCTGTTCCCTTTGAACTGTTGCTAACTCTGATTTGTGCTCCAGTATTTGACATCTATCACTCTGATTTCTATCTTGTTGACATCTAACTACATCAATCTAACTGATCCTTCCTACTACTGTTGTACTATGGGCTCCTCGTAGCTAGGTTCGATCCATGAGACACGCCATCTCAATGGACCTTGCCCAAATTTCTTATCTTGGGATTATGTCTACACATCACCCCACCATACACCTCGAGGTATGGCTGCTCCCTCTTCCCATCTGGCTCGAAATTTCCCCCTCGTCGAGGTCTCTACTTGAGTGGATGCTTCCACTCGGTCTCCTCTCTGCTTCTAATGAGGATGCATGTTGAAAGGTAATTTATGCTCCCTCTAAACCACCAAGTCTCTAACTTCTTCCTTTCTCCTAAAATCTTTGCATGCATCTGGTACCTCAAGTACATATAGGTTCTTAACTCGCGCATTGTCCCAAGGTTACAAAAAGTTTCTAAAAAATAGTTGATTTTAAATTGATGATATCTCCCTCATCCGAGCTCTGATTCAACCAATTTTTTTTTCCATTTGGGTAGATTTTCGCAAGGAATCCAAATATTATATTTGTTTTTGAAAATTTTACACCAATATATTCAGATATTCTCTACAAACTCACCGCCCAAAAAATTCCTGCTCTGATACCATGTAGAAAATCCAACCAATGAGATTCAATCTGATCTTGTAATCTACTAAAACAAGATATTGAATCCTTCCTACAATTTGCGAAAACAAAACACGATCGCACAATCACATATAATTAAGAGAAATAAATTACCGATTGCACAACAACATGATGTATTTGGGGAAAGAAACTGCTCAAAACCCTCTATCTCTATTGTGTATTAAGTCAAGGAATCATGAAACAATACATTAATGCTTAATCTCTCATGAGATTCTCCAGCACTCTGTCAATTGTCTCCTGTTGATCTAGGGAAACTCAGTCTAGTACTTAGCCAATTCTCATCCTTACTTCAGCCTGCCTTGCTCTTGCAATTCCAAGGGAATTAAATCCTTATTAATTAGGAAAATTGGTCTTCCTTGATTGCGTAATCCATCATGGCATCCCAATGACTTTATAATTTCACATGGGAAATTTTCTCTGAATACAACTGATAGTTATGTTCCCTTTAACCTCTGTCTCAGCTAGGTATTCCTCGAAACTGACATGCATGCAACTATTAATAGCGAATTTTCAGTTATATGATTGATCACTCATTGTGAATTAAATCTAATTTAATTCACTGGACCTCTCACTAGCTCATCACTCAGTTAGAACTAGTTAAACTAATTTTAACTCATTTAATTGAGTTAATTACACTAGCACCCCACTAATGCATCAACTTCAACTGGACCCCAAAAATATTAGAATCCCTCTAGATGCGTCATATTAGACCCTCAAGTACTTGAATTTCTTGAGCTAACTTGATCATCATGACTTAATTAACTGACACAAGTTGTTATGAGATGAAATTACAATTTATTGTCCAATTTACTTAAGAGAAAAATAAATTAGATGCCCCACATTCCTCACTCTTTGTGCATCAAAATTCCTCACCAATATGGGTGCATTTTTTTTTTCTCCTTTCTGGTTTCCAATATCACTGTTTCTTGTTGCAAATTTCAACATTTCAGAATTTGATGCGGCCTTCACACAAAGACACCATTAAAATCACATGCCCAGATTCTCATGAGAAACCTCTCTTAAGCTCGATCTTCTAGAAGAGAACCAACAATATGCCATCCTACTTCCTAGCACAAACCGAACATTAAGGTATGCAACATTCTTTTGAACCCTCACATGATGATCTTGCTCTTGGAGGATGATCATGACCTCCCTTTAGCAAGTACCCTTACTTGGCCCTCGTACTCAACCTACTTTAGGACTACATCTCTCTTCACCCCCTTGATGTGCCAGATAGTGGGAATACATGTCAAACATGTTAAGATGTGCCAAGTGATAAGGCATGCCAAGATGTGCAAGGGTGTGTCAATGCGTGTCAGGGTCTGTCAAGACAACAAAAGGGAGAAAAAAGTTAAACTACAAGGAAATGAACACATAAGAGGTTTAATAAGTCATCAATTTAACTTTTCCAAGAGGGGCATGCTAGGCACACCAACACTAGGGGGCAATAGGTGCCAAGTGCAAAGTCTTAGTGCATTCTAAGTGCCAAGTATTCCTTTGTTGCTTCTCATCTACTTTCCAACAATTGATCATCACAAATAAATTTAATATCAAACCATGCCAAATCATACCAAGGCATCTCAACATATTCCAATCATGCTAAGACTTTCCAAGCGCCAATATGTGTCACGGACTAGTGTTATGCATGTTATGAAGTGGAAGGGAATGTTGAAGAGTTCTAAGGTGTGCTAGAGAGTGATCATGCATGTTGATGAGTGTTAAGTATTATTAGGAAAAAACATTAAGGGAGCACTAGGTAAAAATTCATGGAAGTTAATGAATATGAGGAACTTGTGCCAGAGACTAGTGTTAATGAGTGTTAGTTGTCATGCTAAGGAGGGAGTGACAAGGTATGCTAAGCATTGGTAAGACATGGTAGGGAATATCAAGGCATGTCAAGAATTCCCAAAGTGTGCTTGGGAGTTCCAAGGTGTGCTAATTATATCATGTGAAAATTAATAGTGCCAAGATATGTCAATACATGCTAGGTGCTAAGGATGTGGCACAGGGTGGCAGGGCATGTCAATATGTGTCAAGGAAACAAAAGGAAGAACCAATAAGAGGGTTAATAAGTCAAGACTTTATCTTTTTGAAAAGGGGCATGCTAGGCACACTAATAATAGGTCCCAATACATGCCAAGTGGCATTGTGTGCCAAGTGCTTATGTATGTCAATGCATTCAACCAAGGTGTTCCAGGGCATGCTAGGGACTATATGCAGCATACCAACACATGCTAGGAGAGTTCCATGTTGTGCTAGCGCATGCCACCATGTGCTTAGGTGTCGGTGTCATCACAAGATGTTCTAGGTACAATGATGTTCCAAGACATGTGGGGTGCTAAGAAATGTTAGTGTGTGCCAAAGCATTAATTTAAGGTGTGCCCAAATTGTTGAGGATTGTTAGGTCTTTCTCATTAATAGAATTTTCAAAGCTTGATTATGTATTAAATAATATGTTTCCTACACACAATAGTGGAACTTTATCTAAAGGGAATTTGCTAGATAATAAACTTAATATGAATCATGTGTTGACTCATAGGAAATCTCTATTCGACTAGTCATTACTTGAGGGAAATGATACACACTAATTACTTCTAAAAAAATTGATTTACCCTAACCACTATGGCCTTGGAAATATTATAAAAAATACTCCACAATAATGGTATTAAATCGTTATCTTTTGACAACAAAAATAATAACAGGCACATAGTTTCATCAAAAAATCATTGGAATAATCATTGATGATGGGCATTTTTTGACCGTCACCAAAAGTAAAAAAAAGAGCATTGGTGAGGATCATTAAAATTTCGTCACTAGAAGTGTCACCAAAGAGAGAATTAGTGATGGGCCTTCAACGACCCTCACCAAAAGTGTCATTGAAAATGTCTTTGGTGACGGACCATAAAGGACTATCACTATATACACTTACAGTGACGGTATTTTAATGATCAATGATGACGGACATTTTTTGACCGTCACCAAAAGTAACAAAAGGAGCATTGGTGAGGGTCATTAAAAGTTCGTCACTAGAAGTGTCACCAAAGACAGAATTAGTGATGGGCTTTTAACGACCCTCACCAAAAGTGTCATTGAAAATGTCTTTGGTGACGGACCATAAAGGACCATCACTATATACACTTACAGTGACGGTTTTTTAAGGACCGTCACCATATGTGACATTGGTGACGGACCTTAAAGGTCCGTCACAAGCATGACCCTCACCAATGTGTTTTTTTCTTGTAGTGTAAGGTTTGTATTTTTTGAAAGTTTTTTTATTTTTTTCCAAACTGAACATTCGCGGTGCGTCATAATGAAATAGCGCACCGGTTGCATATTTTTCTAATTTTTTATGAGAGTAATTTTGTGGTGCACTATGATAACAGAGCGTCTCGGTGCACTCTTTCAGACAGGATGCACCAAATTTTTATTTTTTATTTTTTTTATTTACACAAGGGCCGACATGGATTGGGATCCGACTATGTAGGTCAACCCGTTCGTTGGATGTCCTAGGTTTATATTTAGCAATATAAACCCTAAAAATATAAATTCAAAAGCCGTAATTCTAAAATCACAGCAACCGGGAGAAGACAGGGCAAAAACAAAAATAATGCAGTGTATGTTTGTAAAATGTTTTTTTTTCAAAACATCACGTTGTGTGGTATGCCATAATGTAATAGTGCAACGGTGCCATATGTTAAATATAGTGCAATGATAAAAACATAATTTGTTTTTTAATTTTCTATCATTGTACTTGTGCGGTGTGCTTGTATAACTGAGTGCACCAGTGCGCTATGTTACAAAGGGGACACCGACGAAACAAAAATGTATTTTTTTAAGATTGACACAAGGGCCGACATGGATTGGGATCTGACGATGTAGGTCAACCTATTTGTTGGATTTCTTAGGTTTATATTTAGCAATATAAACCCTATAAATATAAATTGAAAATCCCTAATTCTGAAATCACAGCAAGTGGGAGAAGACAGGGAAGAAACAAAAATAATGTAGGGTATCTTTGTAAAATGGTTTTTTTTTCAAAACAACACGTTGTGCGGTGTTCCATAATGCAATAGTGCACAGGTGCCATATGTTACATATGGCACACTGATAGAAAAGTAATTTTTTTTTAAATTTTTTGTCATTGTACTTGCACGGTGCGCTTGTATAACAGAGCGCCCTGGTACGCAACGTTACGCAAGGTGCACCGGAAAAAAAAAATCTGTATTTTTTTTAAGATTGATGCAAGGGCCAACATGGATTGGGATCCGACTATGAAATTCATCCCGTGGGTTGGATTTCTTATGAGTACAGAAACCCTATAAATCTAAATTGAAAATAAAGAGGGAGAAAAAATACCAGAAACAAAAAGAATCTAGGGTTTTGTTTGTAAAAATTGATTTTTTTTTTTTTTTGAAAACTGCAGAAAAGGTAAAAATTTGCAGAAACAAAAAGTTAAAAAAACAATAAGATTTGATTTTGTATTTTACTTCATAAAAAACTAGAGAAAAAATAAAATAAAACAATAGACTTTTATTTCTCATTTCACTGCATAAAAAAAAATTGCAGAAAAAAGTACAAAAAAACAATAAACTTTACTCACGCCATTTAAAATTCTATGATACAGGGTTTGAATTACCAGAGGTTTGGAATTTGGATTGTTTGAATACTTCTGTTCAAATGTATGTCCCTACTCCACGGTGCTCTCGTGCTCTGTTTTCTCCAGGTATGTATCCTACAAATCTCTGGCTGAATTTTTTTGCAAAAATAGTGAAATAATGAAATGTGTTTAGCATTTAAAGAAATTTTTTATGAAATTAGATTTTTGAAAATATTTTTCTGCCCAATTTTCAATTTACCCCTTTTTTTCACTTAAATAAAATAGGGTTGCGCTTTTTTTTATTGTGGTTATTCGTTTACTAGTGTGTCATTTAATTGAACCGTAGCGGTGCTACTTGTTACAAAAGCGCACCGGTGTGCAAAATAAAGAACTGGCCAGTGCGGTTATCTAAACAATACGCACCGGAATTACATTTAGGTTTGTGCACCAATGTTTATTGTTGTTTTGCTCAAATGCAGGGATAAAATATCATATATTATATTAAATGGACAATTCTTCAAAATCCAACTTGTTCCATAATATTTCTCAAAGTCCATCGTGGAGTTATCCCTATCCATGTGGAGACGTAATATTTACTTTAGATTTGTTTTATTTTTTCACTATCTAATTGAATTTATGTATTTTTTTTATCCATGTAGTTAATCATGCACAACTTAATTAAATTTATAATGTATACAAATTTTCAGGTTCATGTAGATTCATCATCGAGTTCATATGCAAAAAGTTATATTCAAAGTATTGGTCCAAAACATCGAAAGTTCTTATCAAGAGCTGCATACCGCAAGACGCATTTGGTAGATGAAAATGGACAGCCGCTTCACCCTGCCAATTGTAACAATATTGCATCTTATAGTGACAATCCTAGGACAATAATGGTAATTATAATTATAATTGTTTGGTATATATATTGATTAATATGTAATTATTTCAATGTCAAACCAATTTATAATCATGCAATATTGTCAATGTGGTTACTAATTGATATCATAATATTTTGTACTAATCATGTTCAAATTTTTTTTTTTAATTATTAGGATTCTAGTGATGATGAAAAACCCACCTACCATCTTCTGTTGCAGCCCATGATAATGTCAAATCGAGAGAAGAATAAATTAAGAGAAAAAATCAGAGAGGAACGATACCAAGAATGGTTGAATCAACCACCGATTCAATTCCCGCTACGTCCAGATTCACCAATTAGGAATGACTATAGCAATAGTAGTTCTTCACAAGCTGGCAATGGATACAATCAAATAGAGGTTGGTATGGATGATTACTTAAGGGATACGACTGCCATGGAGACAATGTTTTTATATTCATTTCAAAATGATGATCAACTAGGGGATGATGCTCATATCGCTTACACCTTTTTCGAAAGCCTTAAATTTTCTTCCACCACCCTTCTCTTTGGACTCGACAGTCAATGTTGTTAGATGCATTTCAAAATGATGATCAACTAGGGGATGATGCTCATATCACTGACACCTTTTTCGAAAGACTTAAATTTGCTTCCACCACCCTTCTCTTTGGACCCGACGGTCAATTTTTTATTTATTATTATTAGGATTCTAGTGATGATGAAAAACCTACCTACCATCCTCTGTTGCAGCCCATGACAATGTCAAATTGAGAGAATACTGAATTAAGAGAAGAAATTGGAGAGGAACAATACCAAGAATGGTTGAATCAACCACCGATTCAATTCCCGCTACGTTCAGATTCACCAATTAGGAATGAATACAACAATAGTAGTTCTTCACAAGATGGAAATGGAGACAATCAAATAGAGGTTGGTATGGATGATTACTTAAGGGATACGACTACCATGGAGACAATGTTGTTATATGCATTCCAAAATGATGATCAACTAGGGGATGATGCTCATATCGCTGACACCTTTTTCGAAAGCCTTAAATTTTCTTCCACCACCCTTCCTTTCACATATTAGTTATTTATTTCGTTGTAATATTATTTGTTCTAATATTCATGATATTCCTTAACATTTCGTGCATATTAATTAATTTATACAAATATAGTCTCGCAGTTCTTCTAACAAAAGGGTATTTTAGATGTAAATGTTGTGGACCTTCTCTGAAAGCTAGATGGTCCAAGGACCTACGAAAGCCAATGTATGATTGCTCCTAGATATTCCTACCAGAAAAACACCCTTAAAGAAGAGAAACATCCACTTTCAATGGTAAACGAGAAATAACCCAAAGGACTCCAATAATGACACCAGCTGAATGGCTTAGAGAATATGAGAGAGAGAAGGAGAAGGAGTTCACAGAAATGTTTGATTCAAATGGGGAGCATAAGTTCGATGTTCCAGATTTCTTGAACACCAATGTTGAGAAATTTCCCATTGGGATGAAAAGGAAATATATCTTTTATGACCTCCCATATTGGGAGCATCTTAAGATTTCCCACTTATTAGATCCCATGCATATATTTAAAAATGTTTCATCTTCTTTATGGAGGCACATATCTTTGAAACAAAGTGTCACATTGGCAGTTAGGAAAGATATTATTACTTCAAAAACTAAAAATAAACATTGACCAAGAAGATTAGAAAGTACGGGATCTGAGGTAGGCGCTGGTCCCTCTAATTCATGTTTTTTCAAAGAAGGTGATGTCCCATGGATTTTAAAAAAAGATGATATATCTTTGGCAAAGGAAGTTATAATGGATGTGAGGGTGCCAACATCATATGGGTCTTCACTACGACGCTGTTTCACCATGGATGAAAATTTTTCAGGGTTGAAATTGCATGACCATTTGAATCTTCTAAGATTACATATAATGTAAAAAGCATGATTTTATTATTTGTTATATTAATAAATTTTATCCCATGTGGTGATCATAAAACATAACTAATTTTGTATATTATTACACATTTTTCTAATTTTGTAGTGTCATTATCCTTTTTTTGTGCATGGGTGTGTGAAACATGAATTCCCTCAAGACCTAGGATGTGCCATATCTAAATTATCTACATTTTTACATTGGATCATGTCAAAGGAGATTCATGTGGTTAGCATTGCACGATGGCGTCAAGAGATAGTTGAGATTGTTTGTATGTTTGAGAAGGAACTGCCGATGAGTTTCATGGACTTACAGGTTCATATTCTAATCCACCTGGTAGATGAGGTTGAATTAGTTGGGGTTGTTTCTTGTCATTGGATGTTCTTATTAGAGAGGTACATGAAGAAATTGAAAGGTTTTGTTCGACAAAGGGAAAAACCCGAGGGGTCTATGGCAGAGGGGTACATATCGTATGAGTCTTTCTACTATGCCAGTAAGTACATTAAGCAGATCGACAATGGACTAGGTGCGGTAATTTGGGGTGATGAATTGGATGAAGACAAAAGAGAAGGAGAGTTGCTCCAAACAAGTGGAAAAAAGCGCTTGATAAAGAGTAAGAGACTTATAGTTTTTCAAATTTACAAAAAGTAATTAATATTCATATTGACCTTCGATATAATGTATATTTTGATCTCTAAGTACTATACAATGTTGGTTTCATTTCATCAACGAATGGAGAAATTGAAGCAATCAATAAATTCATTCTTTACAATTCTGAAGCGACACAACCGTGGGTTGCATTGTACGACCAAAGAAGAATGAAATGGGATAGTGACAGGAAATAATTCAAATGGTTGAATGGTAGAAGTGTGCCTTATCCCGATCATTTAAAAGAAAATATGCCAAAAATATGCCCCAACAGTTGGGTTGTTGACCAATTCAGAGAGAAATACGGTGCTACTGGTTGTTAGCCACGTGCTGAAGAGGATGCGCTAAACATAGGGATTCGGTGCAGCAACTCGGTAATAATTTATATTTAAATTTGAAACTTATATTAAGACATATGCATTTCATATTTTAACTGTTGGATTATTATTTATAAGACACATGACACTTATATGATTTTTTAAATTTTTTATAATAGGTATGTTTTTTCCCATCTATGTGGGCATATGGACACCGTTTTCGCACAGAAAATGCCGATGCTGGAAACGTCACACAAGATTGTGGAGTGGAATTCGAGTTCAATCAATCTAGTCGATCTAGCCACCATGATCAACAAATAGTAAGAGGGACATTAGGTTACATCGGAAACATACAAGAGATCATTGAAGAGGGATGTTTTCTTCTTTCCAATCTGTTATTTTTAGGTGCAAGTGGTGGGACACCTTTGATCGGAATATTGTAAAGGAAGATCGCGATAGTAGGCTGATATGTATAACCTATAGAAAGATGTGGGATGAAGCTAAGGAGCCCTATGTTTTCCCTAAACACTGCAACCATGTGTTTTTCTACCTAGATGTGTTGGATAGGGGTTGGTGGTTCGTATTGACACATGACCCTAGATCAAAACATATTTTTGAGAACAATAGTGTTATCATGCCATTCGAGATAGAAGATAATGAGGGTGATCATGAGAACCGAGAGTGATATGGTACAATATGTGGTATTTCATCAATATTTATACTTTTTAAGATGAGTTTTTCGAAATATTAATGTAATATGTATTTTAAATTAATTGGTAATTTGCATTGTCTTAATGTTAAAATCAATAATTCACATGATAATTTGGTATTATGTACTTGATCTCAAAAACAGTGGCGTACTGTATAAATTAGTTCTTTTTTTGTATCTAAGATCATAATAAAATAATGATAATTCTAATTAAGTACAATAATTTATTTTCATTATTTTCTAAATTTCCTTATGTTACAATAAATCATATTATTCTATATTTATTATTTTACAATTATTTAAAATTTACAAATTTAAAAATTTTAATAAATTCATTTCACATTAATACAATTAAAATTTTACAAATATTTTACACACAATTACAATTATAATTATAATTAGAATTAGAATTATTAGAATTACAATTACAATTTTACAATTTTACAATTTCACGTACAATAACAATTTTAGAATTTTACATATGTACAGTTACAATTTTACAAATTAAAAAATTACAATTACAATTACAATTTTATAGATTTACATATATATCATTACAATTACAATTTTAGAATTTTAAATACAATTAGAAATACAAATATTACAAATTTACAATATCATGATCATTTGGTATATATAAATTAATTAATAAACATCACGTTCATGATAAGCATCATACAAGCATCATATTTGACTAAAAAACACATTGAAAATCGCTAACTGCATCATCGTGATCATGATCATCTAAAAAAACACAATTAACATTATATATCAACATCATTAGTGCAACACAAACATCAAATATACATCTCACACTATCACATACACATGTATCTACAAGCTACACATTAAATGAAAATATCTAACATGACCTAACAACACACACATAATGATGATCACCAACATGTAAATTAAGTACAACTGCAAAATGAACATAAAATAATTTGAACATATAATATATATATATATATATATATATATATATATATATATATATATATATATATATATATATATATATATATATATAACTGATCAATAATGTTAAAAATATAAAACTATAATATAAATGTCATGGATCAGCCAATGATTGAGCCTCATCTCCATGATGACTGCTGGTAGATGCTACTAGAGGCTTATGCAAATCTGGCAGGGTGCGAGGCCGTGAATGATCATGAGATGTCGATGCTACGCTATGCCTCGCAGACTGTCAATCATGTGCTATGGCTCGCTCGTAACGTGTGATAGTCCTCGTCAGTCACGTAAAAGCTGTCGTAACTCCTACGACATGCCACATCAGGTTGTACATGTCACGCGGCATGCCTCTCCACATCTGTAGGAGCCTATCATTGGCCTCTATATCTATGAAATTAGCACGGCGGATGCCTGCCTCAAAAAACAATGCAATGAGTTGGTTGAACAACTCCATCCTAGATGTAACATCACTTAGACGTCGACCGCGGGCCGACGCACTAGCAGGAGCAGGTCTCTGATCTGCACCGGCCTCCTGCTGATCCTCGACAATATCTAGCATCATGCCCTCTACATCCTCATCAAGATCCACAACTGGATCAAGTGGTGGTGGCGGCATCTGATCCTCGCCATCATAAGAGCCAATGTCTACAAAATATATACAAGTACACAAAAATAATTAGACAATTTCATTACACAATTTAATAAAAGCAAGTTAAAGAAAATGCTAGAATAAATTTAAATAAAATAGCAATATTACCTCTATCATATGGTGACTCATCATCTGTGAAGCCGATGTTGGCACACCCTTGCCAATCCAACCCCACATAAGGACAGGGGACCATAATGAAGGGATGCTCAAAAACACTGGCTAGAAACCCCAATGCATCATCTGATATCCTTGCTGAAAATAGAGTCTCCCCCCCCTTGGGCATCATCTACCCCCACATATGCATATGTGCCTCAGTAATCAGCCTACGAGGCTGCCGAAGAAAATAAGGCCTCGTCTCTAGAAACCTCTCAAAAAATAAATAAAAATCTTTGAAGCAAAAGGGAAGTTGACACTCCCTTGTGCACAAGCACGACATCTATCTAATGTTGTATAGAACTACTGTAAAAAAATGGCAGACCACCTGACAAGTCGTGGCTACTATAGTAAAGAATCAACATAATATAAAAGCTGGAAACTAATGTGTTTCCTGTCACAGGTGTTCTGAAAAATGGTCGAAATGATAAGTGAGAGACACTGGACTTCTTCACAACCAAACACACCAATACGTAACTGTCCTCTAGAGACTTGAAAATCTAAAGGAGACAATATATATGCTCTAACATATCTCTGGGAGAAAACTAACTAACTCCTTGCCACACAACCAGCTGGAACATCGGGGAAAGAGGGAAAATACACCCCTCTCCTCGAAAGCCCTGTAATAAAATATACTTCCTCCTCAGTGGGCGTTTACCACTGGTCGATACCAACTCAGAAATCATGTTGCTAGTCATTCCACCTTCAGAGAAGATGTCTCGAAAAACCACTATGGGACTTTAGGGAAGTAGCCTCCTCATATAACTTGAGGAGGCCTACCTGCCTTAGGAGCCCCTGCGTTGCTGCTATAATAGGGTGAGGGTACACATCTCTCTCCCTCTCTCTTGCCTCCCATAGGAGAACCATGTTATATTGTTCTGCCTATTTTTGTTGTTGTTGCTCCTCTTCTCTTCTTTCACGTCTCTCAATGATTGACATATTAAAAAAAAAAATTAATTAAATGACACATGTATTTACAAATATACGTATATACATATTTTTTTCAAAAATAAATAAAACAAGAGTCGGAGTGCCAAAAGCACAGTCACGCACCGGTAACGGTGCATCCCTCTACATCCGGCGACAGTGCACATAATGATATAAAAAGCACCAGGAGCGGTGCTCCAAAACATATTTTTAGCGCACCGTTCACTAAGTGCAGTGTCAGGAGGCCGGTGCGCTGACTTCAATATATTCCTCGGGGCTTATAGCTAAGTCAGCACACTGCCCTCCTGCCACCGTGCATAGTCATACGGTGTGGCCAGGTATTCGAGCGCACTGCTCTTTGTCGTAAAATTCACAATTACATGGTGTGCCTTTGGAATCCGCCCCAGAACTGGTGGGGATACACTTAGCACCGGTTTACCAACCTGAACAGTTGACAATGTTGATTTGCGGTTTCAGTGCACCGAAAAACTTACGTGCCCCGGGGCAGATACTTTGGTCAATGCACCAAGTGGTCGTGATTCAATATTGTCAACGGTGCGGCCTGGTAAATGAGCACACCACACTTTTAAAAAATTTTAAAATAAAAACATACATCTCGCGGTACTGCCCTGGAACTGGTGCAGACTCCTTCAGCACTGGGTGCGGTGTGGCCTGTAAATTTACAGGCAGCAACGTAAATTGGTGCGAGCCGAATGGCTTGAGCGCACCGCGCGACAAATTTTTTTTTTTTTTTTTTATTGGTTAATTTTAAGGTTTTTTCAAATTCTAATCCGCTAAAAGGTTTAATTATGGAAAAAAAAAGAAAAATACATGTACATTTAGCTGTCGAGGAGGCATATTGGCTATAAAATTTAAAAAAGAAAATTTGTCCACTGTTTTATAAAATTCAAGCTGGATATTGGTGGCAATGTACAGCAGCAGTGCATGCAATAAGTGCAATGGGAGCATGGATGTCAATGTGGCTCAAGCAAGGATAACTTGCACCAGTGCTTGAGAGCTCTGTAGCCCTGACAAAAGTGAAAAATGCAGTTTTTTGGCCGTAATTGTTTTTTTTTATTTAACCCAGATCTAGTGCGTTAGGCTTTTACTGTAGTACTAGTGCGTTGTCATAATGCCACACCAGGCTCTTTCTATTTTCGCTCACTTTTAGGAGGCACCGAGGCGGCGTAACTATGCTGCACTGGTGCTCTACAGTAACATCACACACCGGTAACGATGTCCAGTGAACCAATGATTTCTACGGTTTTTGGTCGTAATTTTTTTTTATTTAACCCTATTCCGGTGCACGGGGTTTTTAATGGAGTACTGGTGCATTTCTTGTATGCCGTGCTGGGCTCTTTCTATTTTTGAATGCTTTTAGGAGGCACCGGGGCGACGTATTTTTAACGCACCAGTGCTCTATAGTAATATGATGCACCTGTAACAGTGTTCGGTGAACCAATGATTTCCGTGGTTTTTTGGCCATAATTTTTTTTTATTTAAACCTATTATGGTGGGCAGGATTTTTGTTGGAGTACCGGTGCGTTGTCTATATGCTGCACTAGGCTCTTTCTACTTTTGCGTGCTTTTAGGAGGCACCGGGGCAGCGTAGTTTTAAAGCACTGGTGCTCTGTTGAACCTTTAGTTAAACTGAGAGGGGGGGTGAATCAGTTTAACACATTCATGGACTTTTAAAACTTATTTACACCTTCATTTCATGTTCAACTTAATATGTGAGTAATCTTAGAATGTGAGCAACAAGTATTAACATAATGTAACATCATACTTAATATGAGAGTAGCAAGTGTTAAGCAGATGAGATAAACCATATCAACACATACACATGATGCACAGAGACACCAGATATAAGTGGAAACCCATAAAGGGAGAAAACCACATCTTATTATTGTTGTGATCCAAAGGCAAGCTCCAACTCCCTCTCACCACTGATTTTCTGTAGGCACCAACCTACAGGAGGCTCCAACCTTAGTCAGCTACAACTGACATTTCATCAAGCTACAACTTGATGTGGAAACACCAACTCCCATCAATTTTCTGTAGGCACCAACCTACAGGAGGCTCCCACCTCAGTTAGCTACAACTGACATCTATCAAGCAACAACTTGATACAGAAGCTCCAACTTCCTTACTATTTCAAAAGAAAAAAACTTGCTGATTTACCTTGGATATTAGCTCTGTTCTATTCCATCTGCTCTATTTTTCATCAATTCTCATATCTGCCCTGTATCATCTCTGCATCTTCTCAAATTCTCTATCAGCTTCTCCTTCTTCTCTGTTCAGCTCCTCCTTCTTCTCTGCTCATCTCCTCTTTCTTCTCTGCCTCACTACTTCATTTCTACATTCTCTTTACTCAATCTCTAACCTATTTGTGCATATCAATGTGATATTATATATAGAGTTCATCACGTGACTCTTTACATTCCTAAAGGAATTTGAAGTGAATAGTCCCAACTTTTTGCCTTCTGCCTTCTCATTTCTTTTACCCGCTCATTCAGAAAAATATAACAATATGCATTAATTTCAATATTACAGTGGGAGTTTTGTTTTCCTACTGGAGACTTGCCAATGCATCACAAACAATAAAAAATTAATTACAACATTTACATTCATATTTTCAGTTACACAGTCCAATTTTACTCAGCTCCTTTTCTGGATTTTGGCTTTACTGGATTTGTGTTTTCTGCTATTGTTGAGTGACTGTTCTATATACTTTGGTTCACCTCTGTGTCTATTCATCTGTTCACTGTACTTGTGTGCACCGGCTACATATATAACTACTTTTTAGGTTTTATTCTCAAATACATATGAATCTGGGCGATGTCTGTTCATTACCAATCTCTGTTCTCGGGCTACCTACTTACATTCTCTGTTCATATATGAGCTTAAACTTAATGGTTGAGACTCACATTACAATTTCAATTCATCTTTTTCCCTGTACAATTTTTCTGCCACTCTCTCTCTCTCTTTCATTCTTGCAGGCTCTCTTCTTCAGTGCAGTTGTATAACTACTGTACATATAACTGTCTTTTAATATAACTGCTGGGCAATTTCAATACTTTTTAATTTTTTCACTGGAAACCTTTACATGTTGAATCCCTTAATTTTTTTTGAACTGGGAAATTAACTTTAATTAGAAATGCTTAAGTTGGCAATCTCATTTTTGCATGCCCACTTTTAACATACTTTGAAGTGAAAGCACAATATCCCAGCCACAGTTTACTTGGCTCATTCACTATTTCAATGGCCCTTCATTCAATGTTTAGGACTCAATTAAATAGCCTATCAATTTCGGCCATACCTTAATTGAGAGCCAAATAGTCAACATAAATTAAGGTTTGGGCCCCACTTTCTCAGATTTCATTTATATGGGTGTACAGTTAAATCCAAACTCTGAATCTTTTTCAATACACTTATAATCATTCAGGTCAACCTTCGACCTTTATAATAAAATGTATTATATAGTGGCCACTTTGTAGAATGTGATAGCCCGCTTTATAATAAATTGAATAAAGGAAACGCCATTGCACATAAGTATTTGTGTTAATCCACCATATTAAACCTTCATATCAATCGGATCAATGTTTCATTTATCAAGCTTTGGATAGCCCATATATTCCCTTTTTACCTCCTAATGAAACCTTATTACCAAATATATTAATATCTGAATTAACCCTCAACTTTGTTGTTAAACCTTAGGCATTTCAAAATGTAACCATATGCATTAAACATATAATCAACTCTAGGCCATTCTTATGTGCGCATTCCACTTTAATATATCAAAAATTGCAATATATATCAACCCCGATGCATATTATAATACATACACGTTCCGTGGAGCCCACTTGTTAATGCATTTCCTCAATCGACCGTTAATAACATATCGCGCAGCCAACACTAATCCGACGACAATCAACGAGCATCGCATATATTAAATGCATGATTTTTAAAATTCAGACTCTGTGCGATGAACTGGGGCCCAGCCACTTATCGCGCCGTCTCTTGAGTTAACTTCTGTGCTAGTTTACGTGCGACTACCGTTCGATGGACTCGCCTCCAGATCAGACATCGCATGCCCATATCGCGTTCATTCCATCGTCGATGGTTAATGCACGATGGCACGCGATAAGGGCGGTATCTCAAAACTGCTCAGGGCCATGTGTCAGCTCCTAGCATATATCGCGTTGATATGGAGAATACAACTTATCATACAAAAGTAGTGCGATATGGGTGGGGTTGGTTTCGCAAACCCACTGTCACTGTTCACAGCGCTCGTGGATCCTCTCCTTCACTCAAGGTTCCACTTCCCCTGCTCGATCACTGTAAATCGACTTCTCTGTATCATAATTCTTCATGACGACTTCCGTAAGTTAGTGCGGTGGACTGATCTCTTGGTATCGATTCAACACTGCAGGGACTTCATTCAGACAGTATATCTGATGCATAATTAAATATACCTAATCCCTCATATACTGTGACATTTCTTATGCCATTCATCAACAGATTAACCCAGCATTTTATTTATTAAGGCTTGACACTAGTTTGATGTCGATTCAAGCGGGTTGAATTATTACTTTTCCATGTGTAGTCTTCGTAACAGGGATCACATACTAAATCAAGATTCATCATTGGAACGCAAAAAGAGTTAATATAATTCCTCCATAATTTATAACACAAGGAATTCACACCAGATTCCCTTTGCATCCTTAAATTCGTTATTCCTTCAAACCTTCTGACTCTTGAAACCCATATTCAATTTTACCATAATAACAAAGACCCCACCTGGGTCTTGAGTCCCAGAAATTTACACATCATAATACATAATAGAGTTTATAAGTTCATTCAAAGTGCCTTATTCAATACCCAATTCGAAACAGGATCAGT
Organism: Pinus albicaulis; assembly: GCA_034641835.2. Taxonomy (NCBI): domain Eukaryota; kingdom Viridiplantae; phylum Streptophyta; class Pinopsida; order Pinales; family Pinaceae; genus Pinus; species Pinus albicaulis. The sequence continues at coordinate 1,513,774,809 of CM076578.1, read as the reverse complement.
CAATCTCATATATTCATCATCACTCAGGAATTCCAGTTTGGATGTTATTCAAACTCCTTACAAATTACAAATCATTTTACATAACTCCTTTAATGACCTCTAATGGTATGGTCTGTGCATAAGAGGTAACCTTTCGACCAATCATCAATTTACTTTAACCATATACAGAATCATAGTTAAAGTCTCAGATATAGTCAGATATAGAGTTTACATTGTCCACAAACATAACTCTTTTAATGGCCTCTAATGGTCTGTGCATAAGAGGTAACTTTTCAACACTCTTTTCATACCTTCATAGACAATTCCAGCTGTCAATACGTGTTTCCTTTTTGCCACAGAACCTTGAATGTTCCTTCTATAATATGTTCCCACACTCAGAACTAGTTTCTCAAATCCAATACCTCTACTCCTTGACTGATGTTGCTCCTTGCTCCTGAAGCTCCTCTGCTGCCTCTCTAGATCTCCAATCAACTGACCCTTCTAAAACTACCTCTGCTTCATGTCTCATGCTCTCTTTTCCTTGTTGATGTTTGAAGTGCTCCTCCTTTTCCATCTCCTTTGCCATAAATTACAACATTTCCAACAGTCTCCCCCTTTGGCATTGATGGAAATACACTTGCTCTGCTTGCCTTTTAGAAGCCGCTTTTTTCTTTTCCTCCCCCTTTGACATCAATGGAAAAGGGCTTCTCATTTCCTAGTTTTCTTTCTGCATTTCCTCTCCCTGAGTTATGTTTAGACCTCTCCTGCTGACTTTGTGCCATGTTGCTCCAGACTGATGTACAAGACTTGTTGAGAGAACACTTTGAGGATTATTGGACTTGAATATACACAATAAGTTGATATAATCCCAAAGCATAGACTCCTTGCAGTTGTATGTAGTGTAGGTGATGACAGCCATATATAATCAGAATTGCATAATCAGAGATGCATAGTTGTATCCAAGCTTAAAGATCATGAATGTTCCATGTGACATATCAAGCTTGCTTCAGCTATACTTCTGTCTATATTATAATCTTCATCTATGATGCATACCTCTTGAGGAAGGTTGAAGATGAAGTAAGTTTTTTTTGCAAAGCACATCTACAATACACATCTGTTCAATTTTGATGAAGCCAATATATCTTTTATTGCTGTGGTGCACTTTTCCTTCCTGTTATTGGTGATACGTGCTAGACTACTAACAAGGAAATTACTCTTAAAGATTGAAAGGTCCTTGTTGCTGTTGTGAACAAATGAATCACACCAGAGCTTACAGCTTATTGTGAGAATAGGCAATATCTTTCAATATTAGAGACCAAATGACTTTCCTACTTGTACAATGTATTTTCAAAAACAAACCCTTGAGGCTAGATACATTCAGTGTATTAGTCAGTCTCACTTATCAATCAGGCAATTTCCTTTATTTCATAAGGGATTATGTATGTCGATGATCAATCTCTTTTTAAATGGTGAAATACCAGCAATTCCTTTCTGCTGAAGTATGCTTGGATGAACTAATAAAAGAATTTTGAGCTTCAATGGTAATCACAACTATTCCTTCATTATTCAGATATTTTAACTATTTTGTCATGACTATTTCCAACAAAAACATCTTCAAGTTGTTTAATTTATATCTCAGCTAACAAACTTCACCTAGTTTATGAACAATCTTCAGAAAGAGGCCTTGAAGATATATGTACTGACTTCAGGAAGGCATGGAATTATATATAGAAATTGATATTGCTTTAATGCTCAATATACTACTTCAAGTGTAAGCAAGATAATGTTATTTTTGCTCTGCTACTGACCTTTTCATGCTGAATGCAGATAATACTAGGAATATTACCTTGAGGTTCTTTTTCCATAATCCTTTGATCCTGAGGACCTGTACCATACTGCTGCTCCTACTGATAACACCTAATATTCAGTTGATAGGCATGTTGCTTGCACCAAGTACCAAATGATATTACCTTGATAAAATATGCAGAGATTTCACTTTAGCTTGCACATTTACCCATAATTAAGACATCCCTCATAAATTCTACTATTTAGCTTTCCACTGTTCACACCAACAGTCATCAATATCCTGAAACTGATCTTATCATTATTAACCATTTTTCTTATTTTGTCATTCTGGTCAAAGGAAAGCCATTGCATGTACCTTTCTAGAACTGTTCCAGAATCATTTCTGCTTTATAATCAATTCAACTATTCTAATATTAAGATCTTTGGGAAGGCATATTCAATTTGTTTCCTTGGAATCTTCATGGGCAGATCTCTCAGAGATTTTTCACTTACTTAACTGCACTCCTCCAAGGGGAATTTTCATAGATGAATGATGTAGTTACATAATGATGATAGGTACTCCTCTTATTCATCCTTCTTAATGTGATTCACTATTATTTCTTAGGTTCATGGCTGATGTTCTCTCTACTACCATGTTTTCTTGCTGCCTTCTCTTCTTTCATCAATATGTTAGCTAAATAATCTTCTTCCTCTATAGTTCTTTGTTAGAGGAAATTTTCTTTTTCCTTCCTGATCTTATAGCCGTTCTCATTCCAAGGTGCTCTTCGTAGACTATTTTGATGGGGTCTATATATGAATCGCTCTCCCCCTGGGATGTTGCTTCATATTTGTCACTGGATGGATTTTTGCTTTTCTTCCTAGAGCAGCTCCCCCTAAGACTATGGAGGATTCGTTATGTTATTGAGATAATAGGCTCCCCCTTTCTCTTTTCCTTCCATACTTTATTGGGGTTCTTCATAATGTCTGCACTTCTTTTAAATTCATAGTTTTGTTTGATTTACTTTGTTTCCATCATCTGTCTAGAGTTCTTTAGTATATATGGCAGTTTACAGTCCTCTACTTTGTGGCGAAGCTTGAGGCATACATAAAATCTTAATTTGTCAAAGTACATTTGAGCTGATGTATAATAATTTGTTCCCCTTCTTGAATACATTTTACAATAAAAAAAATTATGTCCAAAATTATTGCATGCTTAACAGTAGCCATGGAAATTATTTGTGTACCTGGCGAAAGATTGTCTTTTCCATTTGCTTGCTTGAGGGGTTCTTATCTTTTTCTACATCCTTTGCTGGTTGGACTGGATTGGCTGTCTTACAATATGCTGCATTATGTCCTGGTTTATGACAAGAGAAACATGTGCTATTTTTCATATGAGGGAGGAACCTCCGTTGACATCTTCTGAATTTGTTCAATTCATCCTTAGGAGCATATGAGCCGTTAGCAGTTGATTGTTTCATCCTCTCATTCTATGTTCTTTCATGTTGCTGCTTGATTCTGTTTGTTTCTTGACAAATATTATTCTTGCTGGCTTCTTCTTCTGTGGGAATCTTCTGAGCTGCTTCATTTTCCTTTACAACTTTTACAAAGATGATTTTCTTGTTATCTTCTACCTTGGGCTTACTGGTTTCTCCTTCATATCCTATCCCAGCCTTTATGAGAGGAGATATTTGAGCCTTTATAATATGGTCCAACTGTCTAGAGCTTTTCATCTGAGGAGTATTCATTAATAAGTCTCTTTGGGCATTTTATAATTTCTTTCTCAGGCTCACTACTTATTCTTCCAATTTTTCACATTCCATATTTTTCTCTCTCATTTGTTGTAGCAGAGTATCTTCTACTTTCCGTTCTTCTTCAAGTTGAGCCTTCAGGCCAACAATCTCTTTCTTATCTTCATACTCTTTCTCATCACAAATTTGTACCAATGTCTTCAAGTCTTTGTTTTCATGCTTCAATCTTCCTATTTCAGTCAAGGCTGTGTCAAGTTTGGCTTTTTCTTCAACTACAATTTCTTCATGGTTCTCACTACCATTCACACTAGTAGGTACCTCATTTGATTGAATATTTTCCTTTTGACCTGAATTTTTCTTCTTCTTAATTCTCTTCTCCTTCTTGACAATGTAGTCCTTTGTGTCTATTCCATGCATGAAATGCAATCTGTCCCAGATTTATTTTGCAGAGGTTAAATCCATTATCAACTCAAGGTCCTTGTTATGAAGACTGTCATATATCACACATTTTGCCTTGACATTCCTATGTTGTTATTTCACTGTGGGGGAGTCTGTGCAGTAACCATCACATACAAGCTTCCATACTTCATGTTCATAAGCCAACAATCCTATTTTAAACTTATCTCTCCATTCAGGAATTTTTTTTGTATTTAACACAGGTACATTTTGATAGTCCATGACTTAACCATATCTCCTTAAAGCTACTAGGCTTGCACCAAAGGAACTTGGCTTCGATACCAATTGTTGAACTTTAGTTAAACTGAGAGGGGGGGGATGAATCAATTTAACACATTCATGGACTTTTAAAAATTTTCATTAAAAATTATTTACACCTTCATTTCCTGTTCAACTTAATATGTGAGTAATCTTAGAATGTGAGCAAAAAGTATTAATATAATGTAACAACAAACTTAATATCAGAGTAGCAAGAATTAAGCAGATGAGATAAACCATATCAACACATACACATCATGCACATAGACACCAGATATAAGTGGAAACCCATAAACGGAGAAAACCACATCTTATTATTGTTGTGATGCAAAGGCAAGCTCCAACTCCCTCTCACCACTGATTTTCTATAGGCACCAACCTACAAGGGGCTCCTACCTCAATTCTTCAAGCTAAAACTTACAAGGAAGCTCCAACTCCCATCAATTTTCTGCAGGCACCAACCTACAGGAGGCTCCAACCTGAGTCAGCTACAACTGACGTTTCATCAAGCTACAACTTGATGTGGAAGCACCAACTCCGATCAATTTTCTGCAGGCACCAACCTATAGGAGGCTGCAACCTCAGTCAGCTACAACTGACATCTATCAAGCAAAAAATTGATAGGGAAGCTCCAAATTCATTACTCTTTCAAAAGAAAAACACTTCTTCATTTACCTTGGATATTAGCTCTGTTCTGTTCCATCTGCTCTGCTGTTCATCAATTCTCATACTTGCCCTGTATCATCTCTGCATCTTCTCAAATTCTCTATCAGCTTCTCCTTCTTCTCTTCTCATCTCCTCCCTCTTCTCTGCTCAGCTCCTCTTTCTTCTCTACCTCACTACTTCAATTCTGCATTCTCTTCACTGACTCTCTAAAAAATTTGTGCATATCAATGTGATATTATATATAGAGTTCATCACATGACTCTTTACATTCCTCAGGGAATTTGAAGTGAATAGTCCTCACTTTTTTCCTTCTGCCTTGTCATTTCTTTTACCCACTCATTCAGAAAAATATAGCAATATGCATTAATTTCAATATTAAAGTCGGAGTTTTGTTTTCCTAACGGAGACTTGCCAATGCATCACAAACAATAAAAAATTAATTACAACATTTACATTCACATTTTCAGTTACACACTCCAATTTTAATCAGCTCCTTTTCTAGATTTTGGCTTTACTGGATTTTTCTTTTCTACTGCTATTGAGTGACTATTCTGTATACTTTGGTTCACCTCTGTGTCTATTCATCTGTTCAATGTAATTGTGTGCACCGGCTACATATATAACTGCTTTTCAGGTTTTATTCTCAAGTACATATGAATCTGGGCGATGTTTGTTCATTACCAATCTCTGTTCTCGGGCTACCTTCTTACATTCTCTGTTCATATATGAGCTTAAACTTAATCGTTGAAACTCACATTAAAATTTCAATTCATATTTTTCCCTGTACAATTTTTCTGCCATTATCTCTCTCTCTTTCGTTCTTGCAAGCTCTCTTCTTCATTGCAGTTGTATAATTGTTGTACATATAACTGTCTTTTAATATAACTGCTGGGAAATTTCAATACTTTTTAACTCCTGCACTGGAAACCTTTACATGCTGAATCCCTTTTTTTTTTCTGAACTGGGAAATTAACTTTAATTACAAATGCTTAAGTTGGCAATCTTAGTTTCAAATGCCCACGTTTAACATACTTTGAAGTGAAAGCACAATATCCCAGCCACAGTTTACTTGGCTCATTCACTGTTTTAGTGGCCCTTCATTCAATTTTTAGGACTCAATTAAATAGCCTATCCATTTCGGCCATACCTTAATTGAGAACCAAATAGTCAACATAAATTAAGGTTTGGGCCCCACTTTCTTAGATTTCATTTATATGCATATATAGTTAAATCCAAACTCTGAATCTTTGTCAATACACTTATAAGCATTCGGGTCAATCGTCGACCTTTATAATAAAATGTATTATATAGTGGCCACTTTGTAGAATGTGATAGCCCGCTTTATAATAAATTGAATAAAGGAAATTCCATCGCACATAAGTATCTGTGTTAATCCACCATATTAAACCTTCATATCAATCAGATCAATGTTTCATTTATCAAGCTTTGGATAGCCCATATATTCCCTTTTTACCTCCTAATGAAACCTTATTATCGAATATATTAATATCTGAATTAACCCTTGACTTTGTTGTTAAACCTTAGGCATTTCAAAATGTATCCATATGCATTAAACATATAATCAGCTCCAGGCCATTCTTATGTGCGCATTCCACTTTAATATATTAAAAATTTAAATATATATCAACCCCGACGCATATTATAATACATACACATTCCATGGAGCCCACTTGTTAATGCATTTCTTCAATCAACGGTTAATAACATATCGCGCAACCAACACTGATCCGACGGCAATCAACGAGTGTCACTAGATTAAATGCACGAGTTTTAAACTTCAGACTCTTTGCAATGAACTGGGGCCTAGCCGCTTATTGCGCCGTCTCTTGAGTTAACTTCCGTGCTAATTGACGTGTGAATATCGTTCGATGGACCCGCCTCCAGATCAGACAACACATGCCCATATCGCATTCATTACATCGTCAATGGTTAACGCGTGATGGCACGCGATAAGGGCAGTATCTCAAAACCGCTGAGGGCCACGTGTCAGCTCCTAGCATATATCGTCTTGATTTGGAGAATACAGCTTATCATACAAAAGCAGTGTGATATGGGTGGGGTTGGTTTCGCAAACCCACTTTCACTGTTCATAGCACTCGTGGTTCCTCTCCTTCACTAAAGGTTCCACTTCCCCTGCTTGATCACTGTAAATAAACTTCTTTGTATCATAATTCTTCATGACGACTTCCGTAAGTTAGTGTGGTGGACCGATCTCTTGGTATCGATTCAAAAATGTAGGGACTTCATTCAGGCAGTATATCCGATGCATAGTTAAATATACCTAATCCCTCATATACTGTGACATTGCTTGCGCCCTTCATCAACAGATTAACCCAACATTTTATTTATTGAGGCTTGACACCAGTTCGATGTCGATTCAAGCGGACTGAATTATTACTTTTCCATGTGCAGTCTTCGTAACAGGGATCACATACTAAATCAAGATTCATCATTGGAATGCAGAAAGAATTAATCTAATTCCTACATAATATATAACACAAGGAATTCACACCAGATTCCCTTTTCGCCCTTAAATTCGTTTTGTCCTCGAACCTTCAGACTCTTGCAACCCATATTCAATTTTTCCATAATAACGAAGACCCCACATGGGTCTTGAGTCCCAGAACTTTACGCATCATAATACATAATAGAGTTTATAAGTTCATTAAAAGTGCCTTATTCAAAACCCAATTCGAAATAGGATCATTCAATCTCATATATTCATCATCACCCAGGAATTCCAGTTTGGATGCTATTCAAACTCCTTACAAATTACAAATCATTTTATATAACTCCTTTAATGACCTCTACTAGTATGGTCTGTGCATAAGATGTATCTTTTCGACCAATCATCAATTTATTTTAACCATATACGGAATCATAGTTAAAGTCTCAGATACAGTCAGATACAAATTTTACACTGTCCACAAACATAACTCTTTTAATGGCCTCTAATGGTCTATGCATAAGAGGTAACTTTTCAACACTCTTTTCATACTTTCATTGACAATTCCAGCTGTCAACACATGTTTCCTTTTTGCCACAGAACCTCAAATGTTCCTTCTATAATATATTCCCACACTCAGAACCAGTTTCTCAAATCAAATACCTCTGCTCCTTGACTGATGCTGCTCCTTGCTCCTGAAGCTCCTCTGTTGCCTCTCCAGGTCTCCAATCAACTGACTCGTCTAAAACTGCCTCTGCTTCATGTCTCATGATATCTTTGCCTTGTTGCTATTTCAAGTGCTCCTCATTTGCCATCTCCTTTGCCATCAATGAAAACATTTCCAACATGCTCTACACTATCATGATGCACCGGTAACAGTGTCTGGTGAACCAATGATTTCTGCAGTTTTTTGCTGTAATTTTCTTTTATTTAACCTTATTCCGGTGTGCGGCATTTATGGGGACCTCGCTACGTTTCCATCATTCCGCCCCGGGAAGTTTATGTTCCGGTTGCTTTTATGACGCACCGGGGCATGGGTATTTGACGCACCGGGGCTCTACAATAACCTGACACATGGGTAAATGTGCCTGGTGAACCAATGATTTCTACGGCTTTTGGGCCATAATTTTTTTTGTTTTAAATGCTTTTCTAGTGTGCAGCATTTACGGGATCTTGGTGTATTTCAGTCATTCGGCACCGGAATGTTTATGTTCTGCGCGCTTCTTATGAGGCACCGAGGCTGACAATATGACATGCACCTGCGCGGTTGTTGAATTAAAAGCACCGGGAGGGTGTGTACAGAGTGCACTGTTTTTGGTGTGCCAAAGTTTTAAGTTATTTTTTTCTGTAATTTTTTTTATTTAACCATCCACCAGTGCACGCATTTTGTGGGCACCCCATTGCGTTTCATTTATTCCACACCAGGCATTATCTGTGCGGTTGACATGTAAAGCACCGGTGCTCTACAGAAATAAAACGCACCAGGCGTGTGTGTACGGAGCGTATGGTGTTCGGTGTGCCAATTTTTGTAATGCACTGGTGCATTGTCATATTGAATGAACCAATGTGTTTTAGGTTGATAAGAGCACCGGAAGAAATACATTTGCAAAAACCTCTGCCCGCCAACCTCCTCTAGAATCCTCCACTAGAAATGAACATTTGGGGTATTTTTCTGTGGGGTTCCTCAAAAACATCCGCTAGAGGATATTTTCCTTGTAGTGATATCATCAAAAAATACTAACACAAATTTTATAAGGAAGGGTTTGAAAATCGAATTCATCAACCCTTGAACTATAGAAGGTGAATTGGTGAGGCCAGAAGGCATGACCAAAAATTCATAATGAACTTCGTGAGTTCAAAATTTTGTTTTCGGAATATCTTGACTCTTCATTATAATTTGATGATATGCTGAACGAAGATCCAAATTGGTAATAAATTTCTCCATGCAATTCATCCAATATTTCATCTATAAAAGGAATGGGAAATTTATCCTTAATAGTGAGCTTATTGAGCTCCCTATAATCTGGACACATGTGCCATGATCCATCCTTCTTGTGCACCACGACTATTGGAGCAAATAAAGAACTTTGACTAGGTTGAATTATACTAGCCTCTAACATTTATGCAATCATACGTTCAATTTCGTTGTTTTGGAGATAAGGATATATACAAGGCCTGATGTTTGGAGGAACACTTCCTAGAGTCAAACAAATAGAATGATCATGATCACGAATAGGTGGGAGTCCTTTGGGAGTTTCAAACACCTTGGAATGATTGTCCAAGACTTTTTGAAGGTCACAAAAAATAGATGATTTTGATGTTGGAACTTCTAGTGAGCATAACTGTGCAATTATGCTTCATTTTTCTTTCTTCAGAGGATTCATCCTGACATTAGAGCTTATTATCATTCTCGGCTTCCCTACGATACTCCGTAATTCAACTTCCTTTCCTTCCGAAAAAATTTTCAAGAAAAGTTCTTGAAAGTTAAAAGCTACCATCCCCAAATATTGTAACCATTGTACTCCTAGTACAACATCAACACCTCTCATTGGAATGGAAATAATTTGACTATTCAATACATATTCCCCCATGGTTAACTTGATATTATGGAATTTTTGAGAGAATTTTGCAGTTCCTCCATTTGAAACCATCACTTGACACTCTGGTGCTGGGTATAGGAAGAAATTCGATTCCTTATCTACCTTAGAATGAATAAAATTATGGGTGCTACTCAAATCAATCAACAATATTACCTTTTTCTTCTTCATATGTCCTTCTATCTTACGAGTTTGAGGAGTGGTAATTTCTGCCAATGCATTACAGTATATGGTCAGACTCATTTCTTCTTTCGGTAGGGTTTGTTCCTAGTGCATATCCTCTTCTTTTGAAGTTTCATACTCATTTTCTTCCTCCTCTTCACAATCTATGTAAAATAATTTCTTCTCAGCGCACTTATGACCTTTAGTATATTTTATATCACAGCTATAGAAAATCCCTTTTGCTCTTTTCTCTTCCAATTGTTGTGGTGTCAACCTTGTAGGTTGAGAAATTCTAGGATTAGCGACACTGCCATCTTTATAGATGTGAGTGGTAGGCTTCCTTGTCGCCATAATTTTACATTCAATTTTTTATTCCAACCTGAATGCCTTCTCGAATGAATCAGGTTCCCAAAGGTGAACCTCATGTTGGATATTATCCTTTAAAGTCCTATGAAGACAGCAATCATGTGTTCCTCTCGAATATCAACTACCCTTATATTAAATTTTTGGAAGTCCTCAATGTGCTCCACCACTGAACCCTTTTGTTTGAGATTTAACAATTGGCTAAAGAAGGTGTTTCTATTTTTATCCTCCTAATGTGCTATAATTTCCTCCCTAAAAATTAACCAAGTGACAATTTCTTTATGCGATAAAAGCCATTGATACCATAAAAATTCATTTTGTTCTAAATACAAAGTTTCAAGGCGTACCTTTTGTGTGTTTTTCACATTATTGAGATCAAAATATTGCTCTATCTGTAGTATCCATGTTACATGATCCTTGCCATCAAACTTCTTCATATCAATCTTTGGAATATGGTGGGTCTTTTATCCAACATTTGAGTCCATTAAATCATGATTAACATTTATTTGTTTCTCATCATGACTTCCCTCTACTACCTTTTTTCCATCAGGAATTATGTCTTGTATCAACTTTTTCAAACTTTCCTTCAAACATTCAATGTCTGCTTTTAGATCATTCTTCATGTCTTCCATGTTGTCTTTCATATTTTATTCCATGTCTTCAATGTCATTCTTCAAACCATCCATCTTAGCTTCCACTCCCTTCTTCAAACCATCCTTCTTCGCTTCCAAGCCTTTCATCAAAATTTCCATTTCATTTTTTGTTGCTCTTTGCAAGAGCTAAATTTGGTGCACTTGCTCTTTTAATTTTGATATATCTGTTGCACTTATTCATCTTCAAGAGTCATACTAGAGCATTCTATGGCCTTAATGGGTGTTGAATTCTTTTTAGGGGGCATTTTATAACTCAATACTGATATATATGATTCAATATGCCCTTGTAATCACTTTAAACTATTTTTTCAAACAAGACTCATGCAATTTGAAAAAATACACACCTTTTTCTTTCTTTTAAGGAGCTTGATATTGAAACTGAATTATATCTATGATTTTGGATCTTCAATATCTAAAATCTAGTCTTGCAGTAGCCCTCTGAATATTCTTTTGAATGCTAGAGGTAAGACCTAATTTGGATGCTTCAAACAAAGTTATGCCCAATCTCCCACAATGACCTAAATATGGACTAGTTCAGTAGAGATAACTTGTGTGGCATGCCACGTTTCATTGTTTCTTCCTTCGACTCCAAAATTGATACACAGGAAACTACATTCCATGTGATTTTGACCACCTTTTACAGAATTCCAATCTGATGCTCAGAGAGAAAATTATGGTGAATTTCCCAAGGTCACCTATTTTAGATGAAATTTGGGAGCCTGCATAAACCATAACTTCCACATACATATCACCATAAAATATTGTGAACCAATATATGAAATTTTTACACAATTTTCTTCTGGATTTCGGCTTCAAGTGATAAAATTTTTAGCTCCTAAACTTCTGTAGAAGACAAGTTCTAGTGAAAATTCCATGATGACCTATTTGGAGTAGTGAAACCATAGAATCCAAAGCTCTCATACGAAATGCTATGAAACCATCTCCAAATGTATAAGAAAAGAGATATTAACACCATATAAATAAGCCACTTTGAGGGGGAAACGTCCTTTACATTACATAATTGAGAAATTCTTGGAATAAAAAAATGAAAAACACTCTTTTCTATATATAAGAGTCCATGGGGTCAGAATATAAGCTTAGCATACTTAACAATAATAATGTAAGGGAACAATAATAATAATATGGGGATTACAGGGGTACAACAAAGACCACAAGGGGGCTACATTAACAACAATAGGGCACTAAACTAGTAATATAGGGACCTAATAACCATGAACTTCCTCTGATTTTTATTAGTGTCGTGCTTTAAGGTCTACCAACCTTTTTCCTCAGACTTTTTTGTTTTAGTTTTTTCAAAAATGCTTTTTTATTTTGTTTAAAGCATGTGTTTCTCCAACGTAGTGATTTATTCCACTCCACTTAGTATTTATCTCCAACTAAGTGATTAGCATAATATTTATCTTCAATTATGTTAATATTTTAAATTATTTTCTCACTTGTATTTTTAGGAGTCTTTTTAGGGAAGGTTCATCATGTAGAATAAATCACCAAAAAAATTTCATAAGTTGGAAAGAAGTCTTCCAATAACCTAGTGATCTTTCCTGAATATTCCAAATAGTTATTTAATAATTCAAATAATATAATATTTACATAATTTGGTAAGTCCAATAATGGCTTCCATATCCATCCAATCCAATAAGAGTTCAACACACAGGAATAGTAACTGTTTAAAAAGAAAAACATAGGTGTGTTACAGCTTCCCTAAATTGACTATACCTAAGCCATTGACATCCATATACTACACTAAAAATATTAATGCCACTCATATCTAACTCCTATCCTAAGGAGGCCATATATAGGTTTTACATATTGCTTTTTAGGTTTTATTCATTTTCTTCAACTGAAGGAGATCAAGTTATATACTAAGGAACGAATATCCCTATTTCAAGATGTTTAGTCCTCAAGACTCATTTCCAATATGAAAAACCAACTCATGGTATGTATATCCTACGTACAGGGCTTAAAATAACCCATATAAATAACTCAATTACTAGTTCAAGGACTCATTCAACGTTCTTAAAACATGAATATTCTAAAATAATAGGGAACTTATTTCCCCTCCCACCATGACCATGGTTGAGGCCAAATAACCCATTCCTAGTGTTTAAAACCTACTAATGGGATATGCTACTCTCATGTCATGGAATCCATAAATGGTTCCCTTTCTATGGTTTCTAAGAATTATTCATGCCGATTGAACTCAATAACATATATCCAATTCTCAAGGACGTAGTTATCTTCAAAACTTAACATGGAAATTTAAATTTAGAAGGTTCATTTACTGTTTAAACCCCATGCTTCCCCATGTGAGCTTTCTTATCACTTGAGACCCATTTTTGCATTACAAAACTAATACATCAAACCTCTATCCCTCTTCCATTCTAACGAAACCCAAGCATGGCCTCAAGATTCATAGTCGTTTAGAGTATAACCACATTATTTAAGCTTTATGATGTGGTTTGAGCATGGTACTAATACTCCTTTCGTAGAATAGAGATACCTTATAGGGGGGCTTGTTATGACTTAACATTTAGTTCATTGTGTTGTAGCTAGAGAATAACAATGGGTTGGAGGTGGCACTGCAGTCGGTGATGATAAAGAATGTGGTGGAGGACTTCGGCTTTGAAAATCCCATTTACAATGTCTATGTATTGATACTCATTTCTAGTACAGAAATCCTGATCATTAGACATGTATCTCACGTAGACACCATAATGAAACCCCACTAGGGCTTGCTGTGTTGGTTCAAGGATTGTTTTCAAAGATCTTGAGCGTAAGAACATTCAAAAGAATGTCAGTGAACATATTTTCCTTCCTTGACCATGGTGAGTTCCCTACAACTATGCCTACTACAAAAGACCCTAATGGCCTCCATTTCCATAGTCAACGAACACAACATAGTAACAAAAGCTTTTTCAAAATTCTTGAAACACAAAAATATAACTATATATTGTAACACACACACATATATTATAAAAAAAAATTATTTAAATTACACATTCAAATATTTTATTATAATGTTTTTAAATATAAATTATATACGTTATATAAACACACATATTACATATAACATATACTTAGAAACTTATATTTTACATTTTTATTTATCATAATAATATTAAAAATAATCTAACCTTGTTAAATATTAAACTCGTGTATTAGAATTTTTTTTATTTGTACAGTCACATTACTTGTATTACAAGTTAAAAAACAAACTATTTCTAAAACATACCTTAAACTTAGCATTTTGTTAAACTCGTCAGTTGTTAAGAAAAAAGAGATACTCTTAATCACCAAATCTTTTTAATAATAATTTCAATTCCTACTAAATCTTTTCAATTAATTTTTCTTGTTATAATTTGAATTAACTCTAAATTAGCATTTGCTTGATTAATAAAGAGTATTTTTCCAAAATGACTACCGTACGTTTATATTTATTGGATTAATAGAAAATTTGTGTTACGAAAGGTTACGACCCTACGCATTGACGATGTCAATAACATGCCGACGATGTCAATAACATGCCTTCTCCATATATATCGACACACACATTATATATCATAACTACACATAGAAATCACAACGAAAAACAATTCGGTGGTTTTCTTTGGCGATCGGACTCTCGAACGAAGTTCATCGAGGATAGTATACGTGCGCAGCAACTTAAATATCGTCGTCTGCAATTGCAATCGCAATGGAAATTGAGAGGCAGCATGAGGCAGACATACAAAATGGTAAAATTGTGAAATTGAGGACCTCCGATGGAAAAATATTCGATGTGCAAGAAGCAGTGGCGCTGCAGTCGGTGATGATAAAGAATGTGACTGAGGACTTCGGCTCTGAGAATCCTATCCCTCTACCGTCTGTGTCCAGCGACATTTTAGAAAAGATTATCCAATATTGCACACACCATGTTGATCATCCCCCACGTCCCATGGAGACCCAAGACGATGTTGACCCGTGGGATGTGGACTTTGTGAAACTGGATCTTTCGATTCTGTTTCAACTTGTGCTGGCTGCCGAATATCTGGATATCAGGAGTCTTTTCGACTTGGTCTGCCGAACTATTGCCAATGCAATTTCGTCCTGTAAAACATCCGAAGAAGTACGAAGAGTGTTCAACATTGAAAATGATCTTACTCCACAAGAGCAGGAGGCTATCAAGCGTGAAGTTCCTTGGGCTTTCGATAACTGAACTCTCAAAAGTTATAATTATGATTATCAACCCATAACGTATATTTCTAGTAACATTTACAGCTACATAAGTTTACCTTCTTTGTAACATACTTACTGCGGGATCTATCTTCTTTATGAGGTTATATAATTTTATTGTCAGTTACATGTTTCGTAAATATCTAATCCTTTAGTGATTTTTCATCTGCTTGTAGAACTGGAGTCTATGAAATTAAGACAGTTATTTGCTTTCATCATGAATACATAAAAAAAAACGAAATTCCTCTCTAGACAACTTGATCCAATTGATACTTTATTTTTTCGGGAGGGAGGAAATTTAATCCAATTGATACTTTATTGATGCTTTCATTCAGTCCTAAACAGAAATGCAATGAATAAAGGATATTTTACCTATCTCAACATAAATGCAATAGGGAGGGCTATTAATCACTCCGGCCATTTTGGCACCTGGCAAGGTATGGCATGGTTGGCATACAAAGTGGCAGAAGCAATAATAAATCAATCTCCGAGATCCTCTCAACCAAAACGCTAACTCTGAAGGTCGTATCTTAAAATCCCCAGGGACCTGTAAATTTGTTGGAAAGCTTCATGTGGATTCTAGAATCATCATTGACACAATGATATATATCTAATCCGAAACTCCTTTAACTCGACCCATCAAAACAACAACAAGATGTTAACTGAATATTTAATACTGGACTGTTTTTTCATCTCGTTGTAGAACATGGTGTCTTTGAAATAAAAAGAAATTTATTTGCTCATTTTGAAAAATATTGAATTACTAATTGCGGAAATTAAAAAAAGTTCTTTGATATATTTCATCTATCATTTCATTTCCTTGGATTCAGAAGTTCGATATATTCAAAATTTGGATTCGATCGTGGTCCAATGTGTATTATTTAATTCAAACATCGACTCAATTTCATAACTTGACTGAATTGAATGTTACATAAGTAGTATAATCGGTATTAGAATATTGTTTACATTTATTTTTCAGGTTGATTCTAAGGATTAGTAATTGTAATTGTGGTATAATTAGTAATTGTACTAAATCTTGCAAAAGAAAAGCAGCAATAGTATATAAAAGAATAGTATAAAATTAACAAATCTGTACATGAAAGCACAAGAAGGATAAACATAAAGAAGATTTCTACCATAAGGAAAGAATGATACCGATTAGTAATGTATTGCAGAAATTTATCCTGCATATACACGTTTTCTTTGAAACACTCCTAAACATAAATGCAATGGGTAAAGGATAGTTCTTGATAGAACAACAGTATTGAGAGTCCATAATCATGAATGTAATTTATGCTCTCTTAGACGCCCGCTACAACGAGGGAAGAAAGATGCACGTTTTCTTTGAAACAGTCCTAAACATAAATGCAATGGATAAAGAATACTTCTTGATAGAACAGTATTGAGAGCCCATAATCATGAATGCAAATTATGCTCTCTTTGACGCCCGGTAACAAGGAGGGAAGAAACACTTGGAGCAAGGTTTTCATAATCTTGCTGCCAAGCAATGAAAGTGATGAAAAGTTAACAAATGCAATAATAAAGTTCCCCGATCCTCTTAACCAAAATCCTGACTTTCAAAGTGGTACCTTAAAATCCGCGAAGACGCGTAAATTTGCTTCAAACTTCATGTGGATTCTTGAATTATCATTGACACAATGATAAGTATTCAATCCCAAACTCTAATTTCAAGTACACAAACTATTGCATGCATTTCAACTCGAAAAAATTCAATGCACAGTCATCTAAACCTATTATATAGTCTCACTAAGGAGTTGATCACCAAATTTCAAGCATTAATAGACCATATCTTGCATTCTATGCACAGTCATATTTACCTATTATATAGTCTCACTAAGGAGTTGATCACCAAATTTCAAGCATTAATAGATCATATCTGCCATTCTGATACACAATATGATATTGAGAAAACTTAAACAAATGTAAATTACAAAAATGACAGCTCATCAAAAACCACTAAATACAAAAACCATGAAATAGAGCTTGATTCTTAAATGTTTTTTTTTTTTCTTGATAACGACTTTCGAGGAATTGCTAAATATGACCTGCAGAAGGCATCAACAACTCAGCCTTCTGTGAATTTGCATCCTTTTTACATGAAAAGTCCTATCAAACCCCAGAGATAAGAAAGTCACTGCAATTATTCACTTTTCACTCGATCACTTCCTCCTTAGTGTAAAGGAGCACATTGAATCACTTTCTTTGGTATAATAAAATAATTTTCGAAAAAAATAAAGATAACAAAAGAGATTAAATTATATACATAAAAGCTTATATCCTTTCTAGCTATTTTTCAAATTGAGATCCAATAGCCAACCCAACACTCTAAAGCATCAGAACTTTGGTGAAGAGTGACCGTTTTGATAAATAATAAAATGTCAGAAAAATGCTAAAAGGAATTCTCCAATGAAATGTTGGAGAGATTAATTTATCTATAACCATCAATATTAATATTAATAGAGTACACAACAAAGTTACCAAAGCTAGTTTAGTTTTTTGGAGAAACTATAATGTTTTATAGCTTTAAGGGTAAAGCTATTTTATTCTTCATAATGAAAAGAAGAAATTTTTTTTAATTAATTTCCATATATATTTAAACAATTTCATGTAACTATTATTTATTTTACAAAATTAATAAATCACAAACTTAAAGTGTGCATAAGTTCAATTTATTTATTTGAATATTTTGACAAGAATGTCACCTAGAATGATTAACTTAGAAATGACCAAGATTCCAAAAATTAAGAACAATATATTAATTAATACACAATTCAACAGGATCAACAACACGATCATAATTAATAATTACTGTGATGTGATAATCTACAGTAGATAAATTCAACAACAGGATAGGATAATTATTTCAACATTAATTATTATCCTATCCTGTTGCTAAAATAAATAATGTTGAAATAATTATGATTCTGACTTATGATGTCTGCATTTTAAGCTAACCCACTGTGATATGTTTATTCATGATGATTTTGTCAAAGGGCTAGTTTGACTTGTGATAGGAAGTAGACAAAACTGAAATTGTACCTTATTGACGGGGCACCAATGAGGTATGTTGTGAATTTATTTCAATTTATTTTGAATCTAAGGTAAGTTATGTGCTTAGTACAAGAAATAACGAAAATTCATGGATGGAGTTGTTCAAACTCATTTCAATAATTGGAAATGGAAAAAAGAATTGGAATAGGAAACAATATGTTGGTAAAGCACTCAAGCAATAGGGCCATTATAGGACACTGGTGCCCAATAATGTCCATTTATTTCTGTGAGCCTCTTTTTCCTGGTATGCTGGTTTTGATGGAGGGACATGAATTGTTTAATTAACATTCTGATCCGAGGAAGCCTTGCCAAGGGATGTATCACCTGGCATAGGGGATGCCAAGGAACTTGGAAGGTTAGTGTCTCCACTGAAGCGAGTGTGACTGAATTTCGTGAGGGATTGTGTAGTAGAGAAGGGAAGGTGGGAGATGGATTTTCTTTGTAATTAGCATTCCCAGATGGAATCATATGCACATTCAGAGTGTGCCCTAGAAAAATGAGCCAGTAACTATTCACTGACTCGATGACTATTGCAACATTTTAACGTCAGACCTTGGATGCATCTTTGACCTTGGCACTAGATTTTGGAATTCCTAGGAAGGAGGTCAATTTTCGTATTACTTTGAGGGAGGAGGTGTCACCCTTTAGAATCCCTTGTTGCAGATGCAGACATCATATCATTTTATTTCCTCATTAAATTAAATCTTCATATGTATATATATGTATTTTATTGTGAATACTTTTATGTGGATGTTATTGTAAATACCACAACGAGTTAACTTATAAAGCTATAATAAGAGGTTTGGTTGATATATTTTTATGTTATCATGATGGGTTTTTCTTTTGAGCAAGTTATTCATTGTAAATACTACAACAATCTAGGTTATAAAACTCCATGGGAAGTGTGTTTTCTCTTCACCATTTTTCCTAAGGTATGGGTGTGTTTAACAAACATTATGGTGTTACCCAAGGGGAAGGGTTCTGTAACGAACCTGAGCTAGAATTTCATGTAATAAAAGGTGATAAAGAGAAAAATAAGACCACAGTTAAGGGACACTTATTCCAAGCTGAATGTTGTGAAAAAAAAAATCCTAGGGTGGTTGTTTATTTCATTTATTATGGATATGGAAATTCAAAAATGAAATTGAAAAGGTTTTGGAAAGGAAAAATGTCATTTTTAGCAATTTGTTTATGAAAATAATGGAAATTAGGAGAAAATGAAGGTAAAAGGTGGAAGGAAAATGATGGAAAATGAGTAAAATATAGGCTTCATTAATAAAAAGGCCTATGAGGATTAGTAGGGAAGATTTTTCTAAAAGAAATTCAGTTTAGTTTGGAGATCTCTTGTTTTTCTCTCTCTCTTTCACACACTTAAACACTTAGATATTTCTTGGAACATTCTAGCATTGGATCAAGAAAAGGAAAGCAAGGACAAGGAAAGAAAAGGAAAGATGACATCAAACAAGGAAATGTTGGACAAAGAAAGCTTCAACAGGAATACTTGCACGTAACTCAATGCATGTATGATTTCCTAGCTAGGTTTCACATGCATGGTATGTGCATTTTGGTATTTGGTTCTTTTGTTGGGTCTTGATAGTGATTTTTGTCCTTTTCTTTCCATTTTTAGATTGCCATGGTTTGATGATATTTTTCTTGGTTTTCAGCTTTTGAATTTTCTGAAGGTTTAATAATTTGGGTGGAGGTGGTCTTAGGAACATTCCCAAAGGCCTATGAATCCCTTGACTAGTAATGGAGAGATACACGGTAAAACCTGAAGGTGGAGTCTCAATTACTGCCTAGTGTGGATTATGGTAAATCCTAGAGACTTGGAGATGGAAAATTTCTCAAGGATTGAGAAGGAATGTAGAGGTATTCCAAGCTCAATTTTGTTTTGCAATCTCGAAGTCGGTTTAGGTGAGATCGTGGTATGGTGAGCGTGGAGGTTATTTAACCTCTACATTCCCTTGGTAATTTTGGAGTGGTTTATTACATTAGATCCCACATTCATTCTTGGAATATGAAAAAGGTGTGACTCAGTAAAAGAAAGGTTTGGTCCAGCCATGTCTATGGTCAGGCAGTACGTGGAAGTCCCAGACCTACTTGGTTATTACCTGTGTTTAATGAATGCTATGTTCTATTTATTTTGATTGGTAAATGTACTTGTCACTATATGGATTTACTTACTGTTATGTTGTAGTTTTTTATATTTTTATATGTTGGTTATAATCATGGATACTCACTGTTTTTAGCCATGGCCCTTTTCATGCTTTTGCATGTAACTGAAAGAATAATATATGCAATACCTAATTAATGTTAACAAAACAAATGGGAGAGGTTGGTGATCCTTATTGTTAAGTCTCATATGATTTTTCAGTCCCTCATGCTGAGACTTTCGTTCATGACCTGTAAGTTTCATATCTACTAAGTGTTCGACAAGATGTCAGTCGTGGTTGGGGATGGTGAGGTATAGCATTGGTTGTTATTTTGGTTTATAATCATTGTAGCTTTTATTTCATGAGTTCTAAAAGTTAAATGGATTTTTGGGTAGAGGCTTAGCCCTAGCGCTGAAAAATAACCTTAAATTTTGTATTTGTTGCCAAAATACTAGGTAGAAAATCCCACAATTTCTCTAATGTAGGACTATGGGAGGGATTGGGGGATTCAAAATGCATGAAATGCATCGAAAGGGAGCAACGAAGGATCTAGCTCAAGGAAATGTAAGTTGGCTAACGGTATGGAAAACTGGAGGGGTTGGGTTACTCCTAGAGGGTGTTGGAGTACTTGAGAGAAGTGATAAGGTCACTTAGGTGGTTGAGTCTTGTCATAAAAACCCCTCATCTCAGGTTTATCCCCTGTAAACTGATGAAAGTGGGTAGATGTGAGGGGAGAGGTACGTTATAGGGTGAATGATTGAAATTTTAAAACCTCCCACACCCCCATTTATATATTACAATGGTGGAAATATGTTGAGGAGCACAACCAACCCAACTTAAAAATAATGCCAACACGTAATGTAACAACTAGTGGATGGGGAGGATCGAGCCTCCAACTTGTGGCCCATTAACCAGCATGCCTAATTTTGGGCTAGGGGCCTGTTGTTTTCAATGATCTACAATGTATTGGGGATTTATAGAGTTATTTTCAAGAGAATATGGTAAACATGGTGTATTTTGGCCATTCTACGACCTTTCCGAGTGTCGTAAGAGCCTAGATAAGGCTTTTTGGGCATTCTGAATGACATGAAAGTGTTTGTTTAAAAAAATTAATCTTTTAAATTGAAGTATTGAGAACATGAGCATCATCATAAAATGGTCACCATTGGAAGCTGGACCCAGAGATATAGCACAATATAGGTGAGATTTTTTATCAATTTTTGTCTTTTCTTTGTTGTGTTTTTATCCTCATAACCCTATAATTTCCTATATTTTTAACCTACGTTTATGCATTTTTAAAATTTCAATCTGCTACCCAAATAGACATAAAACGACTTGAAAATTTATCAACAATATCTTCAGTTTTAATTTTTTTATCTATTTTGGTATCACATGATGGTTTTGTGAATTTTTGACAAGATTTTCATCGTTGCATATGCTCACAAGATCCAAGCTCCATAAAGGAGATGGAGCACTTGAACAATTCAACCCATAAATTGGAACATGAAGAACACCTTCTCGATGAAAAAATGATACATGAAGAAGAACAAGAACCTCTTTCTTAGGTAGAGACAATTTAGAAAAAAAATGTCATGTTATGACCGAGATGGTGAAAGTGTTTTATGAAGAACATATTTCATGCCTACAAGGAGAGATTTCTTGTTAACGAAAATAGGAAAATTTTGGAAAAAATGGTTCTCATCAACCAAAAGATGAAAATGGTGTTAGAAGCGATTATCATCAATCGAAAGATGAATATTGCAGTGATAGTAAGCCTCCTCCTCCTAGACCTCCTTTTCATCCTTCTTCAACATCTACTCCAACTCCTACAATCCCTCCAACATCACTAAAAGTACATGTTAAGTCTCCTCTTCTTAAGCTTGATGTAAAGTTTGAATTACCAATGTATGGTGGAGAATTGAATGTCCAAAAGTTGGATAATTGGGTTCGTAAAATTTAATTTTATTGAAATATCCAAAATATTGATGATAACGTCACTAAAATCAAACTTTATTCTCTTCGATTGCGAGGTATAGCTCTCATTTGGCAGGAGGGTAAAACTCAACAATGTCTTAAGAAAAATAGTAAAATTATCTCTTATTGAAAATACTTTGTAGTTACATTCAGGAAACAATTTTACACATTGGAATACATGTAGCAAGGAATGATGAGCTAGAAATACATTAGACAATATAAATGTCAAAGTTTCCAAAATTATACTCAAGAAATTTGAAAGCAAGATTTAATTCCAGGTATTCACTTACATAGTGAAGAAACACTTCTCTATAAATATGGTTGTTTACATGCCTATTTTAGACACATCATTCTTATGTTTAATCCAAATAATTTTGATGAAGCATGTGTGCAAGTTACATATTTATAAAATTGACGTAAGAATGTGAATGTGTGAATATTTTTTAAAAGAAACCATCCAAGCCTTTTGTTGATAAATCAAAGGGAAAAAGGAAAGGAAAAAAAACAAGAAAAATATTATTAAGAAATAGGGAGGGAAACTAACTTGTAAGAATTGCTTGAAATAATTCAATCAATAAGACCATTATTGGAAAATACATCAAGAATTGAGACAAAAGAAGTTAAATAATCACGGAAATCAGAGGCTTGATGCTACAACCCAAAAGGATTTGGGATCTACCTTAGGTGATCAAACGAAGAACACAACCATGGCAAATAAATATATACCTTCTACCGCAAGAACTAGCTCTTCTAACAAGTCCACTAATTCTCAAAATGATAAAGAAAGGAAGGAGCCTTTTCATATTATAGTCATAATAAATCATACCGAGGTTGTTACACTATTTCATAATAGATTTTAGGTTAATCTTATCTCTTAAGAAATTCTCAATAAACATGATTAAATAATGACATGTCATGTAAAACCTTGCCCTTTTAGATGCGTATGTGAAAATGACAAATTGCAAGCAATAAGAAGATATAAGCTTAAATTTTTACCACTCCTATTTTTGTAAAGGAGGTATAACTTGATGTTTTACCACTTGATGTTAGTAGAATTGGTTTAGAGAGTCCATATTTCTATGACCGAAAATCCATATTATATTTTTATCATAACAAGTAACATATTTTTAAATATGGAATAAAATATATTGTAAGAGAAAATCACAAGAAAATAAACTTCGCCCTTGTGAGTGTTGGACAAATGAAGAGACTCGTGAATGCTAGTAATAATTTTGTATTTTTCATGACAAAATATAATGATACTTATGAATCCAAATCTTTCTTAGGATGTTATTCTAAAATATGTATGATTTAGTTGAAGTTGATAATATGTATGGAAAGATGTTTTCGAAATGTGAGTGGTTACCTCCCAAAAGGGGAATACAACATGAGATTCAGTTGCAGGAGGATGTTGCACCTATGAATATTTGTATGTATATTGGTGAGTGCATCGAGACTACTGCAAATCCCAAGGTCTAATCATCTTTATTTATAAACCCAAGCTTCATACAAGCCTAGAGGTGATAGTGTTGTATTCACAATAGATGTATTCTATACATTCTAGCTTCAACTATGTGTTTTTCTTAGTAGTACTTCTAGTCCAATCATTCTACTTGATTAAAGTGTAGCTAGCTAGTGTAATTAAGGGAATTGCTTCGAACGTAAGACAAAGAGAATGCATATCAAACTTCTACTTGCAATTGACAATGAAATAAAATCATAAACAATTAACCTAGTTACAGAAAAAGAAAACTATGCTATTGGAAATCATTCATCTAGCTATGTACTCATTTGTAGTAAAATAAAAATTCTATCATCACACACTTCATCAAATCATAAATTAAATTTGATCAACTATTTCTTTCAACTTGTACTTGCATGGAAAATTAAATCTAATTCTGAAATTAAATAAAACCCTAAAGCATACTATATTTTTGTAGCAATTAATGAAGGAGATTAGGAATGGGCTAAGAGTCTCTTCTAACGATGAATTCAGATTTGGGAGTCAAGCTCATCAGCCCTCTAAGACTAAATAACTGATGGAACATGCAACTTATCATTATTATTGCATAAAAAGGTTTACTAGATCATATGAAAGTGAAAAAATAACACTAAATCAGTGATCCAAAGCTACCTAGATGAATGCAAAGTTTTAATCCTAATGAGCTCCTGCATATTCTTATTTATAGAAATGGGTAGCTACAAAAAATTTCCTAAAAAGTAGGAGTAACTCCTCGATCTTGAGAAGAGTGGAGCTTGGATCCTCATAACTATCACTTTTCTTGGATTCCTTTGCCTTCAAGCTGTTGGGAGAGATCACAATGTGATATTGGATGATTGAGAGAGTTAAGGAAGTGAAAAAAACCTCTTACAATATGGCCCTTTTGTCTACTCTGACCCCTTCGGTGGACAGTATCTCAAAAATTACCTTATTTCCTGAAATTAATTTAGATTAGGCAACAAGACATGATGAAGATCATACACCCTTCTCATTAAGCATAATATGATAAAAATGTAAATAAATGTGAGAGAGAAGTAACTTAATATCTGAAGTATGGAATTTTAACCCCTTAAAATATACTTAATGATGGGCCTCATCATCACCCCTTGACTAAAATGGTTTCTCATCCTCTGAGAAACTCAACCCTCCTTACTAATCTCTTTCAATCCCCTTCTGGCTTCTCTTTGATTGGTAGGTATAGCTCTCATTTGGTGGGAGGTCAAAACTGAAGAAGATCTTAAGAAAACTAGTAAAACTATCTCTTATTCGAATGATTTTGTAGTTGCATTAAGGAAAAAATTTTAACATTTGAATACAAGCAACAAACAATAATGACCGGGAATAACATTAGATAAGCTAAACGTCAAAGGGTCCAAATTTATACTCAATAATTTTAAAATTGAGCTTTAATTATAGGTATTCCTTTACATAGTGAAGAAAGAATTCTTAATTATATTGGTTTTTTACTTGCCTGTCTTAGACACAATATGCTTAATCCAACTAGTTTCGATGAAGTACGTGTGCAAGCTTTGTATTTAAATAATTGAGTTAAGAATGCGAATTTGTGTGTGTATTTTGAAAATAAACCATGGAAGCCTTTTGTTGATAAATCAATGGGAAAAGTAAAATGAAAACAAAATAATAAAACTATTTTTAATAAAGTGGAAGGGAAAATAAATTGCAAGCATTTCTCGAAAGAATGCCATGAAGAAGACCATTGTTGGGAACAACATCCTGAATTGAGTAAAAATAAGTTCAATAATAAGGTAAAACAAAAGGTTGATGCTACAACCCAAAAATATTTGGGATCTAATTTACATGATGAAACCAAGATCACATCCATGGGAAATAAAGGTATATCTTCTATCACAGTTACTAGTTCTTCTAAGAAGTCCACTAGTTCTCAAAATGATAAAGAAAGGAACGAGCCTTTTCATATTTGAGTCATAAAAAATCATATCAAGGTTGTTACACTCTTTCATAGTTGATCTGAGGTTAATCTTATCTCTACAACAATTCTTTATAAGCATAATTAAAAAATTACACCTCATGCAAACCCTTACCCTTTCATTTGGATATCTGAAAATACTAAATTGAAAGTGACAAGAAGATGTAAGCTTAAATTTTTATATCACTACTAGTTTTGTAAAGGAGGTAGAACTTGATGTTGTACCACTTCATATTTTTGGAATTTTTTTAGAGATCCATATTTTTATGACAGTAAATCCATATTCTATCATCATGAGAACAAGTTTCGTATTTTTAAAGATGGAATGATATATATTGTAAGAGCACATCACAAGAAAATTAACTTAACTCTTGTGACTGTTCGAAAAATGGAGATTGGTAAATTCTAGTAAGGATTTTTTATTGTTGATGATAAAATATAAGTATACTTCTTAATCCAAAGCTTTCTTAGGATGTGTTGCTAGAATTATTTATGATTTAGTTGAAGTTAATAATACTTATTGCAAGATAATTTAGGAACTTCAAGGGTTACCTCTAAAAAGAGAAATGGAACATGAGATTTAGTTGCAGCACGATTTTTCACTTGTGAATATTTCTATGCATATAATAACAACCTTGGAGAATGCATAGATCGAAAGAAAAATTATGGGTGTCCTATTCTTTTTGTTCCAAAAAATTATGTCACATGGCGTGTGTGTGTGGAATCCTTAGATTTGAAAAAGACCATCGTAAAAAATCGTTATCCTCTTCCTTGTATTGATTATTTTCTCAATCAATTAAAAGATGTTGTTTATTTTACTAAAACTTCAAAAGTGGTTATCATGAGATAATAATTTCTAAAGGTGACATTTGGAAAATGGGGTTTATGGCAAAACAAGGATTGTTTGAATGGTTAGTAATGCCTTTTAGGATTTTTAATTCACATGCTACATTCATGAGGGTGATGAATGATGATTTCTGTCCATTCCTTGATGATTTTGTTATAATATACTTGGATCATATCATGATTTCTAGTAAATATCGAGAAGATAATGCAAAGCATATAAATCACATTTTAGATGTTTTGAAAAGGGAAAAGATGTCTTTGAATACTTCCCAATGTGACTTAGGAAAAATATATTTTGTTTAGTTAGGCCATATTATAGGAGGTGGTGAATTTAAAATACATCCCAAGTTATTATTAATTAGTTGAAGCCTAATAATGTAAAACAAGTTAGGAGCTTTTGGAGAGACCCCCAATATTGGAGAATGTTTATTACTAACTTATCATCTATTGTAGTGCCATTTATTGCTTTGAAAAGAGTGAAACAAATCTTTCAGTGAGGAGGAAAATAGCGAAAATACTTCAAATCATTGAAAGAGAATATGAATACGACACTAGTCCTGACACTTACAGATCTTAAACGACCATTTGAAATTAAAACCAATGCAACTGAATATAGTATGGGACCAATGTTGATGTAGCTTGGTAGGCCAATATCCTACCATTCTGACTCTTTTTATAATCTAGTAATTAATTATCTGACCTATTAATAATAAATGTTTGCTTTGGTTCAAACTATGAAGAATTAGAAACATTATTTTATAGGTAAAGAAACAATTATACATACTCACCATCAACCTTTGTAATATCTTGAATAAAAAACTAAGCTAAAATAATCGAGGAATTTCAGATCGATGGTATTTTTAAAATAATTTAATTTGGTCATTAAGTATAAGAAAGACATTTATAGCAAAGCTTCATCTATGTTATCATGGTCTACAGACAATGCATTTTGCATTCTTAGGAACAATTCAATCATGCATGAAACTTATATTGAAAAATATGCTCAAGAAAAGGATTTAAAGATGTATATGTATCTTTTTTTCAAGTAAATCATGTAGAAAAATTTCATTATCCTACTCATCATCTTGCCAAGTTGTATGTTCCCCAGAGTGAAAGAGCTAATGCAATAAGGGAAGCCCATACTTCTCATGTTTCTTGTAACTTTCGTGTAGGAAAAATCGTTGCTCAATTGCAGAGGTATTTTTATTGGCCTCGCATGAAAGAAATTGTATAAAGGTATGTAAGGGGGTGTTCTATGTGTGCTACTATAAACCAAGTAATAGTAAATTGTATTTTCATACTCCACTTTCTATTCCTTTTTCATGGGCCTCCGTTTTTTTTTTTTCTATATATAAATATATATATATATATATATATATATTCAATAAGGGAGTGTTCCTTTTGGAGCTATATGACCCCAAGATAACTTATCACTATTACTCCCACTAATGACATTGTGTACACACTTTTTTTCATCAATGATATATTCATTTAATGACCATTCTACTCAATAATTATATCCATGTAATCCAATACTCTAGATGCTCATACTAAGAGATGAAACGGAAACGGACTACTCTGCAGAAACCCTAGCCCGCCTGCGCTATTGTTCTGTCGTGCTAGCCTGCGCTCAGCCTGCCCGTGCGGCTTGGTAACTGGCCATGGCCTCAATCTCGGGGGAGGGAAGGTCAACCCCCCCCTGTCAACAACGATGGCACCCATGTTAGCTCTGTGCAAAGCAATGAAACAACTCACAAGAGCCGGGTAACGCTACCACCAAAAGCAACAACCACGCAAACCCAACAGGAGGCAGCGGCTCCCACGTCATCTACCTGCAAACCCATCGTGACAGAAAGACCCAAAATCGAATTGCCCAACCATCGGATAAATGCTCGAATCCAGTACATGAGAGACCATGCTCTCATTGGAAAATTTATTGGCTTTTGGCCAACTGAAAATGCCCTACAAGGTTGGGTTGCTTCCAAATGGAAGCCCAAAGGGCATGTCACGTTACAGCTTGGACCAAAGGGTTTCTTCACAGCGATCTTCATCTGCATTGAGGACCGAAACAGAGTAATGGATGAAGGGCCTTATTTTTTCAGCTCAGCTGGGCTTTATCTTCGGAACTGTGTAGAAAGATTCAACCCAGACAAAGAAAACTTCAACTGGGCACCAGTCTGGATACGCCTGTACTCGCTACCCCTAGAATATTGGGACGAAGAATCACTTCAAGCAATTGGCAAAGGTCTAGGAGAGTTCATCAAGATTGCAAAAGAAACAAAGCTTCACCGATACACTTCTTATGCTTGTATCTGTGTCTATATGCATTTAGACAAAGCCCTACCTGATGCTGTGAGTATATATCATGATGATTTCGAATGGATCCAGCCATTAGATTATGAGCATGTCCCTTTCAGATGTCGAAGGTGTCATGCACATGGGCATCTATTCTGAGATTGCCCCCTCACTACTCAGGCTCAGACTAAAGCAGCTGAGGGCACTCCGGAAGCTGATGGTTTCACAAAGATACCCTCGCGAAGAAGGCACGACAAGAAACCCTCTACGACAGGTAAGAAACCCTCTCCTTCCTCCAATGCTCCCTCTACCAGTAATAGCTTTGCTGTTCTTTCCAACCCTAATCTTGCCTCTGATATATACCATAACCAGGTTAAAACCCCCTTAAAACCCTCGGATATTCCAAAGCCTTCAGCCCAATCCAACCCCTTGCAAACTCAGAATCAGAAGCTTTCTAATGATAGTCCCCCTGACCGCCCTTCTACTGAAACCAAGCTTCTGCCCTGGCACCCTACCACTATGGACGTCGACAACCCTAATACCCAACATTTTGTTTCTAATGAAGCTCTTATCAGCAGCAGTCAAGAGAATTTCATGGAAGAGGACTCTGAAGGCTTAGACCTAGGAGAACTCGACATACCAGGACTCAAGGAGGCTTGCAGAAAACAGGATTTTGACACCATCAACCCTCATCAAATTGATAAACTGGAAAAGGTCCTCTCGAATGCCCATCAGCAAAAGAAACTTTGCATCCAGCCTGGCAGCCATTGGGATAGCCTCAAAATCATAAAAGAATCAAGGAAAAGAGGTCGAAAGCCGGACTGGCAACGCACCATCACCATAGGGCAAATATTGGTCGACTCAGGCTGATATCCCAAGTTTACAAGGTTCTTCAAACCTTTGTCAAACAGTTCCCCATGAAGTTGATCTCATGGAATATTAGAGGGCTTAACGGCCCAGAAAAGCACAAAATTCTCAAAACTATGCTACAGAAAGAAAGACCAAATATTCTCTTTCTTCAAGAAACTAAATGCAATAGCGAAATGCTAGGAACTATCTTGTCCAAAGTTTGGCCTAGCTGTAGCTCAGCAGTAGTGGATGCCTCCGGTACTTCAGGGGGTCTTGCTATAGCTTGGGACACCCAGTCCATATAACTATCAAACTTTCATGATGCGCATCATCTCATACAGGCAACTTTTCACCCCATTGGATCTAACATCCATGAGCATCTCTCCAACGTCTATTTCCCACAGGAACAAGCAGGGAAAATAGCTCTTCTGCATACTATGGTGATTCTAAATTCAAATAGAACCCATCCCATATGGATTGCAGCAGGGGATTTCAATATGATTACTAAGATGGGAGAAAAAACAGGAGGAAGATCCAGAGCAGATCCGGACAGCGCTCATTTCAGAGATTTCATAGCTAACAGTTGGCTCATAGACATCCCCTTCTCAAATGGCACTTGCACTTGGAACAATAAAAGAACTAGATCTCAACAAATTGCTTCAAAGTTAGATCGTTTCCTCATTTCTAACAATGCCATCCATATAGGAGGGGACCTTTCGGCATCAATCCTCCCGCAGGCAGTGTCGGATCACTGGCCCATCTTGCTCCACTGGCAAAATGTTGGTCTTCAATACAAAAAACCCTTCAAATTTGAAGCATTTTGGCTCTCTCACCCCTCTTTCAAAGAAGTAGTCACACATGCTTGGCAGAGTTTCTCTCCACCCTCAGGTTCGAAAATGTACCAATTTCAACAAAAGCTCAAGCATATCAAAGCAGCCATAAAGAACTGGAACACCTCTGTCTTTGGGAAAATCTTTCAAGAAATCAAAATCCTTGAAAGAAAAATGGAAGAAACTCAGCAAAAAATCATAAATGAAGGAAGAACTGAAGATCTGGCTGCTCAGGAACAAGAGCTTCACAAGCAACTAGAGGAGAGACGCAAGCAAGAAGAAATCCTGTGGTGGCAAAAATCTAGAATAACTTGGTTAAAGGAGGGGAGAAGAACACAAAATTCTTCCACAGGTCAACAATACAAAGAAGAATGCAAAATCGCATTCCTCATATTACCAATCAACAGGGAGCACAAGTGGAACAACAAGAGGAGATCGAACAAGTTCTACTAGACCACTTTCAAAGCATACAGCAAGAGGACCACACAGTAGATAGACAGCCAGCTATCGACCAAATCTCACGGCTCATTCCCAAATTAGTCACTGCAGAGCACAACAAAATGCTTCTTCGCCCTATCTCCCTTCAAGAAGTTGAACTTGCAATGACCCAAATGAAGGAGGGAAAGGTGCCTGGTCCTGATGGTTTCACCTCCAATTTCTTCCACCATTTCTAGGAACTCATCAAAACAGAAGTTTGGCAGCTAGTTGAGGAATCCAGAGCTTCTCACTGGCTCCTCCCCTCCTTGAATGCCACCTTCATAGCCCTGGTTCCGAAAGAAGAGTGCCCTAGCACTCCGGAGAAGTTCAGACCCATCGCCCTCTGCAATGTGATTTATAAGGTCATATCCAAGGTCATAGCCAACAAATTAAAGCCTCTACTTCCGCTCCTCATTTTTCTAGAACAAACTGGATACGTAGAAGGTCGACAAATCATGGACGGCATCATCCTCACGCATGAATTCATTCACTCTCTCAAAAGCTCCAAAAAGCCAGGTATGCTCCTCAAAATTGATTTATCTAAAGATTTTGATAAACTAAGCTGGCGCAATATCCAAAGCATCCTCACAGCTTTTGGCTTTGACCGGATGTGGATAAGGTGGGTCATGTCCCTCATCTCCACACCCCTATATTCCATTCTTGTCAATGGCATACCCTGCAAGCCGTTTAGACCTTCTAGAGGCATTAGACAAGGCGACCCTCTCTCACCCTTCATTTTTGTACTCATGTCTGAAGGTCTCAGCAAACTCATCCATCATGCTGTCCTCACTAACCATCTGCGTGGTATTACCCTTCATGACTCTCACACCACCCACCAACAATTTGTTGATGACAATATGTTGTTTGGATTCCCTTCAGTTCAGGAAGCCAGATATTTTAAAAGTATTCTTAACCTCTTCTCGACGGCCTCTGGCATGACTGTCAATGTCTCTAAATCCCAACTTTTCTTTTTCAACACCCCTCCTTTGATCCAAACCAATATAACTCACATTCTAGGCTTCTCTCTTGCTCATCTCCCCTCTAAATATTTAGGCGCCCCTCTTATTGCCACTGCCTTCAAGCACTCCACTTCGAATCATCTCCTCGAAAAACTGGAAGACCGTCTCTCCTCCTGGACTTATAGAGCTCTCAATATATCCAGTCGGCTTGTCCTAATCAAAGCTGTCCTGCAATCCATGCCTCTGTATCTTTTCTCTGTGCTTGCAGCTCCAAAATGGGTGCTCATTCAGATAAAGAATCTGCAACATCGATTCCTCTGGGGATCCTCTGACCAAAAATGAAAATGGGCCCTGGTCAACTGGAACACGGTCTGCTCCCGTAAGGCAGCTGGAGGTCTTGGACTCAGAAATCCCCTCCACTGCAACGAAGTTATGGGGGCACGACTTTGGTGGAATTGGCTCTCGAATCCATTTAAACCATGGGCTAAAATGTGGATAGCTAAGTATGCTAATAATAGACCGCCTGAAGACTTGGTCAGGATTCATCCTGGAAGAGCTGGTTCCCTCATATGGAATGCTGCCAAACAACATTTTGCTCTCATACAACAGCACAGCTTCTGGGAAATAAGAAATGGGCACACAGCCAGATTCTGGGCAGACTCCTAGCAGCAAAACCCACAACTAACTGACATTCTCAACCTCTCCAACAATGGTCGCACCAACCCCCCGGAAAAAAACAAATTCAATCAAAGCTGGATGCCTACAACCAGCAACGAATTTAGGCAATGGAAGCACCCGACTCTACTCCTGCCCAACGCTTCCAGCAACACTCAGGAAGCTCTCCAAGAGGAATTGCAACGACGGAAAATCAGATGTTCAGAGGAACCGGAAATTCTACGATGGGGATACTCGCCCAAAGCTATGTTCACTACGAAAGAAGCCTTCTCTCTAATGCATCCAATCTAGCTTTTGAGAGACATGCTTTGGCAATTTTTCTGGGCTCCAGGTACTTGGCCTAAAGTTTCCACCTTTCTCTGGTTACTTATCCACAAAAGAATCCTTACATGGCACAACTTGCTCAAATGTGGTTTTTGTGGCCCTTCACAATGCCCGAATTGCAAGCAGGTTATTGAAACGACACAACACCTCATGCTGACATGAAATCTTGCTAACCATCTCTGGGAAAAAATATGTTTCAGAAGTCAACGAAGCAAGCCAAAAGGGGATCTAGCCAACATTATGCGCCTTTGGCCCCAGCGACCGTATAACAGTCCCATTCTTAACTCTCTCTGGCAAATTATCCTAGGCCTCCTCTTCTGGTCCCTTTGGAAGGAGCGAAACAGGAGAATTTTCAAACATCAAGCTAGCCCTTTGGACATCATCTGGGACAACTTCAGCAAAAAAATCCAAGACACTCTTGCCCTTCATCCTTGGCAGGAGGAGGATATACCTAAACAGCCGAAGGAAGTAGCAATATGGAAAAATTGGCAGCTGAGGATAGCGATCTCACCAAAGACCCACAAGCAGAAGACTCTCGGCACCCAACTCCCTTGGACACCACCGCATCCAAGCATCTACAAACTGAACTTTGATGGTGCCTCCAAGGGAAATCCAGGTCCAGCAGGCTTTGGCGGCATTCTCAGAAACTCTCAAGGAGATACTCTTGCTATATACTATGGTTCGATAGGCTGGGACACAAACAATTCTGCAGAATTGGAAGGGCTCTGGCAAGGTCTGATTCTTTCCCATCTGTACAATCTCTCACCTATCATTGTGGAAGGAGACTCCCAGATTCTCATCAACACAGCCAATCAACTTCTTCAAGGCACCAGAACCACAAAAGTTGCCACAAGCTGGAGAATGGCCTCTCAACTCGACAATCTCAACAGATGGTTGGACAACAATCAAGCCATATCCTTTGTTCACACCAAAAGAGAAGGTAATAAGGTAGCGAACCTCCTAGCTAATATAGGAGTTGAAAGCTCAGACACTCTCAATCATGGCCCTCTTCAAATCATACATGACAGGGACACACTTCAGAATTGCATCAATCTGGTGCAGAATGATCAAAAATTTCCGGATGCAGATGGTTGCTAGGCACGATGGGACAACTGGCCCTAGCCATATCCCAAGGCGCAAGGCGTGTGGTGGCCACATGGCCCTCCACGGCGCCATTATGTTTGCATTCAATCTGCCTGACTGCCATATTAACTCACCCCCGCGACGGCGTTACAACATCCCTTGTCCGCCTGGTAATTGCACTATGGAGGCCAGTTCAATCTTCGCTGAGCTCTCTGATTCTTCGCGCAGTTGTTTGGCTCCCTTGGGCGGTGCTTGCCCTGTACACTATGCTGAGCCTAGCGCTCGCACAAATACAGGCCGGCACTGCTCGCTCTACGGTTGCATTGAGACTATTCCTAGCGCGCATTTCTCCAACAGTGCATTCTGCCCTGGTGTGCTCATTATTCGTCAACGCCCTCCTGGCTTGTTCGTTGCTCTGACTCTTCCTGGTACGCACATTGTACCTCAGCTTCCTTCTGGCTCGATCGCTGCTCTGGCTCCTCCCAAGGTTCACAAGATTCACAAGGTCGAGGCTACCATGCCTAGGCTCAGACAGCGCATGACTTACCGTCGAGGAGGCACTCGCGGAAGCTCTGTAGGAGACCGCCCCTCCTCCAGTAGGCAATTCTCTGAATGTCCATCTGGTTCTGGCCTTGGTCGACCGCCCGCCTCCCCTCCCCATGAAGCTCCTCATTGCTTTGCCACTTCTGCCTCTCAGCCCTCTGGTAGTCACTACATTCGACAGATGACGCAGAGAGTGGAGCTGCGTTTTGATAGTGCTTTCAATAGCCCCTCCATAACGACTTATATCACAATTACCCTACGCGAGGATGCCACTCTTTGCTCTCCTCCCTGGCCTGATCCCACTCCTGCTTCCCTTGACCCTTATCCCGCCTCCGTCGAGCCTCGGTCCACTTCTGCTGCAGCACCTCGAGATGACATGGGCGAGCCTCCAGTCAATGCAACACCCTCCCTGGGCCTCTTCTCCATGCAGGTGAACACGAATGATGTTCAAGGCACAGGGACTCATCACGTGGAAGCTGATGCTGAAGACCCTGGGGATGACTTCGGATGCCCAATTGAGGAGGAACAG
This sequence comes from Pinus albicaulis, assembly GCA_034641835.2. Taxonomy (NCBI): domain Eukaryota; kingdom Viridiplantae; phylum Streptophyta; class Pinopsida; order Pinales; family Pinaceae; genus Pinus; species Pinus albicaulis. Next base: position 1,513,739,384 of record CM076578.1, on the reverse strand, counting down.
CCCTCTCCCGTCAACTCCAATTGACTCAGCTATGACATGGCGCAGTATGGTCTCTGTACTTGTTTACTTTCATAGAGTTACTGGTCTTTTATTATCCACAGCAGCATACTGGTTTTTGCTATCGATAGTGCTAGCTTTTTGTTGTTGTCTCATAACAATTATCATAACTATTCCACCGGTTTCCCTATACAAGGGCAGTGAGACTGTCTTCATAGAGCTGGTTTCCCTATATGGGCAGCTTATTTTCAGGATTAAGCTTGACTTTCAAGCCTAGTTTCAGGCTATCACAGCTGAACTGCGGCAGTTTTGTACTATAATGTTTACATAAATAGAATTAGCACAATTTAGAAAAAAAAAAATACTCTAGATGCTCATAATATCCTATTGTTATAGGGTTGAAGTGGTGCACTATATTATTACTGATCTATTATTATTGTTATGGTACCTATAATTTAACTATTATGATACATTATTACATTGACCTTTATCTATATTCACATACCATATTCTTCCAATATGGTTTCATTTATTATTAACAAACATCTCTACCTCGCCCTGCTGGTATCCAACACACATACCAAGCATTCATTCTTCGAATAATGAGATTCGAAATGCATTAAGTTGATATTAATCTGGGCTACCATATACTCATAAAATTTTATCAATTATTTATCTACCATACACACCGTTATTCCTTAAAATGAACGATGCATTAACAATATCAACCTCTCCTTATTAATATATTATATTTCTAACTATGATTCATTGGTTTATATGTTAGTACACCAGATCTCATTTCCTCACAGAAAAATATATTTACATTTATACCCTTATTCTTAGGGTACCCATTCATGGCTAGTTTACCACCAACATGTCTCTCACTTAATTAAATAATTGCGCCCCTCAATTGTCCAACCTCAAACCAATGTATTTTACATCCTCTTATTTAGCTTCTAGTCGCGTGAATATGGAATGGGTGTAGTATGGTGTCGTTATGTAATGTATTGGATTGATCAATGTAATCTAAGGACTATCCATGTTTCACATTCTCAAGCCCTCACTCCTCTATCTTCATCCTTTTCATTTTTCATTGATGTGGAGGTTGTTTACTTTGGGTCCTTTTACTATGTAGCAAGGGCTTACCTGAAATGAAATATGTATCCTCTGGATGTGATTTCATTGGACTCCCCCTATCTACGTACTGGCTTGCTAGATATCCATAGAGAGAACATTCCAAGGTATATTCAAAAGTTCCCTTAAAACCCTCACCCAGGTTTTGTGGCCGCGCAGATAAGTCCTTTCCTTTTTCGAAACAAGTTTTATTTCTTCTATGCTTAATTCTTTAAGGGTGCCACGATGTAGCTCCTTTCTCTATTTTTGAAACTATTAAGTGGAAGTTAAATGATGCGTGATTGTTCATTATGCTAGATAGGTTCCACGTGTTATGCTACCACGTATTCCATTGGAGAAAGTGTCATGATTATTTTTGTATTGAAAACAATTTCATATTGCTGACTATTTTTATTTCAATGTTAACAATTTGGATGGGTCATTGTCATCAGTTGAATGATTTCTTCTGCCAGGAGTTTTTCAACCACATCTCGGTCTTTTCCACTCAAGATACCCACATGAAATCTTCGAAAGCCTCTGGGTAATTGTTACTTAGGAAAATCCCCTCTGTAGACAGAGGCTATCCCAATAGCCCTAGGGTGGGTCTAGAAACAAGGAATCATGCTAAAGTGTATGTTACTAGATGTTTGAATGAATGAGGATGTGATAATATTGCCTACCTATGGTCCAAAGTTATCGTCGACGCTTGTAGTGATGATGAGAGACTCTCGCTCCTGATCAAAGACAAGTCACATTCCTTCTGCCTATCGCGTCTAAACACCTCCACAGAGATCAAAGAAAGATAACCACATACCACATACTAATTCCATCCAAAATCTACTATTTAGTCAGAGAAGACTAGCATATTGCATTCGATAAAGACACAACACAAGATGGGAACGAGACAATAGTCACTTATATTAATAGGTAGAAAGAAGAGATACAACCATGCTATGAAGTTGTGGTCTCCTCTAGCAGGGCTTGGGTGAAGCACATCTCAAAGCTCATTGGGGAATTTGGATGGGATAAGGGACCTCTCGATGGAATTCCTTCTTGATCTACCTTCTCAGTTATTTGATATAGCTTATTTCTCCAAGTTCAGCATTTCAGCTGCATAATCCTCTTTGTTCAGCTTGCTTTCATGATGGGAGAAAGCTCATTTATATAGGGGGAGAGGGAGAGGTTAAGATTCCTATAACCATGGAAGGGAGACCTATCTTCTAGGAGTGTCCCATGGGAGGAGGGAACCACTTCCTAAAGAGGGAGATCCGTGGCTCATCGAGTTAACCACTTTGTGTGACTCATACCTAAGGTGGTTGAAGGAAACTTCCTCCTCTAGTTTGTTAAAAAAAATTACCAAAAAGGCTGACGTAGGCACAATGAAGAGACATAGTGCCAGCTGGCACAGCCTCTAGTGTACATCCTCAACATTGGCGCGAGGGGTGAACTAGCTACCTGTGCCAATGCCAAAACATAGGTTTTTATGGGTTTTTTGAGAAAATCTTCAACATGAGAAATGATGTTCTTGTATAGAAGGATGCAAAGAAGGTTCTTGTAGAGGATGACACTGCTCACAGGTCATGGGAAGGACCCTCCAATATGTGGGACGAGGGATTGCAGGGACGGTGACAAAATTTTGTGCAACAGACGCCCCCTAAAGCATGAGCTCCGAGAGAGAGGGAGGGGTGAAATGCTTTACGAGAATGTGATCGACCCAAAAATTGCTGTCAAAAAACCTGTAAGTAAGAATACAACTGATATATCTGATACATGACATGTGGCATGGGTGTAGCCATCCATAATAGAGTACATAAACAATGAGATCTAAGGTATGGACATAGCCATCTAGCGGTAAGGATAAAAAAATAGACTCAGGTATGGTCGCAACCATCCGATCACAGGAGTCATCTAATAAGTCATAGTAATCCACAAGGAACCCACAGCCTGGATTTCATCAGACAAAACCTAGGGTCTTGCGCTCCATCTCGACCCGAACACAGTACAAAATCGAGCATGCGAATACATAAGCTGAGGTCGAATCATGCAAGAAAATCATCTAATTACCAGCCAATGATGAAAGACGCTAACAAACGCGAGAGAAACCACCAGTAATGAAAATGGCTCTCAAGGTACGAAAGGTACAATCCATGGAATGTGAATAGTGATATAATGTCGAACACCCGCAGAGTCAGTCGATCGAAGGCCAATAATGTAGACCTTGCATCGAATGTCAAGAACCTATCATTGAGGCATGCAGGCTCCAAGGTACCTGAAGGGAGTCTCTAGATCAACTTTCTGGATAATGAGCTGGAGTCGTCAGGAAGTGATCTTGATCAAAGGTGGGCCATAATGTTTCCCACATCATTTACACGAGACAGAGGAACATGATGTTTTTGAATCAAGACCAATAGAGAATCAGAGGGAGGTTGAAAACTTTAGAGGCAAACTTCTCTTGAAAATATCTGTGGCATGAAACTGGATTTGGCAGTATTTCACATCAAGGGATCTGAGGTCATGTTGATGTGTCAAAGAGAAGATGAGTGGTCAACAGAGATTACCCAAACACATGGAGGCAAAAAAATAACGAGATGAGATCTCCCCAACCCTACATGAATGGAAATAAGTGCCATGTTGAAGAGCGACATACTGCTAACAAGACTATGATGTGGTTCCATTCCCCACCACCATTTCTACTGAGTACCCTATTTATTTTGAAAACAAGCTTGAATGGGATAGCATATGCTTGTGATATAAGTTTGTCCTTCAGACAAATCCAACCTAATACATTTTACGAGCCCTAGGAAGGAGGAACTGGAGTAACGTCATGATGATGGAGTCTGATTTCATTAGTTTTTAACGAGCTTGACAAAGGGAGAGCTCGGTGTATTTCATGTTTAGAGAATTTGAAAAGAAGTAGAAAAGAAAAATATAGCATGGCCCTTTTTGTAAATAGTCTCTCATAACCGAAAAGGTACAAAACAATATCTGAAAGAACCTTTTAGCCACAAAAGGTTAAGGTATTCCTTTTTTGTAAACAATCCATCCCAGCCTAAAAAAGGGGTAAATGTATACTAGGTAGATATCGTTTTGTATCCATTTGACGAGTTCAAAACGACAAGTGTCTCAACAATATTTTCAATTTTAGAGAGTCAGAAAAAGAGCTAAAAGATGACTCCTCCTGGAGGAACGAGTTGTATTAAGGGTAGCAACTAGTTCTAATAATGGTGGAACTGCTCAGAACAAGTAAAGGTGAAGAGGATGGCTAACAAGACCACTCATTGAAACGGTTCCTTAGGAATGGGAAAAACAATCAAGTGAGGGCGTATAATCAGCCAAGCAAATGGTGACGGTGGATTGAGAAAACCAAGGTGCATCTGGAAAAACAGGATGATAAAATGGCAATCAAGATAGGTAAAATTTTTTCATTTTTACACAAAATTGAAATTAGGAAACTCTCCTTGAAGTTGGTTTCATTTTTACACAAGCTTGAAACAAAGATAGACTATGCTTGAAATCGGTTTCATTTTTACACAAGCCTGAAATGAAAACAAACTATGCTTGAAAAGGTAAGCATGGCCCAAGTATGGTCACTCAATTCGAGGTACATGCCCTCAAGCTTCAGTCCATATGAACAAAATATGAAGTTAAGGTTCAAATTATGAGATCAATAGAAAGACTCGACTGGGATTTTATGAGATCTGGCAAAGACTCGAATTGAACGAGAATGTGTTTCATTGTTTTAACGAGGTCGACACATTAAAATGACTATCCTCGTGACATCTTGTTTCATTTTTTAGGGAGCTTGACACAAGGAAAGTAATTGTGCTCCAACGACCTTTCATCATGATGAATAATAAGTCATGGCTTCCAAGAGTTCTGCACCTCATGGGAGAACAACATCTTGAAAATCTGGACCCAATGCCCCCAGCACACAATGCACAATGGCATTATCACTGAATGTGGGCACAGGATAGGTAGCCACATAACTAACCTGTGGCAGGGAATATACAATCGACAGATAAATAACAAGAAGGGACGATGGTGGACTAAATGTCACGTCAGGACCAAAGAACAAAAGCTAATCAATGGTCATGATCTGACCTTTGTGTGGAAAATAGATCACATGAAAGAGGGAAGAGACTACCGCGCCCATGAAATAAGTATAGTTTTGCCCCAAGAGTAAATTTAAATCTAAGGGGACTGGAACAACCATCACGTCTATATAGATATTTTTCCCTCCCAAACTAATAGGGAACTTCGGAAGGATTCCTAATGATTGAATGGCTCCTCTGTTAAAAGCCAACATATTCTGCATAACAGGCACAAGCGGTGGAGAACCAAAAGCTTGCCAGAATACTAACAGATGCACCTTCATCTTTAATGGTGTTGGGTACAACCACATGGGAGGCCTGTACCATGATATAAAAGGCACATAAGAAGGAAGGCGGTATCCTAAAAATTAACTCCAATCGAAGGAAGCCACCAAACTAGTTGGAGGGGGTACCATCGAACTGAGATGGCTTTGACTTGGTGTTACTGGAGCAAGAAGAGAATCCTCCTAGACCTACATCACGGGAGCAGGAGGAGAAAATTCTTGAACTATAGGTACGGGAGAATCTTTCTCCAAGTCTGAGGAATCTGAAGAAAAAAGAGGAACGAGAGGGGTATGAGATCCACTCTCGACGGAAAAGACCTGATGAACCATAGGCAGGATCAATTCGACTGATTCCACGTCCAATGGTTGGTCAGGAATGGATTCCTGAAATTGAATTTTTTGGGGAGTGTGATCGACCAAGGATGACTCTTGACCGATCATGGAATCTACTAGTAGCGGACTCAAAGAAAGTTTCTGGTAACCAGCCGGAAGGCAGGGTGGAGAAATAGTAGATTTTTCCAACACTCTCTTGGCTTCATCCATGTACGGACAAAGGTGAATGGGATGATGCCCTTCACACAACATATAGGGATTGGTAATCTTACCCTGTTTCTTATGAGTCTTATCATTACTAGTCAAAGATGTAAAAGCAAGATGACTTCCAGAAGCCAAAAGAAATGGTGGATGACCATTGGACCATACTTCAAGTACCTTGGCAATGCCAGGGCAGTCTCGAAGAAGGTGGTCACCTTTGCACAAAATTCAAGGGAATTTGACTTTCCATGGAAGGTTGGATGGTTTATCAAGGGAAGGTTTCTTAGGCGGAATAGCTGCAGCATTAGCCTCTCGCTTATCTAACTTCTTATTATTTGTCTTATTCTTCTTCTTCTTATCATCTTGGTTACTAGAATCCAAAATTTCAGTAGGAGAAGTAGAAGAGGAGGATGAAGGAACATGCGAGGAAGGGGAGAGGTCCACCTTAGAATCAACAGGATGTTGTTTTGGTGGAGGAGATGATCAAATAGAGGCCGGAACACTCAGGATCAGGGAGGTTGAAAATAACCACATAGGCAAACCAACAGTTAACCCAGGAAGGGATAATGTTGCCATATAAGGAGCACCAACATTTCAAAAAGCAAGAAAAGGACCAGGATTCCCTTCGGAGGGGATCCCTGGGTTAGTGAACTCTGGAAACATTGCCATCAGAAACAACCTTAAAACACCACTAAGGAAACTATCTTTAACCAGGAATATTTCGTGGACAATTAATTTTTAAGACATTGAAACAAAACTCTGTCGTTTCATATTTTAAGAGTCAAGAAACAGGCAAAAGGTGACTCTATCACTTTCAGTTTGAAACGAGCATGAAAGGACAATTTCTCAATGATATTTTTTAATTTATGGAGTCAGTAAAGATCGAAAATTACTGCTCAGGTAGTCTAGGTAAAAGGGTGTACCAGGTTTCCGTGCACTTCCATATCACCTTGGTGATCAAATGAAAGAACAATTGAACAAGGACTTGATGTACATGTAGGTAGTCTCCCCAAATGCTGTGTTCGGTTTATCATGGTTATAAGGTGACTGACTCGGCTTCCTATGGATAAAAGGATTACAACCTAGAGGGGTCTCCCTTTATATACTTGACGGTACGGGGAGCACAAGTCCGTACTAGTGTTGTCTGAAGCCAGATGGAGAGCGACAACTACTAGGTTTAAAGATGTCGAAACACATCTCTAACTTAGACCACTAAATGTTTCGTTAAGTTTCAATGTTGCCTTAGGTTAATTGAATAAATTTTAAGTTGATATTGTATTTATGTTTCAATTCCAATCTCCTACCGAATGTTTGATCTCACAAATCCCTGAATGCAAGCTACATGCCATAAAATGCCATTTCGTTCAATGAAGAGATATCTACGAGAAAGTTAGGAGTTGTCAACCAAAAGAAAATAATGAAAACACATAGAAGCATCCACTATAGCACCAGATGCAAACTAATGAGAACAATAAATCTTTCCTAGAATGCCCAATGCTAGTTATGTGAAATATTTTCCAATTCTACAATGCAAACAAGAATGCAAATACAAAATATATTTTTTAATTTTTCCAATGTAATAGAGCAAGTAGTGCACTAAATGACATGAAAAATGAATCCTCGCACTGGTTCGAGAATTCCAATGCAAGAATCGAGGAAAAATAATTCAATCAACTCACAAGAAAACAAAACAAAGACTCAAACAAATGTCACAACCTCTCAAATTGAAGAAAGATGTCGAAACAGACCCATACAAGCAATGTGAGTTATGCTTGGAGTGACAAGAAGCAAAACTGAATGAAAGAGGCAAGACTCACTGAAGACTCATTCCACCAGAAGCAATCACTAAAAACGAATCCAGGGAGCTAAATGCAACCAAGAAAATAGTGAAGGTGACCGCGAAACAAAAGACCCAAACTCCTACAGGAGGCTTAGCATACCAAAGTACTAGAAAAGCCTAAAGCCCTGGTGCCGAAAGAAATGGACAAACAACCGAATGAATAAGGATGTTCACAGTCACAAACCATGCCAAAGCATTCAAATCTAGTCAAGAACACACCCAGAGACACCAGTTTGGACCAAAAACTCCAAAACACGGAAAACCCTAGCACCTACAGGAAATGGTGTGACTGTGTGGCTGTAATCCGCACCAGACAGGGGATGGTGTGGGTGATGAACTGAAAACAAGCACCAGTGGGTGTGACTGTCAGATTGGAAACCACGTCGCGACTGTCAGATTGGAAACCACGCCAATCAAGCCAACCTTAGAAAAATGAAAATTTTGAAAAAACAGAGGTCAGATCTGATCCTTTGGGGCTGAACAGGGGTCTAAGACTCAACAAAACAACTAGAAAAGGCAAGCTAAGTAGACAAAGACCAAGAAGAAGATCTACTGAATGAAACAAAAACTCGCATTGATCCCTAGTGCAGTCTCCAACTTGTTACTCAGGTAAATCCTTTCTGCAGACAGAGGTGATCCCACTAGCCCTAGGGTGGGTCTAGAAACAAGGGATCATGCTAGAGTGTAGGTTCCTAGATGTTAGAATGAAAGAGGATGCGATAATATGGCCTACCTGTGGTCCAAAGTTATCGTCGATGCCTGTAGTGATGATGAGAGCCTCTCGCTCCTTATCGAAGACAAGTAACAATCCTTCCGCCTCTCGCATCTGAACACCTGCACAGAGATCAGAGAATGATAACTACATACCACATACTAATTCATTCCAAAATCTACTATTCGGTTAGAGAATACTAGAATATTGCATTCGATAAAGACAAAACACAAGATGGGAACCAGACAATAGTCACTTATATTAATAGTAGAAAGAATAGATACAACCATGCTTCGACGTTGCGGTCTCCTCCAGTGGGGTTTGGGCGAAGCACGTCTCAAAGCTCATTGGGTAAGTCAGACGGGATAAGGGACCTCTCGATGGACTTCCTTCTTGATCTACCTTCTCAGTTATTCGACTATAGCTTAGTTCTCCAAGTTCAGCATTTCAGCTGCATAATCCTCTTTGTTCAAATTGCTTTCATGATGGGAGAAATATCATTTATATAGGGGGGAGAGGGAGAGGTTAATATCCCTATAATCATGGAAGGGAGACCTATCTTCTAGAAGTGTCCCATGGGAGGAGGAAACCAATTCCTAAAGAGGGAGATATGTGTCTCATCCAGTTAACCACTTCCTGTGACTCATCCCTAAGGTGGTTGAAGGAAAATTCTGCCTCAAGTTTGTTAAAAAAAATTCCCAAAAATGTTGATGCAGGCACAACAAAGAGACAAAGTGCCAGCTGGTGCGACCTCTAGCGTACATCCTCCACATTGGTGCGAGGGGTGAACTGGCTACCTGCGCCAATGCCAAAACATAGGTTTATATGGGTTTTTTGAGAAACTGTTCAACAGGAGAAATGATGTTCTTCTACAGAAGGATGAAAAGAAGGTTCTTGCAAAGGATGACACTGCTCACAGGTCATGGGAAAGACCCTCCAATATGCGGGGCGAGGGGTTGCAGGGACAGTGACAAAATGTTGTGTAACAGTAATGTAAATTTGTTTCCTATAGCAAGGCATCCCTCATTAGGGGAATAATATTTAGTAACAATTATATCTTCAGTACCGTAGGGAGATGAATAATTCCAAATATTTCACTCCTGATAATAAAATTCACACATGTTTTTAACCATAAAAGTAACTAACCATTTTTCTCCCGTAATGCTTCATGTTTCTTAAGTCCATTGTTGTTGTTTATTTAATTCAAGAATTTTTCCAATCTACCTAGGTATCATATGGAGGAACTGCATCGTCCTCCCCAACTTAGGTAATTTAATTTTCTGGGTTATGCTCCTTTCTTACACATATTCATACCTAGTCCACTGACCCACATAATTTTAAAAGCTATTAATTCATTAATTCTTCATAATTACTTCTTTCAGGTATGGCGTAGTAAAATAGTGAACCCTTCACACTTTTTCACTCACCCCCTGCCCAGTTCCAATTTTAAGCAATGCAATGTGCTATTTCAGGTTGGTGATTTTCTTCTCACCGATGAAGGAACCTTATTCAAGTGTATTCTATGGAATACCTTACTAATTTTTTTTTAAGCTATAGTTGTAACCTTATAAGTCACAGGGAGATGATTTAAAGGTTTTCAGATTTGAATGTATATCCTTGTTTCCCTTCTAAGATTTTGGGAACATATTGTTACATGCTTTGATAATTACTTCATTCCTGAAGTTTACACATGTAACATCTATTTATTTAAGAAATATAAATTTTGTTTAAAGTTTTTTGCAATTTTTGAGGTTGTGATATTCTTTGATTGACTTACTTGGTAATTCTTACATATCCATGCCTTTCTTGATATATTTTCCTATTTTATTTTGTCTACCATAACTTTAAGACAACTTAATTCTTCCATTCTTTTCTGTGCGAAATCGTGGCTAGATAGTTAGGTAAAGAATTTCTTAATTTATCCAATTCGTGGTTTTCAAATATATATGTGTATCAGTCTAATTTATCTAATGTATAAAGTGTATAAAGTTGATTTCTATCTTCTATACTTTTTGTTTCTCTTTTCTTTATCAATAATAAAAGGTATTCTGCATTGATGGTGTTCAATATCTTAATCATTATATTAAGGAAAATAACACCAGACATGATAATTTCGAGATTTTTCCTTGCCATACTTTCATCCTTTTATGTTATTTGTTCCGCTTTGTTTTCTTAGAATTATTTCTATGTATCTAGATTATCCTTATAATTTATATGGTGATAGGTAACACCAACCATTATGTTCATTGTTTGATATCCCCTGTTAATTCACTCCATCCATTAACAACAACTACGCCAACATGGTAAATTATTAAATATTCATGTTGTTTTCTCAACAACAATGAATATTCAGGGTTTCATTGCACTATAATTTCATGTTATGACAACCATCGCGAGGTCGACAATTTCAAAATTTAGTTGGAACAACCTTCAAGATTTAGCAGAGTAGGACAGCTTTAATTCCAATTCCATAATTGAAAAACACTGTAAATCATTCATTCTTTCACTTTGAGAGAAATGAATGAATAAAACTAAATTCTACAACATGATTCTTCATTTGAGTTAATCCCATTGTAGGACCATTCTGGATTTAGTAAGTTTCACACATTCACATTTCATATCACTATATAGGAACCTCATCATTATCTGCAAGAATATGGTTCTGGCCTCATACGTGTGTTAGGCCCAAAATGAATTGGAAATATTTTATATAGTGGAAATTTTGAATCAATCTTCGATATTATAGTTCTTATGAGCTCCCATGAACTCGAACATAAATACTTGTAACCTGCTACCTATTATAGGTGTGGCTACTATATCTTCCTTATTTATGTATTTTCATTATTAGATTCACAATTTGGTACGAAATCCTATCCATCCTATGATAGGATAAACTGTAAAGAAAAGGCTTGTTGTTCTTATATATTCATCCAAAGACCACTGAAAGAAGTTTTAAAACTAAACATGAGTGGCTGCGGAGCAGCAAGTCCCTGCCACCATCTGTTCGTCTGTTTGATTGATTAAATAGTAAGAAATATGGTTTTAGAGTAAAATAAAGTAATGACGTTCCATGCGATAAGGCCCTTATTTTTATCTGTGAGATTCCCTCGGACCAGCACAATAAGAGGAGGGGATATTTTCAAGGTTTCTTGGCATTGGAAGAGATAGAGGAAGATATAGGCCCCTCAAAAATAGTGAAAAAGAGGCCGTGATTGGAGGTGGTTTTACGCAGATAACCGATCCACTATCATCCTCCTTCATTGATTGATTGCAGTAACAATGAATCCTTCGGAGCTTCCTTGGAAATCAAAATAAATCATGGACACAGATGACCGAAAAAAGAGAAAATGCTACGTTCAATCACTGCTTCTTCCCCCATCCAAGTACCTAGCACGATCATCAGAAATACAATAAAAATTAATTACTCAATTAAAGACCACACGAGAGGCCTTCACAGGTTTTTTGATTCGCATTTCGATGAGAACTGCTACTTTCAAACACTGCTACTACCCCCATCCCAGTGCCAAGAACCATCATCAGAATAAAAGAAAACGTAATTACTCAATTAAAGACTCAACCATAGACAATACCACCCAACTGAAAATAACATGTGCTTACCTATGCACATTAAAACAACTCCAAACGTGCAGTCTTTGCCATGACATTTCATTTTATGATGTAGGAACTGGAAAGGATACAAAACATGATAGGAAAATTAAAACCCAAACAGATGCCCTTGTTTTATTTAAAGCTCTCCATATCTAGTACCAAACATGAGGTGAAACTTGGCCGTAAATATTTCCACAATATGTCAAAAGTGTGGGACAAGTGGTGAAAAACAAATCACTACGTGGGTCCATCTATGGACCACTTGTCTACACGGACATAGCACATCATTATAGCATCCCCATGCATGTTCTTATAGCTTTCGACTTTATTTTAGAAGTTTTGAGCATCATTCCTCAAGGTCGAGGTTTAACCACAAAACAAATGCGTCCTTCTGCTCAGGTGCCAAACTTGATGGGTGTCTGTTCCGCCAAAGTTGACCTAGAGCTGTAGGTTTTATTTTGTAATTTTTCTTACAATTTTTTTTGGAATACAGGGGTATCTTAGAAATATGGGCTTGTGGTCAACCTGCAACAACCCCATACAATAAGCAGAATGCACTGGTTTTTAGTTTTCCTTACAATGAGGCTTACAATGAGGGCAATGCACTGGTTTTATGATATGTTGCCACTACAAAAAATAAAATCGGCTCCCTAATGGTTTTTCTTTTTCTAAATATTTATGCGACCACAAATTCTTGTCACAGATTCAGGACGAACCTAATACCGGATTGGTGGGGTTGGAAATTACATCTGCTAAGACACAGTGGAAAAGGTGGCTTTCTGAAGGTCATGAAGATTCTGGAATGCTGGTGGATATGGTCGTGAAAATATGGATAGCAGAATGAAAAGCCAGCTTTCTGAAGGTCGTGAAGATTCCTCAACATTTCCCTCAAATTCCAAATTTGGATAATCACAGGAAAATATCAGTTCATCGTAATGATATTAAGTCTTTTCCAGCAAATGAATTGAGATGTTCCAAACTTGTTTCTTTAACCTTGTGAGGGAACGAGAAATTGAAGGAAATTCCAGAAATATTTGTACTCAACCTCACGTCATTAAGGGTATTGGAATTTCATAGCATGGCCATCCAATCATTTCCAACATCACTCTGGCAATTGATACGACTTGAACTTCTCTATTTGGGTTACACTGCAATTGAAGATATATCTAAAGAAACATGTAATCTTTCACATCTTCAATTCTTGTATCTAACGGCTATAAGAATGTAAAATCGTTGCCTTGTTTGAGGGAGGGATATTTGGTACTATAGTTTCGTACCAGAGACAACACGCTTCTGCCAAAATTATTTTCAACTATGAGCTAACAAGAACCTCAAGAACCTCTCTCTGCAGCGCATTACTAATTACACTATAATACTTCAGGGTTTTGAGGTAACATGGCATGTTGACCAGAGAACTCAGATGTGAAGATTGCCAGAAGAGTAAGGGTGCTTGTGGTTATAACATTTGGAAACCAAGAGTGTTTCTTTGCGATTGTCCTGATGGTACCATGAATAATTCAGACAAATTCCCTAAGAATGGTATTGTCACTAGTGTAATTTGTGATGTACAATATTGGAATGATAGGAATTCATGTATTTGATTCCTTTCTAGGTCGTGAGGGTATTCAGTTTAATGATAATCATTATGTAATGATGAAGTGATACTACGTTGTGCTTACAAATTATTTGCATGACATGAGTACATTGCATTTTGTGATGACATAAGCTTGAAGGAAAAAATATATGTATGTAGTCTCTGTTTGTGGTATGTGCATGCAATATTTGTGGATACAAGTGTGCATGCAATATTTGTGGATACAAGTGTGCATGCAATATTTGTGGATACAAGTGTGAAATATATATGTTTATTCTTATAGTCTGTAGAAGAAAATGAAAATAAATTTTCTTGGAGGGTGAACTTAAAGAAAAAAAATATAGAGGTACTCTATGCTCGTGATATTTCTGGATTAGTTCGTTACATAAGTTTTTCAAAAGAGTTTTGAAACTGTAATTTTTGCTTAAAAAGGCTATTTATGGCTAATTTGGTAAATTGGTTTGATTTCTGGGCACAAATGAACTACCTTACGATGTTCCTGATGTAGAGGTATATGCCCCGGTTTTAGAGGCTCTTGCAATTATGGGTGCTCACGTTTCTTTGGGATTCAAGAGGATTGTGGGAATTGAACTCAATATCAACCATTTAAAGGTGACATCTTTAGGAATGAACGTCTATGCATCTGTGAAGCCTATTTCTGTTGGTAATAGAATTCAGGAATTTTTCTCAGGCTTTGACCTCAAAATTATAGGAATATTTTTTAAGCTATAGTTATAGGAAATAAAAATGAAGTTATACTATCCTCTATTTACAATAAAATTGTAGGACTGCTCGAGTCTAGGTGCTCTATTTGATAAAACATGAGAGGATTATGAAGAGTGTTACGATTAGGAAAGTTAATACTATCCAATGAAATGATATTCATAGCTAAAAAATTCCTTTCCACCAATGCATTTGGTGCTACAGTTGTATAGCTGCTGACAGTTTAATTTCTACATGGGTGCTGCTAGATTCATCTTCCTTGTCGAGGCAGTCCTAGTTGAGTTGAATATCAATGTTGTCAATATTATATTGGAATCTTGATCAAGGGAGTTTGTGGTTATAACATCTGGAAACCAAGAGTGTTTCTTTGCTATTTTCCTCATGGTACCATGAATAATTCAGACAAATGCCCTAAGAATGGTATTGTCACTGTTCCCTATTGCTTTTGAATACATAAATTCTTATTTTCTTTACTTAATCTTTCCTATATGTTGATGCATTAAAGATGCATTAAAGAAGTAATAGTAGGTTTACAGATATAGCTATGTTTCAGACCGAGCTCTTAAGGCAGCTTAAGTTGAACAACCAGGAGGCTCCTATTTGTAGTTTGATGTATATTAGCTGCATGTATATCGATATATTTAATCAATTTCTATACCATGAATTTAATCAATGGTAACTTAAAAAATAACAAATCACTGGTAAGTTAGAAAATAAAAATGTTATGTTGGTTGTTTACCTATTGTTTGTTTCTCCTTGCTCCTTACATGTTGTTCTTTACTCCAGAATGATAGGAACAAGGATCTTCAGTGACCAGATAACAAGGAAAATATTTTACAAGAACTTAGAAAATGTAAGGTCTACAACCTATATTTTACAAGATGTTAGAAAATGTAAGGTCTACAACCTCGGAGGGATGGGTTGCAGTGCAACTCTAGCCATAGACATGGCCAATGATTTTCTGAGAGTTCATGGGAATTAATTTGCAGTAATAGTGCAACCTCAAAATGTGCAGCCAGCTTGAACAATGCAGCTTAGATCTGCATCTTCCTTCAGCCAGCTTAGATCCGCATCTTCCTTCAGCCAGCTTATATCTGCAACTTCCTTCAACCGTAATTGCAAAGAGAATGTCTTCCTTTAAGAGAAATAGCTAATAGCTAGATAGTACAATGTTGTATGATATTCCTTCAACATACTTAACATGGTGGTGTATATGGGGTGTAGATGGCACCGAAAATTGCATTATGAAGTATCCACCCCAGAAGTGGTGTGTATAACCTTAGCACCGGTTTACCAGCCTAAACTGTTGATAATGTTGAATTGCAGTTCCAGTGCGCTGAAAACATTACGCGCCCCGGGGCAGATAATTTCGTCAACGCACCAAGTTGTCGCGATAAAACATTGTCAACGGTGTGGCCTGATAACTGACCGCACCGCACTTTTTAATTTTTTTTAAAATAACAAGGTGTGCCTCTCGATACCGCCCCGGTACCGGTGCGGATACCATCAGCATTGGGTGCAGTGTGGCCTATAAATTTACAGGTAGCACTGCAAACTGGTGCGAGTCGAATTGTTTGAGTGCAACACGCGAAAATTTTATTTTATTTTTTTAATGGTTAATTTAAGGTTTTTCCAAATTATAATCCGCTAAAAGGTTTAATTATGCAAAAATAGGAAAAATAATTGTACATTTACAAGCCGAGGAGACATATTGGTTGTACAATTTGCAAAAGAAAAATTTTCCACTATTTTATAAAATTCAAGTTGGAGATTGGTGGCAATGCACAATGGAAGTGCGTGCAATAAGTGAAATGGGAGCATGGCTGTCAGTGTGGCTCAAGCAAGGATAACTTGCATTGGTACTTGAGAGCTTTGTAGCACTGACAAAAGTGAAAAAATGCGGTTTTTTGGCCGTAATTTTTTTTTTATTTAACCTTGTTCTAGCGCATGGGGTTTTTATTGGCGTACCAGTGCATTTGCACTATGCCACCCCGGGTAGTTTATGTTTTCATGCACTTCTAGGATGTACCAGGCAAGCATAGCGACAACGAACTGATGCTCTACAGTAATACGATGCACCAGGCACGGTGTCATGTGAACCAATGATTTGTGCAGTTTTTTGGCTGTAATTTTTTTTAACCCTTTTGCGATGCGCAGCATTTATGGGGACCCCGGTGCGTTTCCTTCATTCTGCCCTGGCCGGTTTCTATTATGTGCACTTTTTATGAGGCACCAGTTTTGACATGTTGACATGCACTAGTGATGTTCTTTAATTAAAGGCACTAGGCTGGTGTGTATAGAGCGCACGGTTTCTGGTGTGCCAATGTTTTATGTGGTTTTTTATCCTAATTTTTTTTATTTAACCATCTACTGGTGCACGTGTTTTATGGGCACCCTGGTGTGTTTTCTTTATTCCACACTGGGTAGTATCTATTTTCGTGCACGTTTTCAGAAGCACCAGTGTGGTAGACATGTAAGGAACCGATGTTGTACAGGAATATGACGCATTATGCGAGGGTGTTAGAAGCACACGGTTCCCAGTGCGCCTGTGTTTTGTGCGGTTTTTTGTATGTAATTTCTTATTTATTTAACATTGTACCAGTGCATGGGGATTTCAGGGTAGCCCGCTGTGTTGGTGACTTGGTGCATTTAAGGGCAACATGGGTGGTGTCAGTTTTCACACGTTTTTTATGAGGTACTCTGAAAAAATAAAACTCACTGCGCAAGTGTGCACAAAGCGCATGGTGTCCGGTGTGCCAATTTTTTAACCACACCAATGCTTTTTCATATTCAACGCACCGATGCATTTTACGTTGATAATAGCACCGAACGAAATACATCTAAAAAAACCTCCACCCGCCAATCTCCTTTAGTAACCTCTGTTAGAAACGGATGTCTATGGTATTTTTATAAGGGGTTCCTAAAAAGCATCTGCTAGAGGTTATTTTCCTTGTAGTGATGGAATGCCAATAGAAGATCTTGATGCATTCATGTTTGAGTTTGATATCTTCTGTAGAACTTATGGATATACAGATGATACACACAAGATTTGACTCTTTCCTTCTACTCTGAAAGCAACAACCTTGAAATGGTTTATGGGTTTATGAGAACATACAATTTATTCTTGGGATGAAATGAAGAATTTTTTTCTTCAAAAGTATCAAGCTTACTGTAGGGCTAGAGACTCAAAAGAAGACATTTTTAGAATGAAACAACAAGAAGACGAAAGTTTAGAAGAATATTTGGAAGTATTTCTTTACAATTTGTAGAAATCCAAACATCATTCTATAAGTCCCGACACCATCCATACAATATTTCTTAACGGCATCAAATATGAATATTTATACATCCTTAATGTGATGGGCAAATAAGATATCTCCAATTTACCATTTGAACAAATTGTTGAACTCTATCAGAAATACTCTAGCGGAAGAGAAAAGAGTGGAAAGAGAGATATTTCATCAAGAGCTTCCAAATTTGTAGCAACTGCAGTAACAAGGGTAGAGATAGGAATTTTATTATAAAATTTCAAAAGAGATATATTAAACAATTTGGGAACACAAGCAAATGTATTAAAAGCTAAGAAGAATAAGGAATAAAAAGATGAAATCCTAGCAATCTTCTATCCAAAGTGTAGGAAAAAACATCCACTCAGGGAATGTCATTTGCAAGGTATACAAGTGTGGATTTTGCACAAAAAATTATGCAACAGAGAACTATCCCAAATTAAAAGAGTTGCAAGTGGAAGAAGTGCAAGGGGTAGATTCTCTCTACTATATGGCACCAAGGAGACCTTCACAAACAAGGATGGCTCACCTGTTCCCTCAACAGAACCCCCAAAATTTTCAATATCCTTAAAATTCATCGAATGCTCCAATGCCATGGTAGGCTTGGCCTCCACTACAATATCAAAATCAACCTATAAAAGGTTGGAGGGTACATGGTTATCAAAACCAACCACCTCACCATATCTATCCTCAAAAGTATCAATATCAACAACCATACCCTCCACAACCATTTCCTCAATACCAACAATTCCAGAAAAAGCAACCAATGCCATTTCCACCCAAAAATCAACCAATGTTAACTCAACCTCAGTAGCTTTAGCTGCCTACCAACCAACCACCTCTTAAAATAACATAATTGTCGGCTCAACTAGTAGCTAATCCAAGTAACAAAGTGGATAGACCAACATACCATGTGGAAGAGGCAACATATTATCCTAATTATTCTATGCTTCCCATACAAGATGTCCATCTAAGGTCTCAGAAGTTGTTACAGAAAAATTCTCCTCCGATAATAGAAGAAAAAACGGAACAAGAAGAACCAAGTCAAAAATCTCAACCAAAACAACAAATTCAGAAAGGTAAATCTGTTATGACTCAGACTCCACCATATTCAGAGAGATTAATACAATAGAAAATCACAATATCTCTACCTAAATTTGATATTCTAGATGAATTGAAGAATACATATGTCAAAATTCCTTTGTTGCAAGAAATTAAAGATATTCCGATATATGAAAAAACAATAAAGGATTTATGCATTAAGAAATCTTGTAGAAGAAAGGGAGATCCACCCAAAATCTAGGTAATTGGAAGTTTAGCTAGTCCCAAGTCTACAAATACAACCATTGAAAAATATGTTAATCTAGGGATTACTATGGTTACCATTTCGATCAACAAATTTTCAATGCCAAACACTTTAGTATACTTTGGAGCAGCTATAAAGGTTATCAATATAGAGACTATGAAACATTTGAATCTGAACAACATTAGACATACTGCTAGAGTCTTGGAACTTGTAGATAGATCTAAAATTGTACTAGAAGGTATATTAGAAGATATCATTGTCTCACTGGATTCATGGGAGTATCCTGTAGACTTCTTGATTTTGCATCCAAAAAAAATTTAGGAGAGAATCCCTTAATTTTAGGCAGACCATCATTAGACACTGCAGATGCTAACATTGGATGCATGTCAGGAAGTATGAATATTTCACTTGGAGATGAAAGAAAACATGTTACATTGTATCCTCTTGCTCAATCTCCTTCTTTATTATCATGGCTTGATGGAGAAGAACAACAAGAGCTTCAATTTATTCTTAGTAGTAATCAAGTTTATAATTTTAGAGAGGAGGAAGAAAATAAGGAATTATTACATCTTTTCATCCAGAACCAAACATTTCACAGAAGCTTAGAATAACTCAATACGAAGTTACAAGTCACCTTTTAAATCAGTGGTTTCAAGAAAACTGCACTATACAATCATTGAAAAATACAATCGAAATTATTTTTCCTGTTAATTCAATTACCAATTCAAAGATAAAAATCATTAAGATCAGTCCTAGGAGATATTTGAATATTGGTAATAACTTACAATCATCAAATGACCAAGCGCTAACAACACTGTGACAAAAATATTCAAAATATTTTTCCTGGGTACACAAACATGCAGGGGATTCATCCAAAAACATTTATCCATCACATTTACAGTGATGATAAAATTAAACCTATAAGGCAAGCACAAATAAGGATGAACCCTATGATGAAGGAAATAGTTAAAAAGGAATTAAAGAAATTTTTACAAGTCAGATTTATCTATCCTATTTCAAATAGTCAATGGGTTTCACCCTTAGTTGTAGTACCTAAGAAAAATGGAAAGTGGAGAATCTATCTATATTAGAGAGAACTCAATAAATCTACATTAAAATATCATTTTCCTTTACCATTTATTGATCAAGTGTTAAATTGATTAGATGGAAAGAAATTATTTTCATTTGTTGATGGATTTAGCGAGTACAATCAGATAAAGATAGCATTGGAAGACCAAGGTAAGACAACATTTACATGCCGATGGGGAAAATATGTATAAAATTTATTACCCTTTATTTTATTTAATGAACCTGCTATTTTTCAGAGAGCATACCTTGCAATCTTTGTTGATTTTGTCCAAGAGTGTTTTGAGGTTTAAATGTATGACTTCACTGTGTATGGCGGAACATTTGATGATTGTTTACAAAATCTCGAAAAAGTATTTAAAAGATGCATAGAGACAAACCTATCACTCAGTAATGAAAAATGCTTTATGATGTTAACTGAGGGAATAATGTCGGGACACCATATTTTTTCTCCAACAATTAAGGTGGACCCAAAAAAAATTCAAGTGATTGTGAATTTAATACCACCCACAACACAAAAGGAAGTTAGAAATTTCTTGCATTATCCAGGCTACTATAGGAGATTTATTGAAAATTTCAGTAAAATAGCTTTGCCATTATTCAAGTTACTTACGAAAGATGTGGAATTCCAATGCAAAAATAATTGTCAGAATGCATTTGAAAAATTAAAAGAAAAATTGTCATTTGCACCCATTCTTCGGGGACCTCATTGGTCTTTTCCATTTCATATTTCAACTTATGCATCTGACACTATTATCGGAGCATCACTTGGACAGAAGGAGAATCAATTTAATTCTGCCATATATTTCATAAGAAAAAACTTAACATCAACAGAATTGAGCTACAATGTTACAGAAAAAGAAATGTTAGTTGTAGTACATGTAGTAAATAAATTTAGACAGTACATAATAGGTTATAAATTTTTCATCTACATGGATCATTCAGCCATAAAATATTTAATTAAAAAATCAATCACAAATCATAGAAGAACTATATGGATGTTATTAATGCAATAATTTAACATTACTGTGCAAGATCGACTAGGTAAGGATAATGATGTTGTAGACTTTATATCAAGACTTCATTCACCTGGTGTTGCAAATCCAGTATCAGATAATTTTCCAAATGAACATCTATTTGCTATAAATTTCAAAACTCCATGGTTTGTAGATATAACGAGCTATTTATCGGCTGGAATCCTACCATCTCATTACAAAAATAAAAATAAAATAAGAATAATTAGAGAAAGTTCTAGATATATTTGGGTCAATGGAGATATCTTTTATACTAGTGCTGATCTAATAATTAGAAAATGTGTTAGAGAAGATAATATTATTGATATTTTGAAAGCATTTGATGATGATCCATGTGGTGGTAATTTTGCAGACAAGTGTATATAATACAAAGTGTTGAAACTTGGATACTATTGGCCAACCATCTTCAAAGACTCCAAGGCCTATGTGAAGAGATGTGACAGTTTCCAAAGAATCAGGAGACCAGTGGCATAAGATGAAATGGCATTAAAGCCACAAGTACTAATTGAACCATTTGAATATTGTACTTTATATTTTGTAAGACCAATTAGCCCTCCATAAAACGGAAATAAGTGCATCCTTGTATGTACTTTATGTAGCTAAGTAGGTGGAGGCAAATGCAGTAGCACAGGAAACGAAAGATACTATTGTTTCTTTTCTATTTGAAGAGACATTTCTAAGGTATGGAGTTCCGAGACAGATAGTAACTTACCAAGGCATAGAGTTCACATTAAATCTTATTCGAGATCTTATAGATAAATACAAGATCAAACACAAAAAATCAATTCCCTATTCATCCTCAAGCAAACGGACAAGTCGAATCAACAAAGAAAGTCCTAGAGAACATCACGACAAATAATGTACAAATGAACAAAAAGGATTGGTCAGAGAAATTAAGAGATGCACTATAAGCATATAAGATAACATCTAAAAAGACGACTATGTTGAGTCCATATGAGTTGGTGTATGGAAAATAAATCCTATTACCCATAGAATTTCAAATACATAAATTGAAGTTAGCAACATAAATGGGGATGGAATTATCTGAGTCACAACAACAAACAATGATGGAATTAAATCAACTGGATGAGATACGACAACACACATCATAACACACATCTGTTGTGCAGGAATAAAGAATTAAATGTCATGATCGATTCATACATAACAAAGTGTTTCAAAACAGAGATTGGGCACTATTTTTCAACTCCAAGTTCAAAGATTTCAAAGAAAAGTTTACAATTCATTGGCTTGGGCCATATGATATTGAATAAATCTTTGAAAATGGAGCTGTAAAGATAAAAGCAATTTACAAGGCATCTAGTTCATTTTTAGTTAATGGACATAGGCTTAGAGTTTACAACAAGCCTATAAATAAAGAGGATTTTATGAGAAAAATTTCAATAGATACTGATTTGGAACTAATGGGACAAAATAAAAATATGCCTCACATAATTCCAGGAGAATAAGAATAATAAAATTAAAATAAAATAAAAATAAAAATATATATATATAAAATAATAAAAGAGTTTGGTTGTAAAAATCCATGAAACTGGCACATTGCAAACTCAAATTCATATTGGAAAACCAACTTGTTTGGAAAATATGAATTTTGTTTTTGTTTTTATTTTACTTCAGTATGATTTTTGCAGGTTTACCATCCGAGACATGTCATACTTGAGGACAAGTCTTAACAACAGCAAGGGGGAAGGCATGTAATAAAGCTATGTAAAGAGTTGAGCAATTGAATTGAAGAAGGGATATGAATTACAATTATAAACGGAACTGGTACATCATTCAACATATACAGAAGGGAACTGAATTATTATTGATAAAATTATCCAGAAGGGACCTGTATCATTATGAAAGAAGAATTTTTCAAACATTGTTGACAATTACGCCAGAAAGGACTTGAAAAAAAAAACAAAATGCCAGAAGGGACCTGAGCTACATAAATATTAAATATCATGATAGAAGGAACTTGACATTTCAAAATTAAACCTGCAAAAGGGACCTGAACAACATCATTATGAATCAATAATCATATGCAAAGAAAAAATAAGTCTCTACATAAGTCTGGAAGAGCCATAATTATAAAAAACACAATGTTGACCATAATGATCATCAAACGGTTTGAAGAATACAGGTACTGTAAGTAAAATATTGCTCTTAAAATTTCAATTTTTAAAAAATATTCTAAAATTCTTAAATCTAATTTAGTACTAGTTATGCATATTCGTCCTACATTTTCATTACCTACATTTCATCACCTACATTCTTATCCCTATTTTTATTCATATCCACACCACTATCCTAATTATTAATAATCCATATACTATTACTTATTTCCTATCCATACCATAGTAACCCTATTTATCCTAGACAAAAAGATTATAAACAAAAGGCTTAACATCAAACCTTTGTTCAACCTACAAGAAACAAACAAAAGGTTGGTTTCATTGTAAATATTTGTGTAATACCCCTAGTTTATATGCTTTTTAATTGATAATTGAATAAGTCCAAAGGGTAAGTGGACCCCACTGGAGAACTAGTGTGTGGATTTATTTTATTTTTAATTAATAAAAATAAATGAAAAATTTATGTGTGCAATGACTAGATTGAGAATTGAGATCTGAACCTAGATCCATGAGGATGTGGATAAGGATGATACTTTCCCACACCTTCTAGAAATCCTTAGAAGGGATATTAACCAAATTAGATCTGGAGATAAATATCTAATTTCCCCAATGAAGAGGAAATTAATTGGGAAGAGGAAGAAAAAGTTGGAAAAGATAAAAATACAGCTTTAAAGTACCTGAATGAGGGAAAGCATATGTAAAACAGAAATAAAGCATCTTGAAATTTCTAGACGCAGAAATTGGAAACATGCTTGGGAAAGCATAGCTTAAATAAGCTGCTCCAAGATAGACAACATGTTTTCTATCGTTGGGAGCTAAGGTCTCCACTCGGGGGTGAGTTACGGAGAGAGAACTCTATGGTTGGGTGGATCTAGTTAGAGGAATTGGTATTCACACCCAACTAACCTATTTTCTGATTGATATGAATTATATATATATGTTACATGATATCTGCTGATGAAATTATTAAGATTTATATGTAATGATGGGTAACAATGGTTGCAGTTTGTACTAGTGAGTGTTACTTAGTTTAAATTGTTAATTTTTACAAAAAAAATATGGACAAGCCGTGCATTTAACATATGTTGTTACAATAGTAACCTATAAATATGTATGTTTGCATGGGTAAAATTTGAGTTAGCTCCAACCACCAGAGTATCTAAATCTGGTTATTGATTTAGATATGGAATTAGGAAATATAATTGATACTTCTACTAGTTTTAGTAGGAAATGAACTGGTTATCATCCGATATATTTTTCAAGTTACTGATCTGAAAAATATTCTGAATAGTGTAAACTAATTTTATAAATACATGTACCTTATTTAATTCTAAATTTAAAAGAATTAAATTATGATATGAAATAATTCCAAATCCATGACAGATATGATAGCTTAAGTCCCTGAAATATATACATATACAAAATATCTATCTATCCGACTTATTTATGTAAAAGTAAATTATAAATTTATTTGTAGTAGAGATGATAAAAGAAAGGGGTTAGCAGTTCAAAAAGGGTTCAATGTAAAACTTGAGTATTTGGAGATATAGATCAAGGTATTTCATATATTGTTCCATATATATTAAACTAAAAATTTAAATAAATAAGAACTGTGTATGGACAAAGGTATTACATATATTGTTCTATATATGAAACTGAAAATTTAATTACATAAGAACTGTATATAGAATAAAGGGGAATTACAGGTGCATAGAAGAATTTTATCCTCACCCGAAGATTATTAAATGAAATAAACTGGTATTATTTTATCAAGAACAATTTTCATAATCATAAGATAATTCTGAACAACTTAAAAGTAGATAAATCATAATGAAATCATCTTCCCTTTTTTTAGCAAAGAAGAGATAAAATGGGTAAAGTGAGTCACAGTAATTATTATGAAAAGTAATAATGTCCATAGGGCGGATCTTAAAAACCAACCCGGTTTAAAGTCATTACAACTTTCAATTAATTATAAGCTCAGTATTCTGATACTATCCACAGTAACTACAAATCAAGATGTTAAGTATGCCGAAAATTCAGAAATTTGACCCAAGTAGTCGAGAGACATGAGGATGTCAATACCGACCTGTACATCACCGAATGTAGTATCAGGAATGGATGTTGGTCAAGTACTATGACATTTATTCACCACCGAAAATTATGAAGTAGGAAATTACCTGTATACAACAAATAAGGCAAAGTAAGAAGCCAGATTCATTAAAATGAAAAAGTTTATTATTAATGGACACAATGAAGTGAGTATCAAATTGTGAGAGTATACCTCCTGGGGTTCGATATCCACATGAGTATATCCTGCAAGCGAAAAAAAAATCAAATATCGAAACGAGAGGGATTAAAAAAAAACATCAAGCTAAAATCCAAAGAGTGGGTAATCGAATGGAAATGGAAAATAACAATTACCGGGTCTACCTAGTTCCACTCCGAGAATAAATAAAACATGGAGGCAAAAGCAGAAACAACCCATCGTATTTTGGAAACAGCCACTTGAATGTTCAACTAGGACCGAAGACATTCAAATGGGGCTCACTCATTTTCGTTGGGAATCCCTTCCCTAGTTTGAAAATGTAGCAGGGTTAAAGCAGGGAGAAAACGTGAATACATAAATGCAAATGATAGAGTCAAAAAAAACTTAAAATGTACCTAGGAACATAGAGATTACAACCAAATATATACCAAAAATTATAGTAGATAAACGAATGGAAATCTCGAAGCTTAGGAAAATAAATGAACACAAACAAAAATAAAAAAACCTAGATCATTGAGATTCCCGAATAGAGGAAGAGACGTAGCAAGTATACACATTGAGAAAATAGAACATAAATCCCTGACCATAAACAACATTTCTCATATATATATATATATATATATATATATATATATATATATATAATGTAATGAGTATCGAAACCAGGAAGCATTTGAGACTACTTTGTCATTCAGGGAGAAATGGAACCAATAGGAATAACATGATATTTACCAAGTTAAATCAGATTAAAAATTAGTTACCTAAGATACAAAGTGTCGTCGTGGAGAGCAGAGATTAAAATTTGTGTGATTCCATATGAATGTAAGGGAAGACGTTGTAACCCTCTCTCATATGCCTCTCAGGGAAAGAAAGATTAAAAAAAAAAAATGAGACATAGAAATGAATAGTGAATATGGAAATGCAATTTAATATAATCACCGAAAACCCTAGGTCTCGTAGTATTCCCATCGTTCACATGGAAGAAGATGCAAAGAGAAGGCGTGATCGATGTGATGGCCTCAAGGAATGAGGAATGTCCATATCCAAGCCTATCGACAATCCCGTGAATCAAATGGTAGAGATTTTAGAAATCAATAAGTGGTATCGTGTCACATGGGAGGAGATGGAAAGTAATATTAAATATTGGTACATCAGGTCTCATCATACAGCTATACAAGCTTCCAGGTACAATATATATGTTGATAGAAAATGATCATTAATGTCTCAAAACCAACAAGGAGTCATTTCATGACAGCTCATTGAGCCAACGTTGAACATAGTGTTAGAGCCTTTGAGGTTATACCCACATTATACATTATTACGTTGGAAGGAGTTTAGGTAAGGAAATTAATGAGTAATTTTTCCATAAGGTTGAGTTGGAATGTGCATTTTAACATGAAATGTAAAAGTGTGAAAGGGATTTAGGTTACGGTTACTTTATTAAGAGGCCTGAGAGTTATTATAAAGTAGAAGTCAAAGCAATTAGTATAAAATTTAGATGTTAACTCCCAATAAGGGTATGTATATGTAATGATAATTACACTTTCTATGAAATACAATTATATGATGATTATGGGTTCGATGTATTTAGAGTAATATTACTTTCTTGTAAATTTAAGTGATTCATAATAAACAGTAATAAGGCAGTAGTGAACTACCATGGGAGAATTATAGTGTCAAATTGAAATTAATATAGATACAAGTGATTATCTATATGTGGGTTAAAGGTTAAAAGTAATAATTTCGTAAGGGAATAAAATGGATGAAAATTTAGTTGTATGTTCTTGAATAAAGTAAAAAGGAATATATGCATAGAGAACCTAGTGTATGAACATATATAAATTGTATCGAAAGGAAGAATTCAATACAATTGAAGTGAGTAGATAGGCTAAAGGTAGACAATAAGAAATTGTTTTAGCCTTAAACATTGATGGTAGAATCTCTTCGTTGTGTGACAAGATGAAATCTAGACGGGGAGTTAGCATTTTGTCAGATGGATATGAAACTGTTCATAATTCAAAGAAAAAAATTGAGTAAATGAGAGACATTAAAAATGGTATCAGAGCATTAGATAAAAAACCTGGGCCAAGGATGAGCTCACACAAAAAATATATGCTGTTGTAAAATGTATGAAATTAAATGTTGCTAATGTTACTTTCTTGTACAGTGAATAGTACTGAAGAATACAGTTGCGAACCATGACTGATGGGGATGAGTTGTATGTAGATCTGGGTGGTGGAGAAAACACGCCAGATCCAAATTCTCTATTGATGGCTATTTTGCATAGAATGCAACGAGATATGGCACAGCTTAAAAGCCAGAATGAAAAGCTATATTTAGCCAGTGAGGAGCAAGACCGACTAATAAGGGAATTGACTTTCCGAAATAGTCAAGAAGGTGAAGATTCCATAATAAAGAGAAAGGGAAGGGTCAATTTCTAAGAAGATTTTGAGGAGGATGACGCCTCTAGATATTAGTCTAGAAGAAATAAATAATTAGAGGGTGAATTCCAGAAAATTAAACCTCCCTCCTACAATGGAGAAAAGGAAAAAGATGTTGAAGCATGGCTGCTGAATATGATAAAGTAATTTCAGGTTTACGTATATGAAATTAAATTAAGAGCCAGGCTATCTATTTATTAGTTGCAAGGTAAGGCTACTTTGTTGTGGGAATAAACAAATATGGTTCATGCTATAGATGAGAAAGTTGTGACTTGGGAGGATTTTCAAGTCAAGTTTAAAAATATATACTTGAATGAATGCTACTATGATGAAAAGGCAAAAGAGTTTTATGAAATTAGATTGGGATAGCTCACGATTGATGAGTTTGTAACCAAATTCACAAATCTGTTACGATATATGCCTTATATCATAGAGGAGAAGGCAAAGGTAAAAAGGTTCCTAAACTTTCTGCCCATTGTTTATAAGGAAAAGATAGTGTTTGATAACCCAAAAATGATGGATGAGGTACTGCGGAAGGCTAGATTATGTTATTAGTAATTCAAGGGTAAGATGGAGAAAGGAAAGAATTGGTCAAACAAAGGTGATTTTAGCGGAAAGAAACAAAAACCAAGCTATTTGAAAAACTTTGGGAGAAACCACCTGAGAAAGAAATTCAGTAAAATGGGTGAAAATCAAACTTCTCAATCTCAAATTGGATCCAAACCAATGAATGGAAATGATAAGAGGGAAGGGACTGCTAAAATGAAAGATCCTTTGAAGTGTTGGGGTTGTGGAGAACCTCATTTATTGAGGGACTACCCACATCGAAATATTCAGACAATACAAGTACTACGAAAAGCAACTACAGTTAATGATGTGGCAAGGAACATCCCCAAAATTAGTGCTGCCTTAGAAGATCGTCAAGCAGAACACCAGTCCACTATGGTTGAAATGGAAGGTATGCTTGCTGATCAATTTGTTATAGTTTTAATAGATCCAGATGCATCTTTGAGTTATATTAGTCCTCAAATGGTAGAAAAATGTAAATTAAAGTCAGAGAAGTTTCAACATTCTTGGTTAGTCTAGTTAGCCACTAGTACAAAATGAAAAGTAACTCACAAGTTACCCCAAACAGCCATAAATTTGAATGGATACCAAATATAATTAAATTTAAATATTCTGCCATTAGGGTCTTATGATGTACTAATAGGGATGGACTGGTTAGAAAAGTAGAAGGCTATGATGAATATTTTAGATAGAACCTTACATTGCATTGATAAGGAGGGAAAAACTATAATCATCAAAGGAAAGCCTAAACCCATATCTGTGAGGAAAATTACAGTCCTTCAATTAAAGAGAATTTCTAGAAAAGGGTATCAAGTGTATTCTGTACATGTAGAAGAGTTGGGACAACAAACAAAAGAAAATCTACTAGAAACATTACCAATGATGAGAGAATTTAAAGTTGTTTTCCCAAATGAAATCCCCCAACTGCCCCTGAAGTGAGAAATATATTTTTCAATTGATTTAGTGTTGGGAGCAACTCCATTTTCTAAAGCCCCATACAGAATGAGTACCCCTGAATTAATGGAGGTAAAAATGAAACTACAAGTGTTGCTGGACAGACATTACATCAGACCGAGTGTATCCCCTTGGGAAGCACTAGTGTTGTTTTTGAAAAAAAGACGATACTTTCCATATGTGTATTGATTATTTTCAATTACACAAACTGACAATCAAAAATAGATATCCATTTCCTAGGATAGATGACCTCTTTGACCAAGTTAGAGGGGCAACAATGTTTTCCAAGATTGATTTAAGGACTGGTTACTATCAGTTAAGAATTAAAGATGAAGATATTAGCAAGACAAAATTTATAACCTGGTATGGGCACTCTAAATTTGTGGTCCTACCATTTGGGTTGACTAATGCACTAGCAACTTTTATGTGTTTAATGAATAGTGTCTTAGAAAAATACTTGGACAAGTTTGTTCTAGTATTTATTGACGACATTTTAATCTATTCCAAGAGTGAATCGGAGCATAAAGAACAACTCAGGATTATATTGTAAACTCTCAGAGAAAATAAATTGTATGCTAAGCTTAGCAGATGCAAATTTTTTAAAGATAAAATTCAATACTTAGGGAATATACTTTCAGAACAAGGGTTGGTTGTAGACCCAAAAAAGATAAAGGAAATCAGAGAATGGCCTATACCTATTGATGTATTAGCTGTAACATCCTTTATGGGAATTGCAGGATACTACTGGAGGTTTGTAGAGATATTTTCAGCCTTAGCCTACCCCATTACTTCCTTACAAAGGAAAGGAGTAAAATTTGAATGGACTAAAAAATGTCAAAATAGCTTTGAGTAGTTAAAACTGAAACTTACTACAACACCTATTCTAAATATTGTTGACCCAGATTAGGAGTTTGTAGTATGCGCAAATTCTTGTGGAGAAGGATTAGGGGGAGTACTATTACAAGAAAATTCTGTTATAGCCTATGAATCTAGAAAACTTAAGAAGCATGAACATAATTATAGTGTTTATGATATTGAGATAGCTATTGTAATGCATGCTCTCAAGATGTAGAGACATTACCTTCTGGGAAAGAAATTTGTGTTGATGACAGATCACATCAGCTTAAAGTATTACTTCACTCAAGCAGACCTGAATGCTAGGAAAGCTAGGTGGCTATCTTTCCTGAGTGAATTTGATATAGAGATAAAATGCATCAAAGGTAAATAAAACAAGATTTCAAATGCTTTAAGCATAAATTATTGGAAAACTATGAATAAAATTGGAAGTAGTGTCAACTTTGACTTAGAAGGACTGGTTTAAGGGGTAGTGGATCAAGACCAAAACTATGAAAAAATTCATACTCAAATGTTGAAAAAATAAGTGAAAGGGTAAACACAAAATCATAATGGGCTTGTTTTTTACAGAGATAGATTGTACGTCCCTAATGTACACTATTTAAACAAATAAATTTTGGATGAATACCATAAAAGGCCTTATTCTGGACATCCTCGATACCAAAAATTACTCACAACTTTGAGAAAAAATTTATTTTGGCTTGGAATGAATAAGGATGTAGCAAACTACTTGGCTAGGTGCATTGAATGTTAACAAGTAAAAGTTGAACATCAGCATCCAGCTGGGTTGCTAAATCCTTTACCTATTGTAGAATGGAAGTGGAAAACTGTTTCTATGCATTTTATTACTGGTTTTCCAAGAACCAAATATTAACATGATTATGTGATGGTTATTGTTGATATTTTAACTAAAGCTGCTCATTTCATAATCGTTCAGTCTACCTTTGGGATAACTCAAGTAGAAAATGTATTTATGAAGGAGATTGTAAGACTACATGGGTTCCTAAAATGATAATTTCATACAGAGACTCAAATTTTAATGTAGCTTTTTGGAGGAGCTTATTTGGAGGCATGGGTAGTAAAATGAATTTTAGTACTACCTACCACCCCCAAACTAATGGTCAAACCGAAAGGACACACCAAATTTTGGAATATATGTTGAGGATGTATGTTATGGATAGGCCAACCAAATGGGAAGGCTATTTACACTTAGTAGAATTTGCCTATAATAACGGCTACCAAATTTCCATAAAGATGAGTCTGTTTGAAGCACTTTATGGTAGAAAGTGTCACACTCCTTTAAGTTGGAGTCAACTTGAAGATAAACTGGTACTTGGACCATAAGCTTTGCAAGAAATGGAAAAAGTGGTAAAACAGATTCGGAAGAATATTAAGACAGCTCAAGACAAACAAAAAAATTATGCAGAAAAAAGAGAGTTCACCAAGAATTCAATGTGGATGATCATGTATATCTGAGAATTAAGCCTAATAAGAGCACTTTGCACACCGGCAGTTGTGAAAAATTAGTGCCAAGATATTGTTACACCATTTTTTGGTCATCTCACCTTTTCTTATTAGATGGACCCAAGTACACCATGTAAGACCAGTTTTACCCCAAGTAAAACTGCTTTCACTATGTTAATTAAGGAAACCCCAAAAGGAATAATTAATTAAACCACAATTTAATTATTATTCCCAGTCATGTTTAACCCAAAAACAAAGAAATTAATGAGATACACCCATAGTTATCTTATTATTTTCTAGGAATAATTATTTAAATAATATTCCTTGTTAAATACGACCAAATCAACCACTATTAATTAAATAAATCATTATTTATTTGATTATATCCCAACCACTTCCTTAAAAGGATAAATAAATCATTTATTTATTTATTCCTCACTAATCAAGGGATTTGACCCAAGTCAAACACCCTTTCCCTCCAACAAATAATAATAAAATATCCCATAGAGGTGGATCTAGATTTGATTAACATTATTTTAATCATGCACCAAGATCTAGAATGACCCAATATTTTGTTATAAATAGGAGGGTTTTCCCCATCATTCTTCACCTTTTGTTGCCTATTAGATCACTCTGGATCTATACACTTGGTCTCATTGTTCCGCCATTTTGCTCCCATTGAGCTTTATCTTCTACATTGGGTTTTCTACATCTACAAGAGAGAGAAAGCTTAGATCTGAAGTGCTGAGGACTACAAAGAACCCATCCCATTGAGGAGATTTGGATACACCTTCTTGTTTCCTCCCAGGTGCCCTGTAATATAAAAATTCATTCAAAAATCGTGTTCTTGTCTTGTCTGTTGGATGCATGGAGCAAACTCTTTACTTTACCGCTTAATGTCTTTCCATTTATAGATCTGTTTGTTGCAGCACTTTAACTACTAATTGCAGATCTGAAGATGTTTTGCAGCCATTATTGTTGTTAGGGCTATTAGTTATGCGTAGCTAAAGTGGTTCTTTTTCGTACACTTCGACGAAGAATTCATACTAACAGATATTATGGACCGTTTGAAGTGCTGGAAAGAGTGGGACTAGTGGCCTATAAATTGGCCTTACCCATTCATGTTAAGGTTCATGATGTGTTTCATGTTTCTTTATTAAAAATTTATGTACATGATTATGCTCACGTTATTGATTGCAATGTTATTCAAGTGTAACCAAAAGGGGAATTCCTTCTAGACCCGCTTTAAATCTTGGAGCGGGAAGAAATTGAACTTTGAAACCGAACAGTAGCCAGGGTAAAAGTGCAGTGGAGACACTTTACACCCAAAGAGGCTACTTGGGAATGAGAAGCTAATATGATGGAAAAATGTCCATCAATGTTTACACAGTAATTTCTTAATTTTTGTTTTGTCAACACCGATGATGGTGTTTGTTTTTAGAGGGGGAATATGTAATAACCCTAGTTTCTATGATTTTTAATTGACAATTGAATAAGTCCAAAGGGGAAGTGGACCCCACTGGAGAACTAGTGTGTGGATTTATTTTATTTTTAAGTAACAAAAACAAATGAAGAAGTTATGTGTGCAATGACTAGATTGAAAATTGAGATCTGAACCTAGATCCATGAGGATGTGGATAAGGATGAGACTTTCCCACACCTTCTAGAAATCCTTAGAAGGAATATTAACCAAATTAGATTTGGAGATAAATATCTAATTTCCCAAATGAAGAGAAAAGTAATTGGGAAGAGGAAGAAAAAGCTGCAAAAGAAGAAAATGCATCTTTAAAGTACCTCAATGAGGGAAAGCCTAGGAAAAATAGGAATAAAGCATCCTAAAATTTCTGGACGCAGAAATTGGAAACATTATTTGGAAAGCATAGCTTAAATAAGCTACTCTAGTACAAACAAGAGGTTTTATATTGCTGGGAGCTAAGTTCTCGGCTTGGGGGTGAGTTACGGAGAGATAACTCTATGGTTGGGTGGAACTAGTCATAGGAATTTGTATGCACACCTAAGTAACCTATTTTCTAATTGATATGAAATTTATATATATGTTACACGATATCTGTTGATGCAATTATTTATATTTATATGTAATGATGGGTAACAATGGTTTCTGTTTGTACTAGTGAGTATTAATTAGTTTAAATTGTTAATTTTTACAAAAATATATGGACAAGCTATGCATTTAATAGATGTTATTACAATAGTAACTTATAAATATGTATGGTTGCATGGGTAAAATTCGAGTTAGCTCCAACCACTAGAGTATCTAAATCTGGTTACCAATTTAGATCTGGAATTAGGAAATCTAATTGATACTTCTGCTGGTTTCAGTAGGAAATGAGCCTGTTATCATCTGATATATGTTTCAAGTTACTGATTTGAAAAATATGCTGAATAGTGTAAACTGATTTTAGAAATACATGTAACTGAGTTGATTCTAAATTTAAAAGAATTAAATTATGATATGAAATAATTCCATGTCCATGATGGATATGATATCTTAAGTCCCTGAAATATATATATATATATATATATAATATCTATCTATATATATATATATATATATATATATATATATATATATATATATAATATCTATCTATCTGACTTATTTCTGTAAAAATAAATTATAAATTTATTCGCAGTAGAGATGATAAAATAAAGGGGTTATTAGTTCAAAAAGATTTCAATGTAAAACTTGAGTATTTTGGAGATATAGATCAATGTATTTCATATATTGTTCCATCTATATTAGACTGAAAATTTAAATAAATAAGAACTATGTATGGACAAACATATTACATTTATTGTTCTATATATTAAACTAAAAATTTTATTACAGAAGACATGTATATAGAATAAAGGGGCATTAGAGGTGCATAGAGGAATTTTATCCTCACCCCGAGATTATTAAATGAAATAAAATGGTATTAGTTTATCAAGAACAATTTTCATAATCATAAGATAATTCTGAAGAACTTGAAAGCAAATAAATCATAAAGAAATCATCTTCCTTTTTTTTTAGTAGAGAAGACATAAAATGGGTAAAGTGAGTCACAGTACTTATTATGAAAAGTAATAATGTCCATACGGCAGATCTGAAAAACCAACCCAGTTTAAATTCATTACAGCTTTCAATTAATTATAAGCTTAGTATTCTAATACTATCCACAATAGCTACAAGTCAAGATGTTAAGTACGTCGACAATTCGACAATTCGATCCAAGTAGTCGAGAGACATGAGGATGTCAATACCGACCTGTACATCACCAAATGTAGTATCAGGAATGGATGTTGGTCGAGTACTGCGGCATTTAGTCACCACCGAAAATTATGAAGTGGGAAATTATATGTATACAACAAATAAGGCAAAGTAAGAAACCACGTTCATTAAAACGAAAAATTTTATTATTAATGGACAGAATGAAGCGAGCATAAAATGGTAAGAGTATACCTCGTGGGGTTCAGTCTCTACATGAGTATATCTTGGAAGTGAAATAACAAAATCAAATACCGAAACGAGAGGGATTAAAAAAAAATAAACATCAATATAAAATCCAAGGAGTGGATAATCGAATGGAAATGGAAAATAACAATTACCGGGTCTACATGGTTCCAATCTGAGAAGAACTAAAATGTGGAGGAAAAATCTGAAACAACCCATAGCATTTTGGAAACAACCTCTTGAATGGTCAACCAAGTACAAAGACATTCGAAAGGGGCTGAATCATTTTCGTTGGGAATTCCTTCCCTTGTTCGAAAACATAGCAGGGTTAAAGCGAGGAGAAAAACGTGAATAAGTAAATGGAAATGAAAAAGTCGAATGAAACTTAAAATGTGCCTAGGAACATAGAGATGATAGCCAAATATATACCGAAACTTCTAGTAGCTAAACGAATGGAAATATTGAATATTAGGATAGTAAATGAACACAAATGAAAATCGAAAAACCCAGATCATAAAATTTATATTTTCTTTATATAGGTTCTCAAATATAGGAAGAGACGTATTAAATATAAACACTGAGAAAATATGACTATAGAAACCAGGAAGCATTTGAGGCTACTCTTTCGTTCAGGGAGAAATGGAACCAACAGAAATAACACGATATTTACCAAGTTAGATCAAATTAAAAATTAGTTACTTGAGATATAAAGTGTCTTTGTGGAGAGAAGAGATTAAAATTCTGGTGATTCCATATGAATGAAAGGGAAGACATTGTAACCCTCTCTAATACGCCTCTTGGGGAAAGAAAGATAACAAAAAAAAATGAGACATAGAAATGAATAGTGAATATGGAAATGCAAATTAATATAATCATAGAAAACCCTAATTCTCATAGTATCTCCATCGTTCACGTGGAATAAGATGCAAAGAGAAGGCGGGATCGGTGTGATGGCCTTGAGGAACGAGGAACGTTCATATCCAAGCCTGTCAACAATCTTGTGAATTAAATGGTAGAGATTTTAGAAATTAATAAGTGGTACCGCGTCACATGGGAGGAGACGGAAAATAATATTAAATATTGGTACCTCAGGTCTCATCATACAACTATACAAGCTTCCAGGTACAATATATACGTTGACAAAAAATGATCATTAATGTCCCAAAACCAACAAGGAATCATTGCATGATAGCTTATTGAGCCAACGTTGAACATAGTGTCAGAACCTTCGAAGTTATACCCACATTATACATTATTACATTGGAAGGAGTTTAGGTAGGGAAATTAATGAGTAAGGTTTTCATAAGGTTGAGTTGCAATGTGAATTCAACATCAAATGTAAAAGTGTGAAAGGGATTTAAGTTATAGTTACTTTATTAAGGGGGCCAAGAGTTATTATAAAGTGGAA
The DNA here is from genome assembly GCA_034641835.2 of Pinus albicaulis. Taxonomy (NCBI): domain Eukaryota; kingdom Viridiplantae; phylum Streptophyta; class Pinopsida; order Pinales; family Pinaceae; genus Pinus; species Pinus albicaulis. The sequence goes on along the minus strand of CM076578.1, from coordinate 1,513,702,624 downwards.
GTCAAAGAAATTAGTATAAATTTTGATGTTAAGTCCCAATAAGGGTATGTATATGTAATGATAATTACACCTTCTACGAAATACAATTATATGATGACTATGGGTTTGGTGTAGTTAGAGTAATATTCCTTTCTAATAAATCTAATTGATTCATAATAAATAGTAGTAAGGGAGAAGTGAACTACCATGGGAGAATTATAGTGTCAAATAAAAATTAATATAGATATAGGTGATTATCTGTATGTGGGTTAAAGGTTCAAAGTAATAATTTTGTAAGGGAATAAGATGGACAAAAATTTAGTAATAGGTTCTCGAATAAATTAACAAGGAATATATGCATAGAAAACCTAGTGTATGAACATATATAAATTGTATCAAAAGGAAGAATTCAATACAGTTGAAGTGAGTACATAGGATAAAGGTAGACAATAAGAAATAATTTTCTTAGCCTTAAAAATTGATGGTAGAATCTCGTCATTGTGCGAGGAGATGAAATCTAGATGGGGAGTTAGCATTTCGTCAAATCGATACGAAATTGTTAATAATTCAAAGAAAAAAAAATTGAGTAAATGAGAGACATTACAATTTGATTTTAAAATATGACCACTCCATTGTCATTTTTAAAATTAAATAAAAGACAAAACCTAAAGTTTAATCATATCATAGCACACTATTCAAAGTTGAAAAACAGAGACAAAAATGAAAACTATGGTGTTGGAAAGAACAATAATAAATATGATTACAATCTAAGGTAATGGAGCGGGAATGTAATCATAATGAAAAAAAGGAAATGCATATGAAATAAACTAACCTAAGTATGATTCTATGAAATGAAAAAAAAAATGAATGGAAATAATGCATATGATATGGATGGACAGGAATATGGAGAAGCAGTGATGCATGTACAATGGTTGAACAAAAATATGATGGTGCATATTTGATGAGGCATGATGTGTTTCGATGGAGAGAGAAATGTGTACATAGTGATCAGCACAAGCCATGATATCAAAATGTAAGGAGGATTTTGTAATAATTAAAGCCGAGGATGTGATTTACACCATGGAGCCAGCATACCAAATCAGTCAGGAAAGGTAAGCCACAAAGGCACCAGTCAAGCAGTCGACAAAGGGTTAAACAAATTCAAAATGAAATATTATACACGTTATGTAAATTGTTAAGAGAAGAACCTCTACCATTCTAAGACCTCAAAAACTATTGAAACACTGTGTGTTTTTCACCATCATTTCCCTTTGCATGCTTAGTATGAGAAGGAATGTCGTGTAAACAAAGCACGCATCCAAGAAACTCTGTGAAAACCAAATTAGCAAAAAAAGACAAGGGAGAACTGTGCAGAAAACAAAGGAAATTAAATGGATCAAAGAGATCAGAAGATATAGTAGAAAGAGGGACAGAGGGATAAGGAGAGTTGACTGAGATTTTGAGCCAACATATCTAGCAAATGTGCCAATCGAGAATGTTGTCAAGAGGCAAAGATCCCTTGAAGAACGAGGTAAGAGAAAACCCATATTTTCTTTTTTAAACAATGATTATTCATATGAGTAAATCTCGAGATTTTTGAGTAATCTGTGAGTTATAAATGGAGTCCTTGTCCCATAGCTTTTAAATTTTCATTTCCTTATGATATGTCACTGCTACCACTCACAAACGTTTTGCCACCAGTCAACATGAAATCCTTTGTTGATTGAATGAGTAAATGATTGAGATACTAAGTGAGATTTTGATAATTTGGTGTTGCTTGAAACACAAGAACTCCAGTCAAACTAAAAGAAAAAGCATGAAGATCACTACAGAACAGGTAAAATTGGAAAATGTCTTCATGTATTCTTGCATATACATTCTTCAATTAAATTTGAATGCAAATAGAGAATGGAGTGTTTGATTTAAAATACACAACAGATTGGTTTTTAAATGGTTTTGTAGTAAATCCATTCCATTTTCATACTCAGTGAGAGAATTTGAAACAAGATTTATGGTAAATGTTTGGTTTAAAAGGCATATTCAACATGTTTTTTCATAACAAAGATCAGAGTTTGGTGAATTTCGAAGGTACACTCAACTCATTTTATGAGATTTTTGATAAAACAGTGAGCCATTTTTACAAATTTTAGTTCATAACAGTGAGATTAGATTAAATATATAATTCTTTATCTTAGAAGAGAAGGGATTTTGAAGGATTAGAAGCCACTGTTGTATAAAAAAAAATTATTTATTTTACACAGTCAATCAAAAGATCGAAAAATCTACAATTAGAGGCAGAGGATTTTTATTTTTGAAAATACGGAGGATCAAATAAGAAGAGTAGAATAATAAAAAAATGATTTTTTTTTAATGTTTTTATAAACTTCTCTACATCAAATATTTGTGTTTGTAGAAGCAGTAAGCTCACTTCTTTCAAGAAAACAAAGGATTGGTTTCACTTACTTGACAAAGGAAGCAAACAGATCTAAGCTTCACTACTCTGATGAGATCTAGTACATGAATTTCTCTTTTTCAAAAATGAAGTTGATGATAGTAGAGGGGTATATTAAATGGTTTTTAGAAAATGTAACATCAAGAACAAAGCCTAAAGACTTTCAGATTGAACATTGGGGTAGAGACACAGTTGAAAAATCTTTACCAATTAGGCTTGATAGGATTCCTTCAGAAATTCAAAGGGCATAATGAAGACATTACAAGGGAGTTTATAAATAACTACAAACAAGAGTAAACAATCGTGGCCAATTTATTGATTCTCTTAACTCTAGAATAAAATTCTCAAGCTCTAGAGTTTCCATTATCAGGTGAACTTTATCACAAAGGGATGCATTTTAAGGACAAGGGATGGACCTTCTTCCTAGATAAGAACAGAAAGGGATCCTTAGATAGAACAAAGGGAATTTCCAAAGAATAGTTCAATGAAACTTGGGCTGAGTTAGTACTGATAATCCAAAAATTCTTCACTTGTGATATCAGAAATAACATAGTGCACCTATACCACATTAGGTTGCTAGAGCATATCAAGGGAGACATGAGAATCAACTTGCCATACTTATTTTATAGAAACTTTTTGAGGATGATAGAAAGTGTGAAATATCAAACCAAACCTAAGGAGGCCCAAATTCATCATCAAGTAGTCATAAAAATCATTGTTGATTACCAGTTGAAAACTAAGGCTATGATTTGCAAAGATTTCCTAATTCAAAATAAGTTTGTAGAGAAATCCATAGAAGACAAACTCAAACGAGTGCAAGAAACAAAAAATATAGTGAATTCAACTCTCTATGTAAGAACCAGATCAAAAATCAATAGGAAATATTCATGGTAGAGAGGGAAACATCACTTTTGACCATTTCTAGGAGACAAAGGAAGAGGAATTCAGCAGTTAGAAGCAGTAAAGAAAAAGAACCAGAAGTGTGAATCATTGAGACATCTCCCTTGAAAAAATAAGCCAATGAAATTCCTGAGGGATTTTAGCAGGAGATTTATGAAAATCCAATAGAAAGATATTCATATTTTGACAATGATGAGATCAAGGCTACTTTAGTTTCCAAAGATACCAAGGAGGAATAAAAATACCAAAACCTTAGCAGGATCAAAGAGTTAACTGATAATATGGAGGTAAGTAAGATAATGGAAAGGCACCTGAAAATAGAAAATGAAACATATATGAGAAATAATGAAAAAATTATTAAAGAAAATGAGAAGCTAAGTGGAGAAATGGGAAAATTGAAAGCCAATAAGAATCTTCTTCACATACAAGCATTCATATGGCTTAAGAAGAAAAATTCTTGGAAAGTCAAATATGAGAAGTAGAAGGTGAAAGCCTCAATCTACAAAGAAAAACAATGAAAATGTATGGACTCTCTTTTTCAATCAGCAAAGCAGGAAGATTCAGGGTCAGGAACAAGATCATCATCAAAACTTCGGAGGTCCAAAAGGAAAAATAAAGCATGAGGACATGCTTGAACATCAACTTGGGGGAGATGTTGGCCCTTGTTTTTATCTCTTTTTATTTGTTAAAATGCACTTTATTTGCCATAATATCCATCCATACACCATCATATTCACCCTATTTTTCCCAATAAATGAATATACAGACACTTAAATTAAGTTTTTAAATTCTTAGAAGTTTTTATAAAAATTGAATTTTAAGTGCATTTTAGGACCAAATTTGAAATTCCCATAATGGCCTCATGGTTTTCATATTTATAGGACACTTGGGCTATATTTGGATATATTTCTAGAAATATTGGGAGCTAATATTAAATGTACACCTATTGGTTTAGTCAAAAAGAACTTTAATAGGCTTGGTCAAAGGCAGTGAAATTGGACCTGTTTTTATGGAAGATCCCTAAGAACTAGGTCAAATTTCTTATTTTATGGGATTTTCCATGTTTTGATGGATATGATGGATCAATTCAACATGATTGGATAAGATAAGGATGGAAATGGCTATAAGAGACATTTTATATGAATTTGTTGCATATTTTATCTATTTAAGCCTCAAACGTTGAAGGCATTGATATGTAGAAATTGTATAATTTACCTCTATTATTTCTGAGACTTTGGAGAGTTAATTGAAGACATGTTCTATTCCATTTTCTTCTGTCATATGGTGATTTCTTGACTGAATTTTTAGTAGCTGGAATAAATTTCAGTGTGCAACGAAAGGGTGGAGGGCCCCCACACTGAACTGAGTGCACTTTCTAGTTATTTGTAGTTTCAGTTTCCAAACTAGTTTTTTTATGCTTAACTTGTTAATTAGATATATGTTGATGTTTTATGAGTGCTGAGGAATATAATTATAATTATTATTCTTCATATGAAATAACAATCAAATGTTTAAGTTAAACATTCTTTCTATCTGATTAAGATCTAAAGATGGAATTCATCTTTTCCAGCCTTTTAATGTTTTTCTAAATTTTTGTTTTCTAACAATAGTATTATTAATGAATGAATCTATGATGAACGACAACCAGGATATATTTAGTTAAGAGCCTATTCAATTATTATTTCATGCATCTTAATATATTTCTCAATTAGTGGTTTTTGGTTTCTAATTCATGAAGTAATCTTGTGACAAAAGGACAAACAAATCTCTTAAGTTAGGAGATCCTTCTGTTGCTAATTACATACTTGAATTTAGAAATTATTTAGTTTATATTTATATTTGTAATATGAATTTCCTTAATCATTGATAAATCATCTTATAACTTGATCATAGCTAAAACCCATATACCTTGGGGATGCTTCTAAGTCCTACTAGCCCGGATTGATAATAAATACTTGTGTTATTTTACCTATTAAACAACCCAACATGGGTCCATAGAGAAATTTTTCTCACTCAAAATCTATATTCCTCTGATATATCTGTCTATCAAGGTATGTTGTGTGTCAAATGAATATCGTATCCCAAGATTACGTCCTCAGGAAATTGATGTACCAATTTACCCATATGAGGCCCATAGTTTTGGTGCTTCATCTCTTAGGGTTAGGTTTTTGGATGTTTATGGTTTTCCTCTGTTTCTCAATTATAAATAGCCCCTTGAGCTGCAATGTGACACAGTTCAAAGGCATATAGCAACGACATATCTTCTTAGAGATAAGCTACTGACGCCCTAGCTAATTTCTTTCTATTATGTCTATAAAAATATTTCAGTTCTTTTATAATAATGAAATGAAATATTATTTCCAATGCATATTTGTATTTATGGTTATATGTGTATTATGGTGCATTCCTGGATAAATTCGGATCACATCGGAATCATCCAATAGTGACCGAAAGGGGTTTTCACCATTAAAAGTTTATTTTTATCTTTTATTCTATTTTTATTCTCTCCTTTTTTCATTAATAATTAAATAGCTCACAGTGCATGAAGAACCTCTTTTGTCCCAAAATAGTAAATTTATGAACTTGTAATTGAGATAATGGCCTTGAATGAATACTTAGAGGTAGGTTTATGATAAAACCCTAGATGATTCCATTAACAAGAAAGGATATCTGAGAATTATCTACATTTGTCAATTTTATAATCCCATTGTAAAATATTACTTCTTCCCCATAAGGATCTAACCATATAGTGCACAACTTTCCCTTCAAACCATTAAACCTAGAATGATAAAGTAAGGCCTAGTAATCCTTCTATGACAACTTCTTCTTAATAAAATTATCATGGCATTTGGCATTCTATTCCTGAATAACATACTTTCATTATGTTGGGAAAAAATATTGATGGGGGGGGGGGGGGACGGTGGAGGTGGAGGAGAGAATCAATAATTAAAACTCATAATAATCTTTACTTTTTCTTTATTAATTTCTACACCTAACTTTGTTTGATCCAACTAGCCTATACACATAACTATATTTAAGGGAACTTGCATATGTCCAGAGATCTTATTACGAAGATAAATCTTTACTTAGATCAGTGCATCATCATTCATCAGTCATTTAGTAAGTAGTAAATATGTACATTGATAACAAAATAAAGCATCACACATAAGAAACACATATGAACATTGATATTTAAGGTGGAAACCCAAGTCGGGAGAAAACCACCATTGGTGTCATCTCTGTCTTCAATATTTATTAGAAGGAAAACCACTTAAAATCTTGTATTGGATAAAACTCATACCATGACATAGGCACCCACCTGCGAAGGCTGTAACCTTCTCTCGTTCTCTAAATTCTACTAGAAGGGAGCTCCAACCCCATGATCTTGTTTATGAGCTACCACTAGAAGGGAGATACGACACCCTGCTCTCATTTACCAGCCACTCCTCGAAGGGAGCGACTACCCCTCGATCTCATTTACAAACAACCACTAGAAGGGAGATACGTCCCCTTCATTGAAGGCTCCAACCCTCAATACCACCGCAGACTACATTTCATAATTTTTCACACTGGATCTAACAACTTCAATGCAACACAACTTGTAGACCTATTTTCATCATATTTTCAAAATGGACCCACTCTACTCATTTAAGCCCAATGAACATACATCAAAATGAAACTCATAATTGTCTCAAATAATTCACTGAATCATTAATCAACCAAAAAATCATTGATCTTTAATCACAATCAACCAGTAGCATAAGAAATACTCAAACAACCCAGATCTATATGAAGACATCATTGACAAACAACAGAAACATAGTAAAAATGATCAGAAATTTCCTTCAGTAATCTTCAGCAAAACACTAGATTCCATACGTGCTTTTGCTGAAATGAACCTACGTATATATGCCCTTTTACCAATACGAACCTGCGTATAGCTCTGTAACTATTCATGACTACATAAATCTTTAGATAAACATATTTACTCATATCATACCCTTCACTTCAGCAAATAGTCACCAGATCACATATCTAAACATCTCATAAACAGATTAAAAAAATACATAGTCATTTCAGGTCTACAGATCCTGATCCATCATTGTATCCATAGGTGCATCATTATTTCAGATCTACCAATAAATTATAACTCATTCCATGCAGGTATACTTCAGAGTGAAGTATTCATTGAATACTCAAACACATGCACACCTTAACATTATGATCTTCACCTCCTTATATAGTTTGATCCTTAGTCAATAGCATGAGCCACAACCACACAAGTGCTGGAGGTATTCTTGGATGTGATCAAATATTCGTTACTGTGCTCAATATTGTGAGATAATACCATGGTTAGGGCCCATGTTATCATAATATGAGTGTGTAAGTAGATACACAACTTTTCTTCTTTGTACTCGCATGTATACACAATTTGTCTTTACCAAAGCTGTGTATACACTAATTCTAGATGTATACTTGGGTTGCCTTCATCAAACCTACGTATACACCTTGAAACCTTACATTTATCATTCCTCTATCACTGACTAGAAGTATTTTCTATCCCATATGATCTGACCTATAGATACATCAATTTTACAGCTTCAAAAGAAAATTCATCAATTAGGTTGTCATCAAGGACAACATATTACATCATAATGCCAACAATATCCTCCTTTGGACTTGATAGAAACCATGTTGGTGTTTGATCACCACAAATTGTAGATACCTTATAGAGACATAAATCATGAGAATTATTAAATCAACAGGTTACTCTTCCCCTTTGAGATCAAGAGAAAAGGACGGACCAATACCAAAAAAAGGTTTCTATTTCCTTGTAGAAAGAAGAGCTCTGTAGATCTGATTTGCACTATCCTGACCATTATCCCCCTGAGCACATGCTGAATCTTCAAACAGATTTTTAATGAAGTACATGACTCTATAACTCAATTGAGTATGACCTTTACTATCATCAAGAACTCATACTTACATCAATAATCCAACCAAGTGGAATTACATATTTGACTCAACTACCCAACCAAGTGGGTTTACATTTTTTTCTCAAGCACCCAATCCAAGTGGTTTTACATATTTGACTAAGCCCATAGATGACTGAATATGAAAATATTTACATCATAGGTCTCAACATGAACCTTACATCAAATCACATATATGAATTTTTATAACGAAGACCAAAGGATCCCAAGAGAGAGATCATAATTCAGCAACCAATGTAATGCCAACAATGATTTATTATTAACAAGGCTAATGCTTCCCCTGAAATTGTGCTCCTGATCACCACAGAAACTCATTCATTAAAGATTTTTCATCAATCTAATAATCAAAACTTAATATCATATCAGCAGATATAACCATCAACATCAGATCAAGAAAATTTTAACTGTTAGTAGAATATGATAAATTTTTCTTGAGTTAGTCTTAGTATTTTTCTTATCAAAGAAAAGAATATGCATTTGTATGCAATGGAAGTTGCGTATATGCACGGCTTTAGTTTATGAAACCCACGTACAGAAAACTAAATACTAAGAATTTCAAAGCTCCAAATCCCCCTTGACTTATACATTTTTTACCTTTCTTCTCTTGTTACATCAGATGCAATGTATCTCACATCATTCCTATAGTCATTATGAGAAGTAATATTTAGAAACAACTGACTGCAGTAGGATCAATACTCCTTACATTTTTTACCAGTTCTTTTTCTTTTTTCCAAATTTTCTTGAAATTTATTATGTGCTAAAACTTCTACCATCTCTCAAATCTGTTCATCGTACTTAACCTGCAATCAATGGCCTTATGCCCAAATGAGTTACAATAGAAACAACATCCATGAAATCATCCTTTCTTCCTAGATATATGTAACTCTTTAATAATGAGATTATTCTCTTTTAGGGAATTATCATCCTGCATGGTACATGCCATGAGAATTTGCAGATATTAATCAGGATCTCCCTCTTCTTCATTTGCCAATCCATCATTGTCTCCACTTGTATAAAAAATCCTTATATTTGAAAAATGTTTCCCTTTATCATGATTTTCTTTAAAAAGACTCTTAGCATCATAATGACCAAATCTATCATAGTAAAAACACTTTAAGGGAAACTTACCTCTGAAACTTCAAGTAACTAGTTGAAGTTTCCTCACAAATTTTCCTCACAGACCTTAAAAGTGTATTCTTTGACATGTGAGGGACCTCCTTTTCCCATTTCAAAAGTAGTCAGGATACTGTGAAGTTGAAAAACTATAAGAGTCTGCAGATCCTGCTTTTATTCAATAACAACTACTTTTGACTCAAAATTTGGGGTGAGAGATCTCAAGATTTTCTCTACTAAAGTTGATTATTTTATATCTTCACCCATATTCCTCATAGAATTCACAATCTCATCTATTCTTACAAATAAACTTGCAATAATTTCATCATCATGCATTTTGAGATTTTCATATTAAATTCTAAGAGTTTGACGTTCAGCCCTTTTTACCTTTGCAACACCTTCATAGCTATGAATGATCTTATCCCATATTTCCTTTGCTGAATTTAGCTGCATGAATTTGACAAATTTTGTTTCTGACACGATCCCTAATAAAGCACTAACAACATTTGCATTGGTTTCATATTTATTCCTTTTTGTTGCATCTGTAGGTGCGATTGCTCGATACTATTAACCTCCTTCCATGAGTCCCTATACGTCTACTTCAAGATTTTTCAAATAATCTCTTGTTCGTATCTTCCAGAACAATAGATTACTTCCATTGAATAGTGTTGGCCTGATAGAAAATACTCCTTCATGACTTTCCATTGCGAAAACTCTCCTCCAAGCAATCAAGCCTCATCAGAAGGACCTACTCTAATACCAATTCTTGAGAAAAAATACTTTGAGAGAGGAAGAGGGTGAATGAGTATTTAAAACTCACAATAATATTTAATTTTTATTTACTGATTTCTATATGCAACTTCTATTAATCCAACTAGTATATACACGTAGTTATCTTTAAGGAAACTTGCGTATTTCTAGAGAGATCTTATTATTAAGATAAATCTTTACTTAGATCAGTGCATCATTCACTCATAGATCATTTAGTACGAAGGAAATATGTGCAGTGATAACTGAATAAATCATCATGCATAAGCAACACATATGAACACCATGATTTAAGTTGGAAATCAAAGTCGAGAGAAAACCACCGTTGTTGTCATTTCTCTCTTCAACATTATTCTAAATGTCAATTCTTACAATCTTGTACTAGCGCAGACTCATACCAGCACACAGGCACCCACCTACAGAGGGTTGACACCTTCTCTTGTTCTCCAGCTTCTATTGGAAGGGAGATCCAACCCCATGATCTCATTTACCAGCCACCACTGGAACAGAGATACGACCCCCTGCTCTCGTTTACCAACCACTCATGGAATGAAGATACTACCCCCTAATATTTTTTACCAGCAACCACTCGAAGGGAGAAACAACTCGCTTACTAAAGGCTCCAACCCTCAACACCACCACAAACCACATTTCATAAATTTTCACACTAGATCCAATAGCTTCAACACAGCACAACTTGTAGGCGTCTTTTCATCATATTTTCAGACTAGACCCACTCCACTCATTTAAGCCCAAAGAACATACATCAAACTTAAATGCATAAATGTATCAAATAATTCACTGAATCATTAATGAACAAACCAATCACTATTCTTTAATCACAATCAACCACGAGCATAAGGAATACTCAAACAACTCATATCTATATGAATACATCATTGACATACAACAAAAACATAGTAAAACTGATCAAAAATTTCCTTCAACATTCTTTAGCAAAACCCTAGATTCCATAAGAAATTTTTCTAAAACAAACCTACGTATATACGTGCTTTTACCTAGATGAAACCTATGTATATATCTATAAAATATTCAGGATTGCGTAACTCTTCAGATCAACAGACATACTCAGATCATACCCTTCACTTTAGCAAACATTCGACAAATTACAGATCTAAACATCTCGTAAAAATATTAAGAAAATACATATTCATTTGAGGTCTAGTGATCCTGATCCATCATTGTATCCACAGGTGCACAATTATTTCATATCTATCAATAAAATGTAACCCATTCCATGCAGATATACTTGAGAGTGAAGTATTCATTCAATACCCATACACCTGCACACCTTAACACTATGATCTTCACCTCCTTATATAGTTTGATCCTTATTCCATACAATGAGCCACAACCACACAAGTATCGATGGTATTCTTGGACGAGATCAAGTAACGGTTACTATGCTCAATATTGTGGGCTAATACCATGGTTAGGACCCCTGGTATCATAAAATGAGTGCGTAAGTACATATGTGAATTTGTGTCTTTATACCCGCGTGTATACGAGACTTTTCTTTACCAAAACTTCGTATACACTAATTCTGGATGTATACTCGGGTTACCTTCATTAAAACTGCAAGTATACACATGTTTCCTTCAGCAAACCAACATATACACCTTGAAACTTTACCTTTATCAGTCCTTTGTCACTGTCTCGAAGTATTTTCTCTGTCCTATCTGAACTGACATGTAGATACATCAATTTTACATCTTCAAAAGACAACTCATGAAGTATCTTTCCATCAAGGAAAACATATCACATCATACTTCGAAAATTTTCCACCACTTCCAAGTACTTCTTATCCAACTCATTTAGTTGTTTCAACATATTCTCTTGAGCTACAGTCAAATTTAAATCCACTTCCAAGGTATTCCTTAATGTTTTGATCTCAAATTCAATGGGGAGGATGGGATTCTTTCCAAAAAAAAATTCATAAGGGGGAAAATCTATTTTCTCTCTCCAAATCATCCTACAGTCCTAGAATACTATAGGAAGTATCTGGACCAATCGTTTTTATGCCCTTCCATAGTGTTTTTAACAATAGCTTCAAGTAATATATTAGTTCTTTCTACCTACCCATTTTCCTAACGATTGTAGGGTGAGTTAATCGTACTAAAAACTCCATATTTCTTGATAATACACTGTATCATCCAAAACATAATGTGCTCCTAAATGAATTACCATTTCCCTTGGAACTCCATACATAGCAAAAAAATTATTCACACAAAAATTTTAAAGAACATGGTAAAATATATAAATAATGATAAACTATTAACATTAATAAATAAAAATGATAGGATGTTATGACTCACCAAATATGAAAAGTGTTGACTATAAAACATAGTCAAACAAACTAAACAACATTAATAAATGAGCTTTACTAATATTCTAATGTTACAATCCTACTTGAATAAATTCAGTGTAATTTAACATTATGAATGGTTGTGAGATTACAAGAATGATTGTCACAATGTGATATTGGATAAATTTATGTACAAATCAAGACTTTTAACACATAAGTTTACATATTCCTACACTTCACAATTTTACAGATAAACAAAGTATCAATCCTTCTGTCTACTAAACCTTCAATCATTTTAATGTATAAATATTTAGTGGTAGTGCAAGGTATTAACAATAATTTGCTTAAAATAATTTTAAGCCATTTCTCATGTCTCTAGGTGCATTTTATTAAATAAAATAACAAGCGTTAAAATGAAATGTTGAATGTAGGAAAACCAACATTTGCAAGAGAGTGATGCTATTTAAGATATATTTTTATATGTAACTCTCTTGCAAAATGTGCACATGACGCTTCCATAGTTAACAACTCACTCATTTTCCCTCTATTTTAATTTGTTCATTATGAATCGGAATGCCATTTCCATAAGCCATTCTATTTTCTTAATTATATCATGCACGATAACCAACTTCATAAAAACAAACCTCAGTTGAAGCCTCTATCAAGACATTAAATATTTACACATAAATGTTTCTCTAAAACAAGAAATACGATCTATCAGTGAAGCCCACGGAAATTGAGGCTCGATAGAAAATATCACTACATAATCAGGGGTCGAAATCTCTGTCAAAACATTAAATATTTATACATAAATGTTTCTCTAAAACAATAAATATGATCCATCAGTGAAGCCCACGAAGTTTGACGCTTGATAGAAAATCTTACTACATAATCAGAAATAAATTTTCATAATAATAAAATTCTAGAGAGTTTAGTTATCGAAAGCCCAAGGAGCTTGATGCTTGATGGGCTCCACGTCTTCGGGAGTGAGGTCATTTTCAATGTTCAGCATCTCTCGCACTTTTTCATTTGTTTTACATGCAGTAATTTCACCCGCAATAGTTTGACAGACCAAATCAAGAAGCGTCACGATATCCAGACTCTGGGCGGCCCATCCATGTTGGGAGTGGGAAGATCCACATTCACATGGGTCAACTTTACCTATGCTTCTGATGGGATGATCAACATGTTATGTGCAATATTTGATAATCTTTTGTAAAATGTCGCTGGACACAGATGGCAGAGGAATTGGATTTTCACCACCATCATCTTTATTATCACCGACATCAACGCCACCGCTTTTGGCACCTTGAAGTACACAATCTCATCATTGCGTACTTCTACCTCCTGCTATGCCTGAATTTCCATTTCCATTGTAATTGTAATTGCACAAGAAGTTCGATTTGATTCCACAAGGGATGTCGGTATGTACTATTTGTTCAACCCACTTCGATTTTGTGATCTCCCACAATTATTATTTCTTTGGAAAAAGAACGAAGAACCTTTTGTTATGATTTAAGAACATTCATCTTACTTGAATGCTTGTGGACGTTGCTTTTCTTAAAACAATGCTTTTATGAATCAAATAAAAGTATGAGCCGACGGTGGAGACCGTTACCAGAAAAATATCAGATATTCATTAATAAATAAATAAAGTTTAATTAGTATTTGATGGGCGAAATGGAAATCAGTTATTCATCTAATAAATAAATAAAGGTTAACTAATATTGGACCGGTGAAATGGAAATTTCTTATTCATTTAATAAATAAAGGTTAACTAATATCGAATGGGTGAAATGGAAATCCATTATTCATCTAATAAATAAATAAAGGTTAATTAATATTGGATGTGTGAAATGGAAATCCCTTATTCATGTAATAAATAAAGGTTAACTAATATTGGATGGGTGAAATGGAAATTTATTATTCATTTAATAAATGAAGGTTAATTAATATTGGATGGGTGAAATGGATCAAGTTTATATTTGGTTAATTAATATTGGGCGGGTGAAATGGATCAAGTTTTTATTTTATTTTTTAGGCTCAAATTTCAAAGGAAGGGGTGAGCATCTAAACCATGATAGAGGAAATAAGTTTTTATTTATAAGAGAATCTTAGTTGGCTAGTTAAGTTTAGCTTTATATAGAGAAAATTTATTATTAATTGATTATAAATAGATATGTAAAATGTAAACATTTATAAAGTTGAATATAATTTATAAAAATAATATTTACAGATATTATAAAGAAAATATTTATGATTTTGTAATTTTCACAACATATGTATATAAGTATGTGTGTCCACACTTTAAGATATATTTAAATCTTTTTAACTCAAAAATTTTGAAAGAGTTCTCAAATAAACATTAGTAATTTTCACTATTTATTTGCAAGCTTTTGAATGGGACACATGCATCTTGGCTAGGCTCTCTCGACTAGTAAAAGGATTTAGTAGAGACAAGTTTATTAGAAACCTATAGTGTTAAGCTTGCATTCATATTTTTTTTTATCCGAACCACTATGAACAATGCATAAAATCCACGACATCAGCCCACATTACAGAGTATTCATTATCTCAGATGAATATGGGTTCCATTACTTACTCTGCGACATCATGGGTGGGTGTTGCATCAAGGGAGGGAAATAAGAACCTTAATTCTATGAATTAATTTTTAGGCTCAAGAATCGTGAATGATTATTTAAACCAATACATATGACCTATATAGGGTATGATTCACCTCAAACAAAGATATGGTTACCATCAACTAATTAATTATAAAACAAGAATAGTTATAATGCCCTAATGAAGCACACTGAGGAGAGAAAGAGCTTTGTGACCTAAATGAAGATTCTTAGACTCAAGTACCATTAATACAGGGAGGTGGGATACAAAGGGAGAGTGAGGATGGAAAAGACAAAGGACTTGAGATATAAGGAATGAGGGAGGGAGAGAGAGAGGAAGGGAGAGAGAGAGAGAGAGTTATTTACTTGGCTCATTCACTATTTCAATGGCCCTTCATTCAATGTTTAGGACTCAATTAAATAGCCTATCCATTTCGGCCATACCTTAATTGAGAACCAAATAGTCAACATAAATTAAGGTTTGGGCCCCACTTTCTCAGATTTCATTTATATGGGTGTACAGTTAAATCCAAACTCTGAATCTTTTTCAATACACTTATAATCATTCAGGTCAACCTTCGACCTTTATAATAAAATGTATTATATAGTGGCCACTTTGTAGAATGTGATAGCCCGCTTTATAATAAATTGAATAAAGGAAACGCCATTGCACATAATTATTTGTGTTAATCCACCATATTAAACCTTCATATCAATCGGATCAATGTTTCATTTATCAAGCTTTGGATAGCCCATATATTCCCTTTTTACCTCCTAATGAAACCTTATTACCAAATATATTAATATCTGAATTAACCCTCAACTTTGTTGTTAAACCTTAGGCATTTCAAAATGTAACCATATGCATTAAACATATAATCAACTCTAGGCCATTCTTATGTGCGCATTCCACTTTAATATATCAAAAATTGCAATATATATCAACCCCGATGCATATTATAATACATACACGTTCCATGGAGCCCACTTGTTAATGCATTTCCTCAATCGACGGTTAATAACATATCGCGCAGCCAACACTAATCCGACGACAATCAACGAGCATCGCATATATTAAATGCATGATTTTTAAAATTCAGACTCTGTGCGATGAACTGGGGCCCAACCACTTATCGCGTCGTCTCTTGAGTTAACTTCTGTGCTAGTTTACGTGCAACTACCGTTCGATGGACTCGCCTCCAGATCAGACATCGCATGCCCATATCGCTTTCATTCCATCGTCGATGGTTAATGCACGATGGCACGCGATAAGGGCGGTATCTCAAAACTGCTCAGGGCCATGTGTCAGCTCCTAGCATATATCGCGTTGATATGGAGAATACAACTTATCATACAAAAGCAGTGCGATATGGGTGGGGTTGGTTTCGCAAGCCCACTGTCACTGTTCACAGCGCTCGTGGATCCTCTCCTTCACTCAAGGTTCCACTTCCCCTGCTCGATCACTGTAAATTGACTTCTCTGTATCATAATTCTTCATGACGACTTCCGTAAGTTAGTGCGGTGGACTGATCTATTGGTATCGATTCAACACTGCAGGGACTTCATTCAGACAGTATATGTGATGCATAATTAAATATACCTAATCCCTCATATACTGTGACATTTCTTATGCCATTCATCAACAGATTAACCCAGCATTTTATTTATTGAGGCTTGACACTAGTTTGATGTCGATTCAAGCAGGTTGAATTATTACTTTTCCATGTGTAGTCTTCGTAACAGGGATCACATACTAAATCAAGATTCATCATTGGAACGCAAAAAGAGTTAATATAATTCCTCCATAATTTATAACACAAGGAATTCACACCAGATTCCCTTTGCATCCTTAAATTCGTTCTTCCTTCAAACCTTCTGACTCTTGAAACCCATATTCAATTTTACCATAATAACAAAGACCCCACCTGGGTCTTGAGTCCCAGAAATTTACACATCATAATACATAATAGAGTTTATAAGTTCATTCAAAGTGCCTTATTCAATACCCAATTCGAAACAGGATCAGTCAATCTCATATATTCATCATCGCTCAGGAATTCCAGTTTGGATGTTATTCAAACTCCTTACAAATTACAAATCATTTTACATAACTCCTTTAATGACCTCTAATGGTATGGTCTGTGCATAAGAGGTAACCTTTCGACCAATCATCAATTTACTTTAACCATATACAGAATCATAGTTAAAGTCTCAGATATAGTCAGATATAGAGTTTACATTGTCCACAAACATAACTCTTTTAATGGCCTCTAATGGTCTGTGCATAAGAGGTAACTTTTCAACACTCTTTTCATACCTTCATAGACAATTCCAGCTGTCAATACGTGTTTCCTTTTTGCCACAGAACCTTGAATGTTCCTTCTATAATATGTTCCCACACTCAGAACTAGTTTCTCAAATCCAATACCTCTACTCCTTGACTGATGCTGCTCCTTGCTCCTGAAGCTCCTCTGCTGCCTCTCTAGATCTCCAATCAACTGACCCTTCTAAAACTACCTCTGCTTCATGTCTCATGCTCTCTTTTCCTTGTTGATGTTTGAAGTGCTCCTCCTTTTCCATCTCCTTTGCCATAAATTACAACATTTCCAACAGTCTCCCCCTTTGGCATTGATGGAAATACACTTGCTCTGCTTGCCTTTTAGAAGCCGCTTTTTTCTTTTCCTCCCCCTTTGACATCAATGGCAAAGGGCTTCTCATTTCCTAGTTTTCTTTCTGCATTTCCTCTCTCTGAGTTATGTTTAGACCTCTCCTGCTGACTTTGTGCCATGTTGCTCCAGACTGATGTACAAGACTTGTTGAGAGAACACTTTGAGGATTATTGGACTTGAATATACACAATAAGTTGATATAATCCCAAAGCATAGACTCCTTGCAGTTGTATGTAGTGTAGGTGATGACAGCCATATATAATCAGAATTGCATAATCAGAGATGCATAGTTGTATCCAAGCTTAAAGATCATGAATGTTCCATGTGACATATCAAGCTTGCTTCAGCTATACTTCTGTCTATATTATAATCTTCATCTATGATGCATACCTCTTGAGGAAGGTTGAAGATGAAGTAAGTTTTTTTTGCAAAGCACATCTACAATACACATCTGTTCAATTTTGATGAAGCCAATATATCTTTTATTGCTGTGGTGCACTTTTCCTTCCTGTTATTGGTGATACGTGCTAGACTGCTAACAAGGAAATTACTCTTAAAGATTGAAAGGTCCTTGTTGCTGTTGTGAACAAATGAATCACACCAGAGCTTACAGCTTATTGTGAGAATAGGCAATATCTTTCAATATTAGAGACCAAATGACTTTCCTACTTGTACAATGTATTTTCAAAAACAAACCCTTGAGGCTAGATACATTCAGTGTATTAGTGAGTCTCACTTATCAATCAGGCAATTTCCTTTATTTCATAAGGGATTATGTATGTCGATGATCAATCTCTTTTTAAATGGTGAAATACCAGCAATTCCTTTCTGCTGAAGTATGCTTGGATGAACTAATAAAAGAATTTTGAGCTTCAATGGTAATCACAACTATTCCTTCATTATTCAGATATTTTAACTATTTTGTCATGACTATTTCCAACAAAAACATCTTCAAGTTGTTTAATTTATATCTCAGCTAACAAACTTCACCTAGTTTATGAACAATCTTCAGAAAGAGGCCTTGAAGATATATGTACTGACTTCAGGAAGGCATGGAATTATATATAGAAATTGATATTTCTTTAATGCTCAATATACTACTTCAAGTGTAAGCAAGATAATGTTATTTTTGCTCTGCTACTGACCTTTTCATGCTGAATGCAGATAATACTAGGAATATTACCTTGAGGTTCTTTTTCCATAATCCTTTGATCCTGAGGACCTGTACCATACTGCTGCTCCTACTGATAACACCTAATATTCAGTTGATAGGCATGTTGCTTGCACCAAGTACCAAATGATATTACCTTGATAAAATATGCAGAGATTTCACTTTAGCTTGCACATTTACCCATAATTAAGACATCCCTCATAAATTCTACTATTTAGCTTTCCACTGTTCACACCAACAGTCATCAATATCCTGAAACTGATCTTATCATTATTAACCATTTTTCTTATTTTGTCATTCTGGTCAAAGGAAAGCCATTGCATGTACCTTTCTAGAACTGTTCCAGAATCATTTCTGCTTTATAATCAATTCAACTATTCTAATATTAAGATCTTTGGGAAGGCATATTCAATTTTTTTACTTGGAATCTTCATGGGCAGATCTCTCAGAGATTTTTCACTTACTTAACTGCACTCCTCCAAGGGGAATTTTCATAGATGAATGATGTAGTTACATAATGATGATAGGCACTCCTCTTACTCATCCTTCTTAATGTGATTCACTATTATTTCTTAGGTTCATGGCTGATGTTCTCTCTACTACCATGTTTTCTTGCTGCCTTCTCTTCTTTCATCAATCTGTTAGCTAAATAATCTTCTTCCTCTATAGTTCTTTGTTAGAGGAAATTTTCTTTTTCCTTCCTGATCTTATAGCCGTTCTCATTCCAAGGTGCTCTTCGTAGACTATTTTGATGGGGTCTATATATGAATTGCTCTCCCCCTGGGATGTTGCTTCATATTTGTCACTGGATGGATTTTTTCTTTTCTTCCTAGAGCAGCTCCCCCTAAGACTATGGAGGATTCGTTATGTTATTGAGATAATAGGCTCCTCCTTTCTCTTTTCCTTCCATACTTTATTGGGGTTCTTCATAATGTCTGCACTTCTTTTAAATTCATAGTTTTGTTTGATTTACTTTGTTTCCATCATCTGTCTAGAGTTCTTTAGTATATATGGCAGTTTACAGTCCTCTACTTTGTGGCGAAGCTTGAGGCATACATAAAATCTTACTTTGTCAAAGTACATTTGAGCTGATGTATAATAATTTGTTCCCCTTCTTGAATACATTTTACAATAAAAAATTTTATGTCCAAAATTATTGCATGCTTAACAGTAGCCATGGAAATTATTTGTGTACCTGGCGAAAGATTGTCTTTTCCATTTGCTTGCTTGAGGGGTTCTTATCTTTTTCTACATCCTTTGCTGGTTGGACTGGATTGGCTGTCTTACAATATGCTGCATTATGTCCTGGTTTATGACAAGAGAAACATGTGCTATTTTTCATATGAGGGAGGAACCTCCGTTGACATCTTCTGAATTTGTTCAATTCATCCTTAGGAGCATATGAGCCGTTAGCAGTTGATTGTTTCATCCTCTCATTCTATGTTCTTTCATGTTGCTGCTTGATTCTGTTTGTTTCTTGACAAATATTATTCTTGCTGGCTTCTTCTTCTGTGGGAATCTTCTGAGCTGCTTCATTTTCCTTTACAACTTTTACAAAGATGATTTTCTTGTTATCTTCTACCTTGGGCTTACTGGTTTCTCCTTCATATCCTATCCCAGCCTTTATGAGAGGAGATATTTGAGCCTTTATAATATGGTCCAACTGTCTAGAGCTTTTGATCTGAGGAGTATTCATTAATAAGTCTCTTTGGGCCTTTTATAATTTCTTTCTCAGGCTCACTACTTATTCTTCCAATTTTTCACATTCCATATTTTTCTCTCTCATTTGTTGTAGCAGAGTATCTTCTACTTTCCATTCTCCTTCAAGTTGAGCCTTCAGGCCAACAATCTCTTTCTTATCTTCATACTCTTTCTCATCACAAATTTGTACCAATGTCTTCAAGTCTTTGTTTTCATGCTTCAATCTTCCTATTTCAGTCAAGGCTGTGTCAAGTTTGGCTTTTTCTTCAACTACAATTTCTTCATGGTTCTCACTACCATTCACACTAGCAGGTACCTCATTTGATTGAATATTTTCCTTTTGACCTGAATTTTTCTTCTTCTTAATTCTCTTCTCCTTCTTGACAATGTAGTCCTTTGTGTCTATTCCATGCATGAAATGGAATCTGTCCCAGATTTATTTTGCAGAGGTTAAATCCATTATCAACTCAAGGTCCTTGTTATGAAGACTGTCATATATCACACATTTTGCCTTGACATTCCTATGTTGTTATTTCACCGTGGGGGAGTCTGTGCAGTAACCATCACATACAAGCTTCCATACTTCATGTTCATAAGCCAACAATCCTATTTTAAACTTATCTCTCCATTCAGGAATTTTTTTTGTATTTAACACAGGTAAATTTTGATAGTCCATGACTTAACCATATCTCCTTAAAGCTACTAGGCTTGCACCAAAGGAACTTGGCTTCGATACCAATTGTTGAACTTTAGTTAAACTGAGAGGGGGGGGATGAATCAATTTAACACATTCATGGACTTTTAAAAATTTTCATTAAAATTTATTTACACCTTCATTTCCTGTTCAACTTAATATGTGAGTAATCTTAGAATGTGAGCAAAAAGTATTAATATAATGTAACAACAAACTTAATATCAGAGTAGCAAGAATTAAGTAGATGAGATAAACCATATCAACACATACACATCATGCACATAGACACCAGATATAAGTGGAAACCCATAAACGGAGAAAACCACATCTTATTATTGTTGTGATGCAAAGGCAAGCTCCAACTCCCTCTCACCACTGATTTTCTATAGGCACCAACCTACAGGGGGCTCCTACCTCAATTCTTCAAGCTTAAACTTACAAGGAAGCTCCAACTCCCATCAATTTTCTGCAGGCACCAACCTACAGGAGGCTCCAACCTGAGTCAGCTACAACTGACGTTTCATCAAGCTACAACTTGATGTGGAAGCACCAACTCCGATCAATTTTCTGCAGGCACCAACCTATAGGAGGCTGCAACCTCAGTCAGCTACAACTGACATCTATCAAGCAACAAATTGATAGGGAAGCTCCAAATTCATTACTCTTTCAAAAGAAAAACACTTCTTAATTTACCTTGGATATTAGCTCTGTTCTGTTCCATCTGCTCTGCTGTTCATCAATTCTCATACTTGCCCTGTATCATCTCTGCATCTTCTCAAATTCTCTATCAGCTTCTCCTTCTTCTCTTCTCATCTCCTCCCTCTTCTCTGCTCAGCTCCTCTTTCTTCTCTACCTCACTACTTCAATTCTGCATTCTCTTCACTGACTCTCTAAAAAATTTGTGCATATCAATGTGATATTATATATAGAGTTCATCACATGACTCTTTACATTCCTCAGG
Source organism: Pinus albicaulis (assembly GCA_034641835.2). Taxonomy (NCBI): domain Eukaryota; kingdom Viridiplantae; phylum Streptophyta; class Pinopsida; order Pinales; family Pinaceae; genus Pinus; species Pinus albicaulis. Next base: position 1,513,680,275 of record CM076578.1, on the reverse strand, counting down.
GAATTTGAAGTGAATAGTCCTCACTTTTTGCCTTCTGCCTTGTCATTTCTTTTACCCACTCATTCAGAAAAATATAGCAATATGCATTAATTTCAATATTAAAGTCGGAGTTTTGTTTTCCTAACGGAGACTTGCCAATGCATCACAAACAATAAAAAATTAATTACAACATTTACATTCACATTTTCAGTTACACACTCCAATTTTAATCAGCTCCTTTTCTAGATTTTGGCTTTACTGGATTTTTCTTTTCTACTGCTATTGAGTGACTATTCTGTATACTTTGGTTCACCTCTGTGTCTATTCATCTGTTCAATGTAATTGTGTGCACCGGCTACATATATAACTGCTTTTCAGGTTTTATTCTCAAGTACATATGAATCTGGGCGATGTTTGTTCATTACCAATCTCTGTTCTCGGGCTACCTTCTTACATTCTCTGTTCATATATGAGCTTAAACTTAATCGTTGAAACTCACATTAAAATTTCAATTCATATTTTTCCCTGTACAATTTTTCTGCCATTATCTCTCTCTCTTTCGTTCTTGCAAGCTCTCTTCTTCATTGCAGTTGTATAATTGTTGTACATATAACTGTCTTTTAATATAACTGCTGGGAAATTTCAATACTTTTTAACTCCTGCACTGGAAACCTTTACATGCTGAATCCCTTTTTTTTTTTTCTGAACTGGGAAATTAACTTTAATTACAAATGCTTAAGTTGGCAATCTTAGTTTCAAATGCCCACATTTAACATACTTTGAAGTGAAAGCACAATATCCCAGCCACAGTTTACTTGGCTCATTCACTGTTTTAGTGGCCCTTCATTCAATTTTTAGGACTCAATTAAATAGCCTATCCATTTCGGCCATACCTTAATTGAGAACCAAATAGTCAACATAAATTAAGGTTTGGGCCCCACTTTCTTAGATTTCATTTATATGCATATATAGTTAATTCAAAACTCTGAATCTTTGTCAATACACTTATAAGCATTCGGGTCAATCGTCGACCTTTATAATAAAATGTATTATATAGTGGCCACTTTGTAGAATGTGATAGCCCGCTTTATAATAAATTGAATAAAGGAAATTCCATCGCACATAAGTATCTGTGTTAATCCACCATATTAAACCTTCATATCAATCAGATCAATGTTTCATTTATCAAGCTTTGGATAGCCCATATATTCCCTTTTTACCTCCTAATGAAACCTTATTATCGAATATATTAATATCTGAATTAACCCTTGACTTTGTTGTTAAACCTTAGGCATTTCAAAATGTATCCATATGCATTAAACATATAATCAGCTCTAGGCCATTCTTATGTGCGCATTCCACTTTAATATATTAAAAATTTCAATATATATCAACCCCGACGCATATTATAATACATACACATTCCATGGAGCCCACTTGTTAATGCATTTCTTCAATCAACAGTTAATAACATATCGCGCAACCAACACTGATCCGACGGCAATCAACGAGTGTCACTAGATTAAATGCACGAGTTTTAAACTTCAGACTCTTTGCAATGAACTGGGGCCTAGCCGCTTATTGCGCCGTCTCTTGAGTTAACTTCCGTGCTAATTGACGTGTGAATACCGTTCGATGGACCCGCCTCCAGATCAGACAACACATGCCCATATCGCATTCATTCCATCGTCAATGGTTAACGCGTGATGGCACGCGATAAGGGCAGTATCTCAAAACCGCTGAGGGCCACGTGTCAGCTCCTAGCATATATCGTCTTGATTTGGAGAATACAGCTTATCATACAAAAGCAGTGTGATATGGGTGGGGTTGGTTTCGCAAACCCACTTTCACTGTTCATAGCACTCGTGGTTCCTCTCCTTCACTAAAGGTTCCACTTCCCCTGCTTGATCACTGTAAATAAACTTCTTTGTATCATAATTCTTCATGACGACTTCCGTAAGTTAGTGTGGTGGACCGATCTCTTGGTATCGATTCAAAAATGTAGGGACTTCATTCAGGCAGTATATCCAATGCATAGTTAAATATACCTAATCCCTCATATACTGTGACATTGCTTGCGCCCTTCATCAACAGATTAACCCAGCATTTTATTTATTGAGGCTTGACACCAGTTCGATGTCGATTCAAGAGGACTGAATTATTACTTTTCCATGTGCAGTCTTCGTAACAGGGATCGCATACTAAATCAAGATTCATCATTGGAATGCAGAAAGAATTAATCTAATTCCTACATAATATATAACACAAGGAATTCACACCAGATTCCCTTTTCGCCCTTAAATTCGTTTTGTCCTTGAACCTTCAGACTCTTGCAACCCATATTCAATTTTTCCATAATAACGAAGACCCCACATGGGTCTTGAGTCCCAGAACTTTACGCATCATAATACATAATAGAGTTTATAAGTTCATTAAAAGTGCCTTATTCAAAACCCAATTCGAAATAGGATCATTCAATCTCATATATTCATCATCACCCAGGAATTCCAGTTTGGATGCTATTCAAACTCCTTACAAATTACAAATCATTTTATATAACTCCTTTAATGACCTCTACTAGTATGGTCTGTGCATAAGATGTATCTTTTCGACCAATCATCAATTTATTTTAACCATATACGGAATCACAGTTAAAGTCTCAGATACAGTCAGATACAAATTTTACACTGTCCACAAACATAACTCTTTTAATGGCCTCTAATGGTCTATGCATAAGAGGTAACTTTTCAACACTCTTTTCATACTTTCATTGACAATTCCAGCTGTCAACACATGTTTCCTTTTTGCCACAAAACCTCAAATGTTCCTTCTATAATATATTCCCACACTCAGAACCAGTTTCTCAAATCAAATACCTATGCTCCTTGACTGATGCTGCTCCTTGCTCCTGAAGCTCCTCTGTTGCCTCTCCAGGTCTCCAATCAACTGACTCGTCTAAAACTGCCTCTGCTTCATGTCTCATGATATCTTTGCCTTGTTGCTATTTCAAGTGCTCCTCATTTGCCATCTCCTTTGCCATCAATGAAAACATTTCCAACATGCTCTACACTATCATGATGCACCGGTAACAGTGTCTGGTGAACCAATGATTTCTGCAGTTTTTTGCTGTAATTTTCTTTTATTTAACCCTATTCCGGTGTGCGGCATTTATGGGGACCTCGCTACGTTTCCATCATTCCGCCCCGGGAAGTTTATGTTCCGGTTGCTTTTATGACGCACCGGGGCATGGGTATTTGACGCACCGGGGCTCTACAATAACCTGATACATGGGTAAATGTGCCTGGTGAACCAATGATTTCTACGGCTTTTGGGCCATAATTTTTTTTGTTTTAAATGCTTTTCTAGTGTGCAGCATTTACGGGATCTTGGTGTATTTCAGTCATTCGGCACCGGGATGTTTATGTTCTGCGCGCTTCTTATGAGGCACCGAGGCTGACAATATGACATGCACCTGCGCGGTTGTTGAATTAAAAGCACCGGGAGGGTGTGTACAGAGTGCACTGTTTTTGGTGTGCCAAAGTTTTAAGTTATTTTTTTCTGTAATTTTTTTTATTTAACCATCCACCAGTGCACGCATTTTGTGGGCACCCCATTGCATTTCATTTATTCCACACCAGGCATTATCTGTGCGGTTGACATGTAAAGCACCGGTGCTCTACAGAAATAAAACGCACCAGGCGTGTGTGTACGGAGCGTATGGTGTTCGGTGTGCCAATTTTTGTAATGCACTGGTGCATTGTCATATTGAATGCACCAATGCGTTTTAGGTTGATAAGAGCACCGGAAGAAATACATTTGCAAAAACCTCTGCCCGCCAACCTCCTCTAAAATCCTCCACTAGAAATGAACATTTGGGGTATTTTTCTGTGGGGTTCCTCAAAAACATCCGCTAGAGGATATTTTCCTTGTAGTGATATCATCAAAAAATACTAACACAAATTTTATAATGAAGGGTTTGAAAATCGAATTCATCAACCCTTGAACTATAGAAGGTGAATTGGTGAGGCCAGAAGGCATGACCAAAAATTCATAATGAACTTCGTGAGTTCGAAATTTTGTTTTCGGAATATCTTGACTCTTCATTATAATTTGATGATATGCTGAACAAAGATCCAAATTGGTAATAAATTGCTCCATGCAATTCATCCAATATTTCATCTATAAAAGGAATGGGAAATTTATCCTTAATAGTGAGCTTATTGAGCTCCCTATAATCTGGACACATGTGCCATGATCCATCCTTCTTGTGCACCACGACTATTGGAGCAAATAAATAACTTTGACTAGGTTGAATTATACTAGCCTCTAACATTTATGCAATCATACGTTCAATTTCGTTGTTTTGGAGATAAGGATATATACAAGGCCTGATGTTTGGAGGAACACTTCCTGGAGTCAAACAAATAGAATGATCATGATCACGAATAGGTGGGAGTCCTTTGGGAGTTTCAAACACCTTGGAATGATTGTCCAAGACTTTTTGAAGGTCACAAAAAATAGATGATTTTGATGTTGGAACTTCTAGTGAGCATAACTGTGCAATTATGCTTCATTTTTCTTTCTTCAGAGGATTCATCCTGACATTAGAGCTTATTATCATTCTCGGCTTCCCTACAATACTCCGTAATTCAACTTCCTTTCCATCCGAAAAAATTTTCAAGAAAAGTTCTTGAAAGTTAAAAGCTACCATCCCCAAATATTGTAACCATTGTACTCCTAGTACAACATCAACACCTCTCATTGGAATGGAAATAATTTGACTATTCAATACATATTCCCCCATGGTTAACTTGATATTATGGAATTTTTGAGAGAATTTTGCAGTTCCTCCATTTGAAACCATCACTTGACACTCTGGTGCTGGGTATAGGAAGAAATTCAATTCCTTCTCTACCTTAGAATGAATAAAATTATGGGTGCTACTCAAATCAATCAACAATATTACCTTTTTCTTCTTCATATGTCCTTCTATCTTACGAGTTTGAGGAGTGGTAATTTCTGCCAATGCATTACAGTATATGGTCAGACTCATTTCTTCTTTCGGTAGGGTTTGTTCCTAGTGCATATCCTCTTCTTTTGAAGTTTCATACTCATTTTCTTCCTCCTCTTCACAATCTATGTAAAATAATTTCTTCTCAGCGCACTTATGACCTTTAGTATATTTTATATCACAGCTATAGAAAATCCCTTTTGCTCTTTTCTCTTCCAATTGTTGTGGTGTCAACCTTGTAGGTTGAGAAATTCTAGGATTAGCGACACTGCCATCTTTATAGATGTGAGTGGTAGGCTTCCTTGTCGCCATAATTTTACATTCAATTTTTTATTCCAACCTGAATGCCTTCTCGAATGAATCAGGTTCCCAAAGGTGAACCTCATGTTGGATATTATCCTTTAAAGTCCTATGAAGACAGCAATCATGTGTTCCTCTCGAATATCAACTACCCTTATATTAAATTTTTGGAAGTCCTCAATGTGCTCCACCACTGAACCCTTTTGTTTGAGATTTAACAATTGGCTAAAGAAGGTGTTTCTATTTTTATCCTCCTAATGTGCTATAATTTCCTCCCTAAAAATTAACCAAGTGACAATTTCTTTATGCGATAAAAGCCATTGATACCATAAAAATTCATTTTGTTCTAAATACAAAGTTTCAAGGCGTACCTTTTGTGTGTTTTTCACATTATTGAGATCAAAATATTGCTCTATCTGTAGTATCCATGTTACATGATCCTTGCCATCAAACTTCTTCATATCAATCTTTGGAATATGGTGGGTCTTTTATCCAACATTTGAGTCCATTAAATCATGATTAACATTTATTTGTTTCTCATCATGACTTCCCTCTACTACCTTTTTTCCATCAGGAATTATGTCTTGTATCAAATTTTTCAAACTTTCCTTCAAACATTCAATGTCTGCTTTTAGATCATTCTTCATGTCTTCCATGTTGTCTTTCATATTTTATTCCATGTCTTCAATGTCATTCTTCAAACCATCCATCTTAGCTTCCACTCCCTTCTTCAAACCATCCTTCTTCGCTTCCAAGCCTTTCATCAAAATTTCCATTTCATTTTTTGTTGCTCTTTGCAAGAGCTAAATTTGGTGCACTTGCTCTTTTAATTTTGATATATCTGTTGCACTTATTCATCTTCAAGAGTCATACTAGAGCATTCTATGGCCTTAATGGGTGTTGAATTCTTTTTAGGGGGCATTTTATAACTCAATACTGATATATATGATTCAATATGCCCTTGTAATCACTTTAAACTAATTTTTCAAACAAGACTCATGCAATTTGAAAAAATACACACCTTTTTCTTTCTTTTAAGGAGCTCGATATTGAAACTGAATTATATCTATGATTTTGGATCTTCAATATCTAAAATCTAGTCTTGCAGTAGCCCTCTGAATATTCTTTTGAATGCTAGAGGTAAGACCTAATTTGGATGCTTCAAACAATGTTATGCCCAATCTCCCACAATGACCTAAATATGGACTAGTTCAGTAGAGATAACTTGTGTGGCATGCCACGTTTCATTGTTTCTTCCTTCGACTCCAAAATTGATACACAGGAAACTACATTCCATGTGATTTTGACCACCTTTTACAGAATTCCAATCTGATGCTCAGAGAGAAAATTATGGTGAATTTCCCAAGGTCACCTATTTTAGATGAAATTTGGGAGCCTGCAGAAACCATAACTTCCACATACATATCACCATAAAATATTGTGAACCAATATATGAAATTTTTACACAATTTTCTTCTGGATTTCGGCTTCAAGTGATAAAAATTTTAGCTCCTAAACTTCTGTAGAAGACAAGTTCTAGTGAAAATTCCATGATGACCTATTTGGAGTAGTGAAACCATAGAATCCAAAGCTCTCATACGAAATGCTATGAAACCATCTCCAAATGTATAAGAAAAGAGATATTAACACCATATAAATAAGCCACTTTGAGGGGGAAACGTCCTTTACATTACATAATTGAGAAATTCTTGGAATAAAAAAATGAAAAACCCTCTTTTCTATATATAAGAGTCCATGGGGTCAGAATATAAGCTTAGCATACTTAACAATAATAATGTAAGGGAACAATAATAATAATATGGGGATTACAGGGGTACAACAAAGACCACAAGGGGGCTACATTAACAACAATAGGGCACTAAACTAGTACTATAGGGACCTAATAACCATGAACCTCCTCTGATTTTTATTAGTGTCGTGCTTTAAGGTCTACCAACCTTTTTCCTCGGACTTTTTTGTTTTAGTTTTTTCAAAAATGCTTTTTTATTTTGTTTAAAGCATGTGTTTCTCCAACGTAGTGATTTATTCCACTCCACTTAGTATTTATCTCCAACTAAGTGATTAGCATAATATTTATCTTCAATTATGTTAATATTTTAAATTATTTTCTCACTTGTATTTTTAGGAGTCTTTTTAGGGAAGGTTCATCATGTAGAATAAATCACCAAAAAAATTTCATAAGTTGGAAAGAAGTCTTCTAATAACCTAGTGATCTTTCCTGAATATTCCAAATAGTTATTTAATAATTCAAATAATATAATATTTACATAATTTGGTAAGTCCAATAATGGCTTCCATATCCATCCAATCCAATAAGAGTTCAACACACAGGAATAGTAACTGTTTAAAAAGAAAAACATAGGTGTGTTACAGCTTCCCTAAATTGACTATACCTAAGCCATTGACATCCATATACTACACTAAAAATATTAATGCCACTCATATCTAACTCCTATCCTAAGGAGGCCATATATAGGTTTTACATATTGCTTTTTAGGTTTTATTCATTTTCTTCAACTGAAGGAGATCAAGTTATATACTAAGGAACGAATATCCCTATTTCAAGATGTTTAGTCCTCAAGACTCATTTCCAATATGAAAAACCAACTCATGGTATGTATATCCTACGTACAGGGCTTAAAATAACCCATATAAATAACTCAATTACTAGTTCAAGGACTCATTCAATGTTCTTAAAACATGAATATTCTAAAATAATAGGGAACTTATTTCCCCTCCCACCATGACCATGGTTGAGGCCAAATAACCCATTCCTAGTGTTTAAAACCTACTAATGGGATATGCTACTCTCATGTCATGGAATCCATAAATGGTTCCCTTTCTATGGTTTCTAAGAATTATTCATGCCGATTGAACTCAATAACATATATCCAATTCTCAAGGACGTAGTTATCTTCAAAACTTAACATGGAAATTTAAATTTAGAAGGTTCATTTACTGTTTAAACCCCATGCTTCCCCATGTGAGCTTTCTTATCACTTGAGACCCATTTTTGCATTACAAAACTAATACATCAAACCTCTATCCCTCTTCCATTCTAACGAAACCCAAGCATGGCCTCAAGATTCATAGTCGTTTAGAGTATAACCACATTATTTAAGCTTTATGATGTGGTTTGAGCATGGTACTAATACTCCTTTCGTAGAATAGAGATACCTTATAGGGGGGCTTGTTATGACTTAACATTTAGTTCATTGTGTTGTAGCTAGAGAATAACAATGGGTTGGAGGTGGCACTGCAGTCGGTGATGATAAAGAATGTGGTGGAGGACTTCGGCTTTGAAAATCCCATTTACAATGTCTATGTATTGATACTCATTTCTAGTACAGAAATCCTGATCATTAGACATGTATCTCACGTAGACACCATAATGAAACCCCACTAGGGCTTGCTGTGTTGGTTCAAGGATTGTTTTCAAAGATCTTGAGCGTAAGAACATTCAAAAGAATGTCAGTGAACATATTTTCCTTCCTTGACCATGGTGAGTTCCCTACAACTATGCCTACTACAAAAGACCCTAATGGCCTCCATTTCCATAGTCAACGAACACAACATAGTAACAAAAGCTTTTTCAAAATTCTTGAAACACAAAAATATAACTATATATTGTAACACACACACATATATTATAAAAAAAAATTATTTAAATTACACATTCAAATATTTTATTATAATGTTTTTAAATATAAATTATATACGTTATATAAACACACATATTACATATAACATATACTTAGAAACTTATATTTTACATTTTTATTTATCATAATAATATTAAAAATAATCTAACCTTGTTAAATATTAAACTCGTGTATTAGAATTTTTTTTATTTGTACAGTCACATTACTTGTATTACAAGTTAAAAAACAAACTATTTCTAAAACATACCTTAAACTTAGCATTTTGTTAAACTCGTCAGTTGTTAAGAAAAAAGAGATACTCTTAATCACCAAATCTTTTTAATAATAATTTCAATTCCTACTAAATCTTTTCAATTAATTTTTCTTGTTATAATTTGAATTAACTCTAAATTAGCATTTGCTTGATTAATAAAGAGTATTTTTCCAAAATGACTACCGTACGTTTATATTTATTGGATTAATAGAAAATTTGTGTTACGAAAGGTTACGACCCTACGCATTGACGATGTCAATAACATGCCGACGATGTCAATAACATGCCTTCTCCATATATATCGACACACACATTATATATCATAACTACACATAGAAATCACAACGAAAAACAATTCGGTGGTTTTCTTTGGCGATCGGACTCTCGAACGAAGTTCATCGAGGATAGTATACGTGCGCAGCAACTTAAATATCGTCGTCTGCAATTGCAATCGCAATGGAAATTGAGAGGCAGCATGAGGCAGACATACAAAATGGTAAAATTGTGAAATTGAGGACCTCCGATGGAAAAATATTCGATGTGCAAGAAGCAGTGGCGCTGCAGTCGGTGATGATAAAGAATGTGACTGAGGACTTCGGCTCTGAGAATCCTATCCCTCTACCGTCTGTGTCCAGCGACATTTTAGAAAAGATTATCCAATATTGCACACACCATGTTGATCATCCCCCACGTCCCATGGAGACCCAAGACGATGTTGACCCGTGGGATGTGGACTTTGTGAAACTGGATCTTTCGATTCTGTTTCAACTTGTGCTGGCTGCCGAATATCTGGATATCAGGAGTCTTTTCGACTTGGTCTGCCGAACTATTGCCAATGCAATTTCGTCCTGTAAAACATCCGAAGAAGTACGAAGAGTGTTCAACATTGAAAATGATCTTACTCCACAAGAGCAGGAGGCTATCAAGCGTGAAGTTCCTTGGGCTTTCGATAACTGAACTCTCAAAAGTTATAATTATGATTATCAACCCATAACGTATATTTCTAGTAACATTTACAGCTACATAAGTTTACCTTCTTTGTAACATACTTACTGCGGGATCTATCTTCTTTATGAGGTTATATAATTTTATTGTCAGTTACATGTTTCGTAAATATCTAATCCTTTAGTGATTTTTCATCTGCTTGTAGAACTGGAGTCTATGAAATTAAGACAGTTATTTGCTTTCATCATGAATACATAAAAAAAAACGAAATTCCTCTCTAGACAACTTGATCCAATTGATACTTTATTTTTTCGGGAGGGAGGAAATTTAATCCAATTGATACTTTATTGATGCTTTCATTCAGTCCTAAACAGAAATGCAATGAATAAAGGATATTTTACCTATCTCAACATAAATGCAATAGGGAGGGCTATTAATCACTCCGGCCATTTTGGCACCTGGCAAGGTATGGCATGGTTGGCATACAAAGTGGCAGAAGCAATAATAAATCAATCTCCGAGATCCTCTCAACCAAAACGCTAACTCTGAAGGTCGTATCTTAAAATCCCCAGGGACCTGTAAATTTGTTGGAAAGCTTCATGTGGATTCTAGAATCATCATTGACACAATGATATATATCTAATCCGAAACTCCTTTAACTCGACCCATCAAAACAACAACAAGATGTTAACTGAATATTTAATACTGGACTGTTTTTTCATCTCGTTGTAGAACATGGTGTCTTTGAAATAAAAAGAAATTTATTTGCTCATTTTGAAAAATATTGAATTACTAATTGCGGAAATTAAAAAAAGTTCTTTGATATATTTCATCTATCATTTCATTTCCTTGGATTCAGAAGTTCGATATATTCAAAATTTGGATTCGATCGTGGTCCAATGTGTATTATTTAATTCAAACATCGACTCAATTTCATAACTTGACTGAATTGAATGTTACATAAGTAGTATAATCGGTATTAGAATATTGTTTACATTTATTTTTCAGGTTGATTCTAAGGATTAGTAATTGTAATTGTGGTATAATTAGTAATTGTACTAAATCTTGCAAAAGAAAAGCAGCAATAGTATATAAAAGAATAGTATAAAATTAACAAATCTGTACATGAAAGCACAAGAAGGATAAACATAAAGAAGATTTCTACCATAAGGAAAGAATGATACCGATTAGTAATGTATTGCAGAAATTTATCCTGCATATACACGTTTTCTTTGAAACACTCCTAAACATAAATGCAATGGGTAAAGGATAGTTCTTGATAGAACAACAGTATTGAGAGTCCATAATCATGAATGTAATTTATGCTCTCTTAGACGCCCGCTACAACGAGGGAAGAAAGATGCACGTTTTCTTTGAAACAGTCCTAAACATAAATGCAATGGATAAAGAATACTTCTTGATAGAACAGTATTGAGAGCCCATAATCATGAATGCAAATTATGCTCTCTTTGACGCCCGGTAACAAGGAGGGAAGAAACACTTGGAGCAAGGTTTTCATAATCTTGCTGCCAAGCAATGAAAGTGATGAAAAGTTAACAAATGCAATAATAAAGTTCCCCGATCCTCTTAACCAAAATCCTGACTTTCAAAGTGGTACCTTAAAATCCGCGAAGACGCGTAAATTTGCTTCAAACTTCATGTGGATTCTTGAATTATCATTGACACAATGATAAGTATTCAATCCCAAACTCTAATTTCAAGTACACAAACTATTGCATGCATTTCAACTCGAAAAAATTCAATGCACAGTCATCTAAACCTATTATATAGTCTCACTAAGGAGTTGATCACCAAATTTCAAGCATTAATAGACCATATCTTGCATTCTATGCACAGTCATATTTACCTATTATATAGTCTCACTAAGGAGTTGATCACCAAATTTCAAGCATTAATAGATCATATCTGCCATTCTGATACACAATATGATATTGAGAAAACTTAAACAAATGTAAATTACAAAAATGACAGCTCATCAAAAACCACTAAATACAAAAACCATGAAATAGAGCTTGATTCTTAAATGTTTTTTTTTTCTTGATAACGACTTTCGAGGAATTGCTAAATATGACCTGCAGAAGGCATCAACAACTCAGCCTTCTGTGAATTTGCATCCTTTTTACATGAAAAGTCCTATCAAACCCCAGAGATAAGAAAGTCACTGCAATTATTCACTTTTCACTCGATCACTTCCTCCTTAGTGTAAAGGAGCACATTGAATCACTTTCTTTGGTATAATAAAATAATTTTCGAAAAAAATAAAGATAACAAAAGAGATTAAATTATATACATAAAAGCTTATATCCTTTCTAGCTATTTTTCAAATTGAGATCCAATAGCCAACCCAACACTCTAAAGCATCAGAACTTTGGTGAAGAGTGACCGTTTTGATACATAATAAAATGTCAGAAAAATGCTAAAAGGAATTCTCCAATGAAATGTTGGAGAGATTAATTTATCTATAACCATCAATATTAATATTAATAGAGTACACAACAAAGTTACCAAAGCTAGTTTAGTTTTTTGGAGAAACTATAATGTTTTATAGCTTTAAGGGTAAAGCTATTTTATTCTTCATAATGAAAAGAAGAAATTTTTTTAAATTAATTTCCATATATATTTAAACAATTTCATGTAACTATTATTTATTTTACAAAATTAATAAATCACAAACTTAAAGTGTGCATAAGTTCAATTTATTTATTTGAATATTTTGACAAGAATGTCACCTAGAATGATTAACTTAGAAATGACCAAGATTCCAAAAATTAAGAACAATATATTAATTAATACACAATTCAACAGGATCAACAACACGATCATAATTAATAATTACTGTGATGTGATAATCTACAGTAGATAAATTCAACAACAGGATAGGATAATTATTTCAACATTAATTATTATCCTATCCTGTTGCTAAAATAAATAATGTTGAAATAATTATGATTCTGACTTATGATGTCTGCATTTTAAGCTAACCCACTGTGATATGTTTATTCATGATGATTTTGTCAAAGGGCTAGTTTGACTTGTGATAGGAAGTAGACAAAACTGAAATTGTACCTTATTGACGGGGCACCAATGAGGTATGTTGTGAATTTATTTCAATTTATTTTGAATCTAAGGTAAGTTATGTGCTTAGTACAAGAAATAACGAAAATTCATGGATGGAGTTGTTCAAACTCATTTCAATAATTGGAAATGGAAAAAAGAATTGGAATAGGAAACAATATGTTGGTAAAGCACTCAAGCAATAGGGCCATTATAGGACACTGGTGCCCAATAATGTCCATTTATTTCTGTGAGCCTCTTTTTCCTGGTATGCTGGTTTTGATGGAGGGACATGAATTGTTTAATTAACATTCTGATCCGAGGAAGCCTTGCCAAGGGATGTATCACCTGGCATAGGGGATGCCAAGGAACTTGGAAGGTTAGTGTCTCCACTGAAGCGAGTGTGACTGAATTTCGTGAGGGATTGTGTAGTAGAGAAGGGAAGGTGGGAGATGGATTTTCTTTGTAATTAGCATTCCCAGATGGAATCATATGCACATTCAGAGTGTGCCCTAGAAAAATGAGCCAGTAACTATTCACTGACTCGATGACTATTGCAACATTTTAACGTCAGACCTTGGATGCATCTTTGACCTTGGCACTAGATTTTGGAATTCCTAGGAAGGAGGTCAATTTTCGTATTACTTTGAGGGAGGAGGTGTCACCCTTTAGACTCCCTTGTTGCAGATGCAGACATCATATCATTTTATTTCCTCATTAAATTAAATCTTCATATGTATATATATGTATTTTATTGTGAATACTTTTATGTGGATGTTGTTGTAAATACCACAACGAGTTAACTTATAAAGCTATAATAAGAGGTTTGGTTGATATATTGTTATGTTATCATGATGGGTTTTTCTTTTGAGCAAGTTATTCATTGTAAATACTACAACAATCTAGGTTATAAAACTCCATGGGAAGTGTGTTTTCTCTTCACCATTTTTCCTAAGGTATGGGTGTGTTTAACAAACATTATGGTGTTACCCAAGGGGAAGGGTTCTGTAACGAACCTGAGCTAGAATTTCATGTAATAAAAGGTGATAAAGAGAAAAATAAGACCACAGTTAAGGGACACTTATTCCAAGCTGAATGTTGTGAAAAAAAAAATCCTAGGGTGGTTGTTTATTTCATTTATTATGGATATGGAAATTCAAAAATGAAATTGAAAAGGTTTTGGAAAGGAAAAATGTCATTTTTAGCAATTTGTTTATGAAAATAATGGAAATTAGGATAAAATGAAGGTAAAAGGTGGAAGGAAAATGATGGAAAATGAGTAAAATATAGGCTGCATTAATAAAAAGGCCTATGAGGATTAGTAGGGAAGATTTTTCTAAAAGAAATTCAGTTTAGTTTGGAGATCTCTTGTTTTTCTCTCTCTCTTTCACACACTTAAACACTTAGATATTTCTTGGAACATTCTAGCATTGGATCAAGAAAAGGAAAGCAAGGACAAGGAAAGAAAAGGAAATATGACATCAAACAAGGAAATGTTGGACAAAGAAAGCTTCAACAGGAATACTTGCACGTAACTCAATGCATGTATGATTTCCTAGCTAGGTTTCACATGCATGGTATGTGCATTTTGGTATTTGGTTCTTTTGTTGGGTCTTGATAGTGATTTTCGTCCTTTTCTTTCCATTTTTAGATTGCCATGGTTTGATGATATTTTTCTTGGTTTTCAGCTTTTGAATTTTCTGAAGGTTTAATAATTTGGGTGGAGGTGGTCTTAGGAACATTCCCAAAGGCCTATGAATCCCTTGACTAGTAATGGAGAGATACACGGTAAAACCTGAAGGTGGAGTCTCAATTACTGCCTAGTGTGGATTATGGTAAATCCTAGAGACTTGGAGATGGAAAATTTCTCAAGGATTGAGAAGGAATGTAGAGGTATTCCAAGCTCAATTTTGTTTTGCAATCTCGAAGTCGGTTTAGGTGAGATCGTGGTATGGTGAGCGTGGAGGTTATTTAACCTCTACATTCCCTTGGTAATTTTGGAGTGGTTTATTACATTAGATCCCACATTCATTCTTGGAATATGAAAAAGGTGTGACTCACTAAAAGAAAGGTTTGGTCCAGCCATGTCTATGGTCAGGCAGTACGTGGAAGTCCCAGACCTACTTGGTTATTACCTGTGTTTAATGAATGCTATGTTCTATTTATTTTGATTGGTAAATGTACTTGTCACTATATGGATTTACTGACTGTTATGTTGTAGTTTTTTATATTTTTATATGTTGGTTATAATCATGGATACTCACTGTTTTTAGCCATGGCCCTTTTCATGCTTTTGCATGTAACTGAAAGAATAATATATGCAATACCTAATTAATGTTAACAAAACAAATGGGAGAGGTTGGTGATCCTTATTGTTAAGTCTCATATGATTTTTCAGTCCCTCATGCTGAGACTTTCGTTCATGACCTGTAAGTTTCATATCTACTAAGTGTTCGACAAGATGTCAGTCGTGGTTGGGGATGGTGAGGTATAGCATTGGTTGTTATTTTGGTTTATAATCATTGTAGCTTTTATTTCATGAGTTCTAAAAGTTAAATGGATTTTTGGGTAGAGGCTTAGCCCTAGCGCTGAAAAATAACCTTAAATTTTGTATTTGTTGCCAAAATAATAGGTAGAAAATCCCACAATTTCTCTAATGTAGGACTATGGGAGGGACTGGGGGATTCAAAATGCATGAAATGCATCGAAAGGGAGCAACGAGGGATCTAGCTCAAGGAAATGTAAGTTGGCTAACGGTATGGAAAACTGGAGGGGTTGGGTTACTCCTAGAGGGTGTTGGAGTACTTGAGAGAAGTGATAAGGTCACTTAGGTGGTTGAGTCTTGTCATAAAAACCCCTCATCTCAGGTTTATCCCCTGTAAACTGATGAAAGTGGGTAGATGTGAGGGGAGAGGTACGTTATAGGGTGAATGATTGAAATTTTAAAACCTCCCACACCCCCATTTATATATTACAATGGTGGAAATATGTTGAGGAGCACAACCAACCCAACTTAAAAATAATGCCAACACGTAATGTAACAACTAGTGGATGGGGAGGATCGAGCCTCCAACTTGTGGCCCATTAACCAGCATGCCTAATTTTGGGCTAGGGGCCTGTTGTTTTCAATGATCTACAATGTATTGGGGATTTATAGAGTTATTTTCAAGAGAATATGGTAAACATGGTGTATTTTGGCCATTCTACGACCTTTCCGAGTGTCGTAAGAGCCTAGATAAGGCTTTTTGGGCATTCTGAATGACATGAAAGTGTTTGTTTAAAAAAATTAATCTTTTAAATTGAAGTATTGAGAAAATGAGCATCATCATAAAATGGTCACCATTGGAAGCTGGACCCAGAGATATAGCACAATATAGGTGAGATTTTTTATCAATTTTTGTCTTTTCTTTGTTGTGTTTTTATCCTCATAACCCTATAATTTCCTATATTTTTAACCTACGTTTATGCATTTTTAAAATTTCAATCTGCTACCCAAATAGACATAAAACGACTTGAAAATTTATCAACAATATCTTCAGTTTTAATTTTTTTATCTATTTTGGTATCACATGATGGTTTTGTGAATTTTTGACAAGATTTTCATCGTTGCATATGCTCACAAGATCCAAGCTCCATAAAGGAGATGGAGCACTTGAACAATTCAACCCATAAATTGGAACATGAAGAACACCTTCTCGATGAAAAAATGATACATGAAGAAGAACAAGAACCTCTTTCTTAGGTAGAGACAATTTAGAAAAAAAATGTCATGTTATGACCGAGATGGTGAAAGTGTTTTATGAAGAACATATTTCATGCCTACAAGGAGAGATTTCTTGTTAACGAAAATAGGAAAATTTTGGAAAAAATGGTTCTCATCAACCAAAAGATGAAAATGGTGTTAGAAGCGATTATCATCAATCGAAAGATGAATATTGCAGTGATAGTAAGCCTCCTCCTCCTAGACCTCCTTTTCATCCTTCTTCAACATCTACTCCAACTCCTACAATCCCTCCAACATCACTAAAAGTACATGTTAAGTCTCCTCTTCTTAAGCTTGATGTAAAGTTTGAATTACCAATGTATGGTGGAGAATTGAATGTCCAAAAGTTGGATAATTGGGTTCGTAAAATTTAATTTTATTGAAATATCCAAAATATTGATGATAACGTCACTAAAATCAAACTTTATTCTCTTCGATTGCGAGGTATAGCTCTCATTTGGCAGGAGGGTAAAACTCAACAATGTCTTAAGAAAAATAGTAAAATTATCTCTTATTGAAAATACTTTGTAGTTACATTCAGGAAACAATTTTACACATTCGAATACATGTAGCAAGGAATGATGAGCTAGAAATACATTAGACAATATAAATGTCAAAGTTTCCAAAATTATACTCAAGAAATTTGAAAGCAAGATTTAATTCCAGGTATTCACTTACATAGTGAAGAAACACTTCTCTATAAATATGGTTGTTTACATGCCTATTTTAGACACATCATTCTTATGTTTAATCCAAATAATTTTGATGAAGCATGTGTGCAAGTTACATATTTATAAAATTGACGTAAGAATGTGAATGTGTGAATATTTTTTAAAAGAAACCATCCAAGCCTTTTGTTGATAAATCAAAGGGAAAAAGGAAAGGAAAAAAAACAAGAAAAATATTATTAAGAAATAGGGAGGGAAACTAACTTGTAAGAATTGCTTGAAATAATTCAATCAATAAGACCATTATTGGAAAATACATCAAGAATTGAGACAAAAGAAGTTAAATAATCACGGAAATCAGAGGCTTGATGCTACAACCCAAAAGGATTTGGGATCTACCTTAGGTGATCAAACGAAGAACACAACCATGGGAAATAAATATATACCTTCTACCGCAAGAACTAGCTCTTCTAACAAGTCCACTAATTCTCAAAATGATAAAGAAAGGAAGGAGCCTTTTCATATTATAGTCATAATAAATCATACCGAGGTTGTTACACTATTTCATAATAGATTTTAGGTTAATCTTATCTCTTAAGAAATTCTCAATAAACATGATTAAATAATGACATGTCATGTAAAACCTTGCCCTTTTAGATGCGTATGTGAAAATGACAAATTGCAAGCAATAAGAAGATATAAGCTTAAATTTTTACCACTCCTATTTTTGTAAAGGAGGTATAACTTGATGTTTTACCACTTGATGTTAGTAGAATTGGTTTAGGGAGTCCATATTTCTATGACCGAAAATCCATATTATATTTTTATCATAACAAGTAACATATTTTTAAATATGGAATAAAATATATTGTAAGAGAAAATCACAAGAAAATAAACTTCGCCCTTGTGAGTGTTGGACAAATGAAGAGACTCGTGAATGCTAGTAATAATTTTGTATTTTTCATGACAAAATATAATGATACTTATGAATCCAAATCTTTCTTAGGATGTTATTCTAAATTATGTATGATTTAGTTGAAGTTGATAATATGTATGGAAAGATGTTTTCGAAATGTGAGTGGTTACCTCCCAAAAGGGGAATACAACATGAGATTCAGTTGCAGGAGGATGTTGCACCTATGAATATTTGTATGTATATTGGTGAGTGCATCGAGACTACTGCAAATCCCAAGGTCTAATCATCTTTATTTATAAACCCAAGCTTCATACAAGCCTAGAGGTGATAGTGTTGTATTCACAATAGATGTATTCTATACATGCTAGCTTCAACTATGTGTTTTTCTTAGTAGTACTTCTAGTCCAATCATTCTACTTGATTAAAGTGTAGCTAGCTAGTGTAATTAAGGGAATTGCTTCGAACGTAAGACAAAGAGAATGCATATCAAACTTCTACTTGCAATTGACAATGAAATAAAATCATAAACAATTAACCTAGTTACAGAAAAAGAAAACTATGCTATTGGAAATCATTCATCTAGCTATGTACTCATTTGTAGTAAAATAAAAATTTTATCATCACACACTTCATCAAATCATAAATTAAATTTGATCAACTATTTCTTTCAACTTGTACTTGCATGGAAAATTAAATCTAATTCTGAAATTAAATAAAACCCTAAAGCATACTATATTTTTGTAGCAATTAATGAAGGAGATTAGGAATGGGCTAAGAGTCTCTTCTAACGATGAATTCAGATTTGGGAGTCAAGCTCATCAGCCCTCTAAGACTAAATAACTGATGGAACATGCAACTTATCATTATTATTGCATAAAAAGGTTTACTAGATCATATGAAAGTGAAAAAATAACACTAAATCAGTGATCCAAAGCTACCTAGCTGAATGCAAAGTTTTAATCCTAATGAGCTCCTGCATATTCTTATTTATAGGAATGGGTAGCTACAAAAAATTTCTTAAAAAGTAGGAGTAACTCCTCGATCTTGAGAAGAGTGGAGCTTGGATCCTCATAACTATCACTTTTCTTGGATTCCTTTGCCTTCAAGCTGTTGGGAGAGATCACAATGTGATATTGGATGATTGAGAGAGTTAAGGAAGTGAAAAAAACCTCTTACAATATGGCCCTTTTGTCTACTCTGACCCCTTCGGTGGACAGTATCTCAAAAATTACCTTATTTCCTGAAATTAATTTAGATTAGGCAACAAGACATGATGAAGATCACACACCCTTCTCATTAAGCATAATATGATAAAAATGTAAATAAATGTGAGAGAGAAGTAACTTAATATCTGAAGTATGGAATTTTAACCCCTTAAAATATACTTAATGATGGGCCTCATCATCACCCCTTGACTAAAATGGTTTCTCATCCTCTGAGAAACTCAACCCTCCTTACTAATCTCTTTCAATCCCCTTCTGGCTTCTCTTTGATTGGTAGGTATAGCTCTCATTTGGTGGGAGGTCAAAACTGAAGAAGATCTTAAGAAAACTAGTAAAACTATCTCTTATTCGAATGATTTTGTAGTTGCATTAAGGAAAAAATTTTAACATTTGAATACAAGCAACAAACAATAATGACCGGGAATAACATTAGATAAGCTAAACGTCAAAGGGTCCAAATTTATACTCAATAATTTTAAAATTGAGCTTTAATTATAGGTATTCCTTTACATAGTGAAGAAAGAATTCTTAATTATATTGGTTTTTTACTTGCCTGTCTTAGACACAATATGCTTAATCCAACTAGTTTCGATGAAGTACGTGTGCAAGCTTTGTATTTAAATAATTGAGTTAAGAATGCGAATTTGTGTGTGTATTTTGAAAATAAACCATGGAAGCCTTTTGTTGATAAATCAATGGGAAAAGTAAAATGAAAACAAAATAATAAAACTATTTTTAATAAAGTGGAAGGGAAAATAAATTGCAAGCATTTCTCGAAAGAATGCCATGAAGAAGACCATTGTTGGGAACAACATCCTGAATTGAGTAAAAATAAGTTCAATAATAAGGTAAAACAAAAGGTTGATGCTACAACCCAAAAATATTTGGGATCTAATTTACATGATGAAACCAAGATCACATCCATGGGAAATAAAGGTATATCTTCTATCACAGTTACTAGTTCTTCTAAGAAGTCCACTAGTTCTCAAAATGATAAAGAAAGGAACGAGCCTTTTCATATTTGAGTCATAAAAAATCATATCAAGGTTGTTACACTCTTTCATAGTTGATCTGAGGTTAATCTTATCTCTACAACAATTCTTTATAAGCATAATTAAAAAATTACACCTCATGCAAACCCTTACCCTTTCATTTGGATATCTGAAAATACTAAATTGAAAGTGACAAGAAGATGTAAGCTTAAATTTTTATATCACTACTAGTTTTGTAAAGGAGGTAGAACTTGATGTTGTACCACTTCATATTTTTGGAATTGTTTTAGAGATCCATATTTTTATGACAGTAAATCCATATTCTATAATCATGAGAACAAGTTTCGTATTTTTAAAGATGGAATGATATATATTGTAAGAGCACATCACAAGAAAATTAACTTAACTCTTGTGACTGTTGGAAAAATGGAGATTGGTAAATTCTAGTAAGATTTTTTTATTGTTGATGATAAAATATAAGTATACTTCTTAATCCAAAGCTTTCTTAGGATGTGTTGCTAAAATTATTTATGATTTAGTTGAAGTTAATAATACTTATTGCAAGATAATTTAGGAACTTCAAGGGTTACCTCTAAAAAGAGAAATGGAACATGAGATTTAGTTGCAGCACGATTTTTCACTTGTGAATATTTCTATGCATATAATAACAACCTTGGAGAATGCATAGATCGAAAGAAAAATTATGGGTGTCCTATTATTTTTGTTCCAAAAAATTATGTCACATGGCGTGTGTGTGTGGAATCCTTAGATTTGAAAAAGACCATCGTAAAAAATCGCTATCCTCTTCCTTGTATTGATTATTTTCTCAATCAATTAAAAGATGTTGTTTATTTTACTAAAACTTCAAAAGTGGTTATCATGAGATAATAATTTCTAAAGGTGACATTTGGAAAATGGGGTTTATGGCAAAACAAGGATTGTTTGAATGGTTAGTAATGCCTTTTAGGATTTTTAATTCACATGCTACATTCATGAGGGTGATGAATGATGATTTCTGTCCATTCCTTGATGATTTTGTTATAATATACTTGGATCATATCATGATTTCTAGTAAATATCGAGAAGATAATGCAAAGCATATAAATCACATTTTAGATGTTTTGAAAAGGGAAAAGATGTCTTTGAATACTTCCCAATGTGACTTAGGAAAAATATATTTTGTTTAGTTAGGCCATATTATAGGAGGTGGTGAATTTAAAATACATCCCAAGTTATTATTAATTTGTTGAAGCCTAATAATGTAAAACAAGTTAGGAGCTTTTGGAGAGACCCCCAATATTGGAGAATGTTTATTACTAACTTATCATCTATTGTAGTGCCGTTTATTGCTTTGAAAAGAGTGAAACAAATCTTTCAGTGAGGAGGAAAATAGCGAAAATACTTCAAATCATTGAAAGAGAATATGAATACGACACTAGTCCTGACACTTACAGATCTTAAACGACCATTTGAAATTAAAACCAATGCAACTGAATATAGTATGGGACCAATGTTGATGTAGCTTGGTAGGCCAATATCCTACCATTCTGACTCTTTTTATAATCTAGTAATTAATTATCTGACCTATTAATAATAAATGTTTGCTTTGGTTCAAACTATGAAGAATTAGAAACATTATTTTATAGGTAAAGAAACAATTATACATACTCACCATCAACCTTTGTAATATCTTGAATAAAAAACTAAGCTAAAATAATCGAGGAATTTCAGATCGATGGTATTTTTAAAATAATTTAATTTGGTCATTAAGTATAAGAAAGACATTTATAGCAAAGCTTCATCTATGTTATCATGGTCTACAGACAATGCATTTTGCATTCTTAGGAACAATTCAATCATGCATGAAACTTATATTGAAAAATATGCTCAAGAAAAGGATTTAAAGATGTATATGTATCTTTTCTTCAAGTAAATCATGTAGAAAAATTTCATTATCCTACTCATCATCTTGCCAAGTTGTATGTTCCCCAGAGTGAAAGAGCTAATGCAATAAGGGAAGCCCATACTTCTCATGTTTCTTGTAACTTTCGTGTAGGAAAAATCGTTGCTCAACTGCAGAGGTATTTTTATTGGCCTCGCATGAAAGAAATTGTATAAAGGTATGTAAGGGGGTGTTCTATGTGTGCTACTATAAACCAAGTAATAGTAAATTGTATTTTCATACTCCACTTTCTATTCCTTTGTCATGGGCCTCCGTTTATTTTATTTTTCTATATATAAATATATATATATATATATATATATATTCAATAAGGGAGTGTTCCTTTTGGAGCTATATGACCCCAAGATAACTTATCACTATTACTCCCACTAATGACATTGTGTACACACTTTTTTTCATCAATGATATATTCATTTAATGACCATTCTACTCAATAATTATATCCATGTAATCCAATACTCTAGATGCTCATACTAAGAGATGAAACGGAAACGGACTACTCTGCAGAAACCCTAGCCCGCCTGCGCTATTGTTCTGCCGTGCTAGCCTGCGCTCAGCCTGCCCGTGCGACTTGGTAACTGGCCATGGCCTCAATCTCGGGGGAGGGAAGGTCAACCCCCCCCTGTCAACAACGATGGCACCCATGTTAGCTCTGTGCAAAGCAATGAAACAACTCACAAGAGCCGGGTAACGCTACCACCAAAAGCAACAACCACGCAAACCCAACAGGAGGCAGCGGCTCCCACGTCATCTACCTGCAAACCCATCGTGACAGAAAGACCCAAAATCGAATTGCCCAGCCATCGGATAAATGCTCGAATCCAGTACATGAGAGACCATGCTCTCATTGGAAAATTTATTGGCTTTTGGCCAACTGAAAATGCCCTACAAGGTTGGGTTGCTTCCAAATGGAAGCCCAAAGGGCATGTCACGTTACAGCTTGGACCAAAGGGTTTCTTCACAGCGATCTTCATCTGCATTGAGGACCGAAACAGAGTAATGGATGAAGGGCCTTATTTTTTCAGTTCAGCTGGGCTTTATCTTCGGAACTGTGTAGAAAGATTCAACCCAGACAAAGAAAACTTCAACTGGGCACCAGTCTGGATACGCCTGTACTCGCTACCCCTAGAATATTGGGACGAAGAATCACTTCAAGCAATTGGCAAAGGTCTAGGAGAGTTCATCAAGATTGCAAAAGAAACAAAGCTTCACCGATACACTTCTTATGCTTGTATCTGTGTCTATATGCATTTAGACAAAGCCCTACCTGATGCTGTGAGTATATATCATGATGATTTCAAATGGATCCAGCCATTAGATTATGAGCATGTCCCTTTCAGATGTCAAAGATGCCATGCACTTGGGCATCTTTTCAGAGATTTCCCCCTCACAACACAGGATCAGGCAAAAGAGGCGGAGGCAACACCGGAAGCTGATGGTTTTACCAAGGTTCCCCCGCGAAGAAGGCATGGCAAGAAACCTTCCATGACAGGTAAGAAACCCTCTCCCTCCTCCAATATTCCTTCCACCAGTAATAGCTTTACTGTTCTGTCCAACCCTGATCTTGCCTCTGAGATAGACCATAACCAGGTTAAAGCCCCTTCACAACCTTCGGATATTCCAAAGCCTTCAGTCAAACCCAACCCCCTGCAAACTCAGAATCAGAAGATTTCTAATGAAACTACCCCAGACAGCCTTACTGCTGGAATCAAGCTCCTTCCCTGGCATCCTTCCACAATGGAAGTTGACAACCCTAATACCCAACCTGTTGTTTCTAATGAAGCTCTGATCAGCGGCAGTCAAGAGACTTTCATGGAAGAGGACTCTGAAGGCCTAGACCTAGGAGAACTCGACATAATAGGACTTGAGGAGGCTTGCAGAAACCAGAATTTTGACATAATCAACCCTCATCAAATTTATAAAGAGGAAAAGGTCTTCTGAAGCGCCCATCAGCAAAAAAAACTTGGCATTCAGCCTGGCAGCCATTGGGACAGCTTCAAAATCACAAGAGAATCAAGGAAAAGAGGGCGAAAGCCGGACTGGCAGCATATCATCACCATAGGGCAAATATTGGTCGACTCAAGTCGATATCCCAAGCTTACAAGGTTCTTCAAACCTCTATCAAACAGTTCCACATGAAGTTGATCTCATGGAACATTAGAGGGCTCAATAGCCCAGGAAAGCACAAAATTCTCAAAACTATGATACAGAAAGAAAGACCAAATATTCTCTTTCTTCAAGAAACGAAATGCAACAGTGAAATTATAGGAACAATCCTATCCAAGGCTTGGCCTAACTGTAGCTCAGTAGCAGTGGATGCCTCTGGTTCTTCAGGGGGCCTTGCTATAGCCTGGGACACTCTGTCCATAGATCTTTCAAACTTTCATGCTGTGCACCACCTTATACAAGCAACTTTCCACCCCATTGGATCTAACATTCACAGGCATCTCTCCAATGTTTACTTCCCATAGGACCAGGCAGGGAAAATAGCTCTTCTACATACTATGGCGATTCTAAATTCAAACAGAACCCACCCCCTATGGATTGCTGTAGGGGACTTCAATATGATCACTAAGATGGGAGAAAGAACAGGGGGAAGACCCAGAGCAGACCCGGATAGCGCTCCCTTCAGAGATTTCATAGCCAACAGTTGGCTTATAGACATTCCCTTCTCAAATGGCACGTTCACTTGGAACAATAAGAGAACTGGAACTCAATAGATCGCTTCAAAGTTAGATCGTTTCCTCATTTCTGACAATGCCATCCATATAGGAGGGGAACTTTCGGCTTCAATCCTACTGTAGACAGGTTCGGATCATTGGCCCATTTTGCTCCATTGGCAAAATGTTGGTCTTCAATACAAAAAACCCTTCAAATTTGAAGCATTTTGGCTCTCTCATTCGTCTTTCAAAGATGTAGTCACTCATGCTTGGCAGAGTTTCACACCACCCTCTGGCTCGAAAATGTACCAATTTCAAAAAAAGCTCAAGCATCTCAAAGCATTCATCAAGAACTGGAACGCCTCCGTTTTTGGAAACATCTTTCAAGAAATCAAAATCCTCGAAAGAAAAATGGAAGAAACTCAGCAAAAAATCATAAACGGAGGAAGAACTAAAGAACTTGCTGCTCAAGAACAAGATCTTCACAAGCAACTAGAGGAGAGACGCAAGAAAGAAGAACGCCTGTGGCGGAAAAAATATAGAATAACCTGGTTAAAGGAGGGGGAGAAGAACAAAAAAAATTTCCACAGGTCAACAATACAAAGAAGAATGCAAAATCGCATTCCTCATATTACCAATCAACAAGGAGCAAAGCTGGAACAAGAAAAGGAGATCGAACAAGTTCTACTGGACCACTTTCAAAGCATACAGCAAGAGGACCATACAGTAGACAGACAGCCGGCTATCGACCAAATCTCACAGCACATTCCCAAATTAGTCACAGCTGAGCACAACGAGATGTTACTCCGCCCTGTCACTCTTCAAGAAGTCGAACTTGCATTGACCCAAACAAAGGAAGGTAAGGTGCCCGGTCCTGATGGCTTCACCTCCAATTTTTTCCACAATTTATGGGAACTTATTAAAGTAGAAGTTTGGTAGCTAGTGGAAGAATCCAGAGCTACTCACTGGCTCCTCCCCTCCTTAAATTCCACCTTCATAGCCCTGGTACCGAAAGAAGAGCGACCTAGCACTCCGGAGAAGTTCAGACCCATTGCCCTCTGCAACGTGATTTACAAAATCATATCCAAGGTCATAGCCAACAGATTAAAGCCTCTGCTTCCGCTTCTCATATCGCCAGAACAAACTGGATACATAGAAGGACGGAAAATCATGGACGGCATCATCCTCAAGCATGAAGTTATTCATTCTCTCAAAAGTTCCAAAAAGCCAGGTATGCTCCTCAAAATTGATTTATCTAAAGCATTCGATAAACTAAGCTAGCGGTATATCCAAAGAATCCTTTCAGCTTTTGGCTTTGACCGGATGTGGATAAGATGGGTTTTGTCCCTCATCTCTACACCCTTGTATTCCATTCTTGTCAATGGCATCCCCTCTATGCCGTTCAAACCTTCTAGAGGCATCAGACAAGGCGACCCTCTCTCTCCCTTCATTTTTGTCCTCATGTCCGAATGTCTCAGCAAACTCATCCATCATGCTGTCCTCACTAACCATCTACGTGGTATCTCCCTTCATGGCTCTCTCATCACTCACCAACAATTTGTTGATGACAATATGCTATTTGGGTTCCCTTTAGTCCAGGAAGCTATATCTTTGAAAAGTATCCTAAACCTCTTCTCCACAGCCTCTCGTGTGATTGTCAATGTCGCCAAATCCCAGCTTTTCTTTTTTAACACCCCTCCTTTAATCCAATCCAACATAACCCGTATTCTAGGCTTCTCTCCTACCCAGCTCCCCTCCAAATACTTAGGTGCCCCTCTTATTGCCACTGCCATCAAGCACTCCACTTGGAATCATCTACTGGAAAAACTGGAAGCCCAACTCTCCTCCTGGACTTATAGAGCTCTCAATATATCCAGTAGACTTATCCTCATCAAAGCGGTACTGCAATCCATGCCTCTTTATCTTTTCTCTGTGCTTGCAGCTCCAAAATGGGTGCTCAATCAAATCAAAAATCTGCAACGACGATTCCTTTTGGGATCTTCAGACCAAAAACGAAAATGGGCCCTGGTCAACTAGAACACGGTCTGCTCCCCTAAAGCAGCTGGGGGTCTAGGGCTCAGAAATCCCATCCACAGCAATGAAGTTATGGGGGCACGACTTTGGTGGAACTAGCTCTCAAATCCTTTCAAACCATGGGCTAAAATGTGGACAACTAAATATGCTAATAACAGACCGCCTGAAGACCTGGTCAGGCTTCATCCTGGAGGAGCTAGTTCCCTCATATGGAATGCTACCAAACAACACTTTTCTCTCATACAACAGCACAGCTTCTGGGAAATAAGAAATGGGCACACAGCCAGATTCTGGACAGACTCCTGGCAGCAACACCCTCAACTTACTGATACTCTCAGCCTCTCCAACAATGGTCGCACCAACCCCCTGGAAGAAATCAAAGTCAATCAAAGCTGGATGCATACAGCCAACAATGACTTCAGGCAATGGAAGCACCCGACCTTACTCCTACCCAATGCTCACAACAACACTCAAGAAGCTCTGCAAGAGGAACTGCAACGAAGGAAAATAAGATGCTTAGAGGAACCAGACATTCTTCGCTGGGGATACTCTCCCAAAGGTATGTTCACAACGAAGGAAGCCTTCTCTCTAATGCATCCAATCCAGCTTCTGAAAGACAGGCTTTGGCAATTTTTCTGGGCTCCAGGTACTTGGCCTAAAGTCTCCACCTTTCTCTGGTTACTTAGTCACAAAAGGATCCTTACATGGGACAACTTGCTCAAGCGTGGCTTCAGCGGCCCCTCATAATGCCCGAATTGCAAGCAGGATATGGAAACAACACAACACCTCATGCTGACTTGCCATCTTGCTCACCAACTCTGGGAAAAAATATGTTTCAGAAGTCAGCGAAGCAAGCAAAAAGGGGACCTAGCCAACATTATGCGCCTCTGGCCCCAGCGACCTTATAATAGTCCCATTCTTAACTATCTCTGGCAGATTATCCTAGGCCTCCTCTTCTGGGCTCTTTGGAAGGAACGAAACAGAAGAATCTTCAAACAACAAACAAGTCCTTTGAACATCATCTCGGACAACTTCAGCAAAAATCTCCAGGAGACCCTTGCCCTTCATCCATGGCAGGAGGAGGATTTTCCTAAACAACCGAAGGAAGCAACAATATGGAAAAATTGGCAGCTGAGGATAGAGATCTCGCCAAACACCTCCAAGCTGAAGACTCCTGGCACCCCACTCCCATGGACACCTCCGCCTCCTAGCATTTATAAACTGAACTTTGATGGTGCCTCCAAGGGGAATCCAGGCCCAACAGGCTTTGGCGGCATTCTCAGAAACTCTCAAGGGGAAACTCTTTCTATTTACTATGGCTCGATAGGCTGGGACACTAACAGCTCTGCGGAACTGGAAGGGCTCTGGCAAGGTCTAATCCTTTCACACCTGTACCATCTCTCGCCTATCATAGTGGAAGGAGATTCTCAGATTCTCATCAACATAGCTAATCAACTTCTTCAAGGCACCAGAACCACTAAAATTGCCACTAGTTGGAGAATGGCCTCTCGTCTCGACAATCTCAGCAGATGGTTGGACAACAATCAAGCCATATCCTTTGTTCACACCAAAAGAGAAGGTAATAAGGTTGCGGACCTCCTAGCCAATCTAGGATTCGAAAGCACAGACTCTCTCAATCATGGCCCTCTTCAAATTATACATGACAGGGACACACTTCAGAATTGCATCAATCTGGTGCAAAATGATCAAAATTCTCTGGATGCGGATGGTCGTTAGATACATTGGGACAACTGGCCCTGACCATTTCCCAAAGCACAAAGCGCGTGGTGGCCACATGGCCCTCCACGGCGCCATTAACTTTGCATTAATTCCGCCTGACGGTAACATTTACTCTCCCCCATGATGACAATACAACAGCCCTGGTCCGCCTGGTATTTGCATTATGGAAGCCAGTTCTATGTTCGACGAGCTCTTCGACACTTTCGCAGTTGTCTAGTCCCCCTGGGTGGTGCGTGCCTTGTCCACTGTGCTGAGCCAAGCGCTCAAAAAATCACAGGCCGGCGCTGCTCGCTCTACAGCTGCATTGAGTTTTTACCTGGTGCGCACTTCTCCAATAGTGAATTTTGCCCTGGTGCGTTCACTACTCCTCAGCATATTCCTAGCCCGTCCGTTGCTCCGACTCATCCTGGTGTGCCTCAGTTTATTCCTGGTTCATTTGCTGTGTCGACTCTTCTCCAGGCTCACGAGTCTCACGAAGCAGAGCTCGCCATGCCTCGACTCAAACAGCGCATGACAGCCCGTCGAGGAGGCACACGCGGAAGCTCGGTCGGGGAGCGCCCCTCCTCCAGCAGACATTTCTCTGAAATTCCTTCCGATTATGCCCATGGTCGACCGCCTGCCTCCCTTCCGCCTGAAGCCCCCCATCACTTCTCCACCTCCGCCCCTCAGCCCGCTGGCAGCCATTTCATTCGCCAGACCACACAGAGAGCGGAGTTGAGGTTTGATAGTGCTTTCAATCGCCCTTCCATTACGGCCTTTATCACTATAACTCTGCGTGAGGATGCCACTCTTAGCCCTCCTACCTGGACTGAATCCACTCCTGCTTCTCTCGACCCTCATCCCGCCTCTGTCGAGCCTCGGTCCACTTCTGCTGCAACGCCTCAAGAGGACTTAGCCGAGCCTTCTGTCATAGCCAATCCCCCCCTTGGTCTCTCTTCCTTGCAAGTGAAAGCAGCTGCTGAACAGGGCGCAGAGGCTCACAACAGGGAAGCTGAAGTGGAAGATCCTGAAGATGATTTCGGTTGCCCAATAGAGGAGGAACAACCCTCTCCCGCCAACTCCAACTGACTCAGCAATGACATGGCGCAGTATGGTCTTTGAACCTGTTTATTTTCTTAGCGATGCTGGTCTTCTACAATACATAGCAGATTACTGGTTTTCGTTAATGATAGTGCTAGCTTTTTGTTACTGTCTCATAACAATTATAACTATTCCACCGGTTTCCCTATACAAGGGCGGTGAGACTGCTATTACAGAGCTGGTTTCCCTATATGGGCATCTTATCTTCAGAATTATGCTTGAATTTCAAGCCCAGTTTCAGGCTAACGCAGCGGAACTAAGGCAATTTTGTACTATTATATTTACATAAATAGAATTAGCTCAATTTAGAAAAAAAAAAAAAAAAAAAAAACATTCCTTTCTCTTAGTTGGTAAGCCATATCTGGATCAAATCCATGAGGAAATTTAAGAAGTACAAAATAGGGTGTAGGCTTAAGATCAAAATGAATGGCATTATAAACACTGTTATACCTAGTGCAGTAATCCTGAACAGACTCGTTAGGAGCTCCTTTTAAAGCATAAAATTCAGATAAAATTTGCAGGGGGTTCTTTTTCTTTTCCCATTTATTTAAGAATGCTCTATGGAATGCAGCTAAATTAGCTATACTACCAGCAGCTAAATTTTTAAACCATTTCTTAACCTCTCCTGTTAAACTTTGAGCAAACAACCTCATTTGAACATCTGATTCATCTATTTCATAGATCTCACAATAATATGTTATTCTTGTAACATGTTGTTGAACAGTGTATTGTGATTGGCCATCAAATAGTGGTATATTTTTCTGATAATATTGGGGCATATCATGGAGGTTTTGAGGTAATACAAGGGGATCATACCTAGCATCCATAGCTTGAAGTTTTGCTGAACTAGGAGGTATAACAGTAATGATAGGAGCAGTGCTGGATATGGTAGCTGATGAGCTAAAAGTTGTGCTTGAAGAGCTTGGTATATATATGGAACCATTTGGAAATAAGGATGTAGTGCCTATAAAACTAGTGGATGTAGTGGATTGAGTGAATGATGGAAATAATATCCTAGGTTGTAGAGGCAACTTAGGACTAAATTTTTCTGTGGATAAACTTGCAGTGGAATCTAAAAATGAGGTGACTGCATACAAAGTTGAATATGTTGTTGGAATTATTGTTGTGTGCAATTGAGAAACTAGAGGCTTAATGTGAGATAATAAATGGGCTAATTTAATAGCTTCATCAATGTCTTTAATAAGTGTGACATTAATCCTTTCTATTTGACTTTGAGATTCAGATTTATCTAATTTTCTTTTCGCTGAAATAATATTCTGTTTTGCTGTCAAGAAAGAAGTAAAAACTGGATCTATTACAGTATCTTTTAAATTAGTTTCAGATTTAATTTTAAATAATGATTGTTCAAACTTGAAATCAAATCAATATTAGATAAGCTCACTAATTCTTTGGGTAAAGAATTAGCTTTTCTTAATTGTACTTCAGTTTCTAAATTGACAATTTGTTTTTTCTTTTTATTTTTTCCAATCTATTCTGGGTTATCTACTATAACTGCAGGCTTAGGATTCGGGTTAGACCTGGTATAGTAGGTTTTCTTAGAAGTCAGAATGACTGTTTATGAATACCCACAACCCTTTAAAGATAATCTTAAAGTAAAAATATTAAATGATAGATCTTCCTTTAAGACTAAATTTGAAACTGGATATTGGTTAGTTCCCCAGTATGGTCGCCAATATGTTATCACTCTAGTAATTTCTAAAGATTCTGGGCTTTTGATTTTTTAGTTTAAGAAAACTAGGGGTAACCACAAACCTACTTTGGAAATTTAGGATCTAGCCTTCCTAAATTTCAGAGAGGGCTCTCTCTTTATGATTTAACTTTGTTTTGTTTAATGTTTTAGGCTAGTTATGATAGAACAATTGGTTTTGGTTTTGAAATATTTGGTGGAAAATAAGATTACTTAAAGACAAATTAAAGAGGGATCCACTAGTCCATTGGGCTATGGAGTCAAAGTCTAGTAAGCAGAACTAGAAGGCAAGGCCAAAAAGATGCTAATGTATTCAGGGCAAGGTAGATAACCCTCAAAGATTTGGATAGAATGTTTTGATGAAATGGCTTGTTTCAGGATAAAGGGCAATGAAGGATCATTTGATCCGGAAAAAGAGGAATGAGGCAGGGGTCAAACGAGACTAGGAGAAATTAAGAATTCCTAATTTCGGAAATCAACATAAAACATTTAAATGATTAAGTAGTCAAGACAATGCTTTTTTACACTAGTCCTGAAGTAATACTCCTAATTATTCATTAAGATTGAACAACATATATGAAATGTATGTAACTCATAAAATGAAACAATGACAAAAAGAAAGTACTTTACTCTTCAAATTATCGCATGAATCCTGAATTATGAAGTCCAATTGGCTATTTTCCAGACTGCTGCTTTGAAATCAACACATGTGAGCCTCCAACGTACTAGAAAAATGTCTATAATGTTCTTAGAAATTTTATTCCACACTAAACACTTCACAAACTGAAGTATTTATACAAATGTTTATTACAAATATCCTAGAGAGACCTAGGAATAGTTCTAGGAAATATAAAATATCTTTACACATTAAGAGGGATAGTTGCTTAACAACTTTAGCAAGCTGTCCTCTTATCTAGAAAATATAGAACTAATATTATCTAACAAAAACTGTTTGTTGAATAGCTGTCCATGCTTGCTGGCACATTGAAAAATATCTTTTGGAAGATGACTTAACTGATACTCTTTCCACTTATACTCTGTAACGCTGTACTTCATCTCTAATGTTCTTACAAGCTGCTTGTTTATCATTTTACTGCTGTAAAAATAAGTCTTCAATATACTGGAGAACAACTTTCCTTGTTGGAGAGCCCTGTGGCAGTGGCTTGTTGACCTGTTCTTTGGCATGATCTCTTATCTTTTTGTCATATTCTTTTTGGTCCATTAACTTCTCATTGAAGACATGTATATCTGGAATGCCAGCTTGTCTTAGCATAGTGTACTTTGTTAGAAACTTAGTAATAGAAAAATTCATGGCATCACATTTTTCTTTCAAATTGTTCATAAGAGTTTTCTTTGTCAGTACTTTCTTGATTTGCAATATAGTCTCTGTCTTGTCCTATATCTTCAATTTTTCTAGCTGTGTCCTATTTTTACTGTTTAAGAAAGTCATTAGCTTTAATGCCTGTGCTGGTTTGTCTACTTATTCTTCTGTTGTCTTTTGCATTTCCACTTGTGCTGCTAGAAGGAGGTCTCTCTGTTCATATATTATCTGGATTGATGGGCACTGAAGATGTATAGCCTCAATTATATTGGTCCATAAGTAATTTCTTATATAAGAAATTTGTGCAGTGAAACTTAAATCTCTTTGAAGGCTTTTGATTTGCTCTTCAAGTCTCTTCGCCTTTTGCTCATAATTGTTGGCATTAATTAATGTTTCTTTTTAGATACTTCCATATTCTGAATGATCTTTTTCAAACTGTTAATTTCATTATTTTTCAGAGACATTTCCTCCATTGCTTTGACTATCTACCCTGCATCATTTGTCTGCCGTACCTGTGATGTTGAGGATTCTGTATTGGAGGTAGTAGCTGATTGCACTGACACTGCAGTTGCCAGTGGCTCTTTTGGTGCTAAATTTTCTCCCAATGTAGAAGGAATAGTAGCTGTGATAATAGGTATGACCGTAGGAATGGTGGAAGTATCAGTTTCCTTTAACAATTTAGTTTTATTTCATAAGTATATCCATTTGACTTTCCATATCTTTGATTTGGGCAGTTAGCTTTACGATCAATTGCGTCATATCCTCTTTTGCTTTCTGTTCTTGAATTATCTCCTTACTCTGTGGGTGCTCACTTTGAGGAAGTTTTAACTGTTTCCTTAAAGCTGCAATATCATCATTTTTCTTCTTGATCAATATTTCAGCAGCTTGCACATTTGATGGGTCAACTCCTATTTGTAAAATCAAATCTTCTAAGGCCTTGATCCTTAAATATTTGGCATATAAAGAGCCTTTGTCAAGTTTCATTTAGTTGCATGTTGATAATGGTATTTTGCAAATTTGTCACACTCATGGATTTTGTCACCATAGTAGAATATAGAATTTTAGAGGTATGTCTATAGAATTCTATTTGATCAACTTCATGGACCTTTTCAGTATCTACTTCAAATTCAACTTTTTTGTAGTCAGCTACTGTTTTTGGAGTTGAAGTAGTTGGTTGTAAATATGCCATGATAATTTTATTTGAGGAGTAATAAAATGTTGTAAGCAACCTGTTCTGATTTCCTGGCTTCTGTTTGAGAAATTGAGAATAAATCTCACCTTTGATTTCCTCATTCCTTTGTTTGATCTGCTTATATCTTTCTTTGATGTCCAAATCTTTTTATTCTGCTGTTTGAGAAGAAGAAGCTTCTATATTAACCTGCTTTTCAATCATCTGAGTGTCTGATTCTTTACCTGCTGCTTGTTCAATTTATATCTCTGTTAAAGTCTCTTTAATTATCTCAGTAGCTTCATCATTGCTGACTTCTGTTTCATTGGTATCTTCAACCTTAATAATTTTCTCTTTCCCTATGGAACCAAATCTGAGCCTTTTGTTGTAGATGATCTTGAACTTAGTATCTGAAGTAGTTTCTGCTGTGAAGGCTCCCTCATCTCTGCCTCTTTTGTTTTAAGATTCTGGTTGTTTAGAAGTTACCACAACAAGTGTGGTATCCATTTTCTTTGTTGGTTGTTCATTTGCTGTTGCATCTGCCATTGTATTTTCTGCCCATTCTATCTGATTGGAAAACTTTTCAATATCAGGCTTTGGCTCATGTATGAAAGGGGGTAGTTTATTTTTAACCCTTATACTGCTGAGAAGACCTTGAGGGTCATAATTCCAAGGGAAACTCACTTGAAATTTCAGCTCTGACAATCTTCTTTCTATCTCCTTATCAACATCTTTATTATTCACTATGAAAGGACCAATTTGATTTTTTAATTTGAACTGGGTCTTCTTTTTGGAAGCCATGAAATTGATAGCATCAACATTCAAAACCTGTCTCAAATACTCTAAAGCAAAGACTCTGATAGTCAAAAACTTAGGTAATTTTTATGGGAGCAGATTGGTTCCAAAGATTCGCAATTCAATGTGTTTCTCATACAAGTACCAATCTCCCATTTTTCATTCCTTTAACAATTGTAATATCCTTTTCATTTCTTCACTTACTCTAGGCTGTTCTGATTTATGTAGCAAATTCATAGCTTGCCTGATGAAAAAATATGTGAAATCTGTGTAGCTATATTCACTTCCTTCTTTTCTCAACAGTGATGTCCAAAAGACAACTGATAGAGGCTGGCCCTCTACATTCATTTTCTCTAATGCTATTGGAAAGTGATCAGCTTGTGAGAATAAGAACAAGTGAAATAAATAGGAAGAATATCTGAATACCCCTTCAGTGGGTAACTTTGTCAATTGATAATGGATGGAATCAACTATAAACCTAGAAAAGTCAAAGATCACAGCAGGAGGTTGACCAGGGGACAAAGTAGACAAAAACCCAAGGATGGACTCATAAGTAAAATCATAAGTGAAATAGCCCAATATGAAGGATAACATAGAAATTACATGCCTAGAACCCTCTGGAAACTTGGAAGTGGAATAGGGAGGATTCAGCTTTGGAATATCCACATGACTAGGCATGAAGTTCTGAAAAATCACGAATCTCTTAGAGAAATCCAATCCCAAATATAATTGTGTTAATGCTTCAATGGATAGGGGAACTGCCCTAGGGTCAAACTGAATTTGTAACATTTCATTAATAGACTCTTTAGTGATAGAAAATAAAATCTCCCTATCAACATTCACAATTGCTCTTTGGTCTGGAACATAGTACTTCTGACACAATCTTACCAGGTATTAACCAGGATGTGTTAGTGGGACTACATATTTGGGTAAATTTGTATCCCAGAGAGGCATTTCTTCTTTGTCTAAGAACTTTTCATGACACCAATTGTGAACTTTTCATAAGTTAAATTCTACCACTGGGTCTACAATTTTATAATCTACATCAACCAAGGGGATGATTTTTTTAGTAGACACTGGTGGCTGAAGAGGATTAACAGTCACAGTGGTCTTTGCAGTGATTGCAGGAGTATATTTTGGGGCTTTTACTGTAGAAATTTGAATAATTTGCTGAATTATTCACCGATATTATCCTGATTACACACTATTTAAGCTTCATGCATAATACATAACCTCTTCTACAATTGATCATCAATATGCGGAAATAGAAAGCAGTCGCATGCGCTCATTAAAACATAATCAAGCACACATATCAACACAGGATGTAATGGGGAAAGAAATATATGAAAACCCCCAACTATCTGTATATTATAACGATAGAGAACATGTAACAATACATAGCACAAAGCTCTCGCAGCTCTCAGCACTATATCAATGCT
The DNA here is from genome assembly GCA_034641835.2 of Pinus albicaulis. NCBI lineage: Eukaryota > Viridiplantae > Streptophyta > Pinopsida > Pinales > Pinaceae > Pinus > Pinus albicaulis. The sequence continues at coordinate 1,513,643,559 of CM076578.1, read as the reverse complement.
ACACACAAAACTAGTTATGAAGATGTACTAGTCACAGGTTCAAATCTCCTCCACAAGTCTGCCTGCCTCTACTGCGCAATCCAAGTGAGTAATGAATGAGATCCAAGTTTGAATCCCACTAGCTCCAACTGCGCAATCCTCATTGGCAATCTCCATCAATGTGTGTGCAAATC
>CM076578.1:1513515168-1513643286 GCA_034641835.2 Pinus albicaulis | reverse complement strand
AACACCTTCTTTAACCAATTGATAAATCTCAAACAAAAGGGTTCGGTGGTGGAGCACATTGAGGACTTCCAAAAATTGAATATAACGGTAACAGATATTCCAAAGTAACACAGGATTGATTTCTTCATAGCGACTTTAAAGGATAACATCCAACATGAAGTTCACGTTTGGGAACCTAATTCATTAGAAAAGGCATTCAGGTTGGAAAGAAAAATTGAATGTAAAATTATGGCAACAAGGAAGCCTACTACTCACATATATAAAGATGGAAGTGTTGCTACTCCTAGACTTCCACAACCCACAAGGTTGACACCATAACAATTGGAAGAAAAAAGAGCAAAAGGGCTTTGCGACAGTTGTGATAGCAAATACACTAAAGGTCATAAGTGTGCTGAGAAGAAATTATTTTACATAGATTGTGAAGAGGAAGAAGAAAATGAATAAGAATCTTCAAAAGAAGAGGATATACACCAGGAACCAACCCTAGAAGAGGAAGAAATGAGTCCGACCATATCATGTAATGCATTGGCAGGAATTGCCACTACTCAAACTCTCAAGATAGAAGGACATATCAAGAAGAAAAAGGTAATAGTGTTGATTGATTCGGGTAGTACCCACAATTTTATTCATTGTAAGGTAGCCAACTAATTGAATTGTTTCCTATAACCAACACCAGAATGTCAAGTGATGGTTGCAAATGGAGGAACTATAAATTGCTCTGGAAAATTCCATAAGATCAAGCTAACCATGGGGGAATATTTATTGAATATTCCAATGATTTCCATTCCAATGGGAGGTGATGATGTTGTACTAGGAGTACAATGGTTACAATCTTTGGGGACAGTAGCTTTTAATTTTCAAGAAATTTTCTTGAAATTTTTTTCAAAAGGAAAGGAAGTTGAATTATGGGGTATCGCAGGGAATATGGGAAAGATAATAAGCTCTAATGTCATGACAAAGCTTCTGAAGAAAGAAAAACGAGGTGTAATTGCACAATTATGCTCACTAGAAGTTTCAACATCAAAATCATCTATTTCTGCAAATCTCCAAAAATTATTGGACAATCATTCCAAGGTGTTTGAAACTCCTAAAGGACTCCCACCTATTTTCGATCATGATCATGATATTCATTTTATTCCAGAAAGTGTTCCTCCTAACTTCAGGCCTTATGGATATCCTTATGTCCAAAAGAGCGAAATTGAACGTATGATTGCAGAAATGTTAGAGGCTGGTATAATTCAACCTAGTCAAATTTCTTTCTCTGCTCCAGTAGTATTGGTGCACAAGAAGGATGGATCATGGTGCATGTGTCTGGATTATAGGGAGCTCAATAAGATCACCATTAAAGATAAATTTCTCATTCCTGTGATTGATGAATTATTGGATGAATTACATGGAGCAATTTATTTTACCAAGTTGGATCTTCATTCAGGATATCATCAAATTAGAATGAAGACTGAAGATATTCCGTAAAAAACATTTCAAACTCATGAGGGTCATTATGAATTTGTTGTCATGCCTTTTGGCCTTACCAATGCACCTTCTACATTTCAAGGGTTGATGAATTCCGTTTTCAAACCCTTCCTTAGAAAATTTATGCTAGTATTTTTTGATGATATACTAATATACATCAGGTCTTGGAAGGATCATGTTCAACATGTTGAAAGGGTGCTCAAACTATTATAGGAGAAACAATTATATGCAAAAACATCCAAATGTTTCTTTGGAGTACAAGAGGTGGAATATCTGGGTCATATTGTATCTCACGAGAGTGTTAAGGTAGACCCTAACAAAATTAAATCCATTAAGAAATGGAAAGTCCCCACAACCATAAAGCAGTTGCGAGGATTTCTCAAGTTAACGGTGTATTATCGCAAGTTTGTTAAGAATGTTAGAAAACATGCATTTCTTACTAGGTGAAAAATGGGCTTATGATCCACACAAGGTAATCTCTAATAGAAGAGTTGAAAATGGTTATACTAATTTTGTTCACGAAAGTAAGCCTGAAGTAAAAAAGTTAGCTAAAAAAGGTTTTGTAGACTCTAATAGTACCAACATTCAGACTCCAATCATTTTTGAAAGGTTAAGAAAAATAAGCAAAGAGAAAGTTGTTGATTCTGGAGATGAAGAACAAAGAGTTGAGAAAAGAGTTAGGTTAACTGAAGAAATACCAAGCACCCAACCTGGTTTCCTTATTCAATTAGGAGATACTCAAAATGCACCAGCTTTACTATCAATACATGGAGTTGTTCATGATCAAGTTCCTTTAATCAAGAAAGTCTTTGCTCAAATTGCGGAAAAGAATCAAAAGATTAAAGCCAGTATGGAGGCTCAAGCTAAGTATTATATTACTCCTGACCAAACCAGATTGTTGACTGATATGGACTTACAAAGGGATCAGTTGAAGATTTATTTCTCTCACCCATCTGAAATGACAGTAGGGTCATCCAACAGTTTTAAAACTGTGAATTTAACTGTTGGTGTTAAGAAGATCCCTTTACTTGACAAAGTTAATTTTCATATGTAGACAAGTCAATTGATTGTTAATGGCCTAACTAAAACAAGTGCAGTTTCTCATAAGGTAGAGAATATGTTGGGAAAAGTGATTAAACAACTAAAATTAGAGAAAGTTAATTCTAGGGCTCTTTCGACTCAGAGTGAAGAGTTGAAGAAGATAATTGTAAAGATTGGAGTGGACCCCAATGATAAATCAACTTTACAAAATTTATTACAAAGTGTTGAGTCAGAAATTAATGTTTTTAAAAAGAAGTTAAAGTTACCTAATAGAGAGAATTGAATGGAAGGAGAGGTAGCAGAGGTACAGAATGAAAAATAAAGTATTTTACAGAAGTTGTTGCATAAAGAGGAAGATATTTCTAAATTAAAGGCGGCAGTACTTAATTTGCAATGTCAAATTGCATCTCATTCTTGCACCATAACCATGTCATCTGGAACTAATGATCCAACAACAATATTTTCCTAGTTGAGCACAGAGTTAAATGTGGTAGAGATTGATCTTAAGAAAACTCAGAGTGATCTTGACACGTTGATGAAGATAATGCATGCCAAAGAAGGGTAAGTCAATAAGTATAAATCAAATTTCTAGACAACTTATGATGAAATCAATAATCTTAAAGAAAAAATGAAAGGAAGCGTGTCTTTGATTCAAGTGAAGGATATTGTGTGGAATGAAATCATTGATGTCATCAAAACAGTTTGGGAATCCATGATTATGGTATCAGAGGAAAAAAGCATCGTCAGAGATTTACAGGAACTTATTCTGACAGGAGTTTCTTAACAGAGCTTTATGGGCAAAGAAATTTATTGATTTTATCAATTATAAGATATATCATGAGCTAGAGGAACATGAAATAAAAGATATAACATTGTGTGTTTTGGAGATAAATAAGTCGATTGTGACTAAAGGCTTGCAGGAAGTCAGCGGAGAAGAAATTGATAGAAATCAAACAAGATATAAACAAATTTGACAATGTGTTTGACCAAAATACTAGAGTGGGGTTTCCATCATGCTAGGATCTGTAAGGTAGTCTTCTATCTTGGGATTCATATGAGCCTTTATTAGTAATATCAAAGAGAAAGATTGACAATACCCATGAAAAAATTGCAATCTTAAAAGGAACTACAATTGTCAAATTCTTACACATGCATTTTCAATTGTTATGGATGGTTAAAACTTTGTTTACAGAAAGGCCCACTTTTAACAAGATCACTGCTTTCAGGTTAGAATATCACAATTTGGTCAATTTTCTTAAAATAAAAATTGAAATATGGAAAACGTACAGAGCATGGATGACTGATTCACTGGGTGACACATCAACCCTCTGAAGGACACATCAGCGAATCAGGGAAACACAGTGACAACCATTCAAATCCAGATCCATCAAATAGGTTGAAACTTTATGTTTTATTTATCTTTCTTCGTTAAAGATCGATATTATAATGAAGTCTTTAAATGCAATGTAATAGTTAGTTTACACAATTTTAGGTAGTTTGAGTAGTTACAAGAAGTTCCAGCAGTTACAAACTTCTTTTGTATGTATTTAAACAAATGAGGAAGAAAGAGGAGGGTTTTGAGTTTTGGACCTCTGGTTGAATACAAATTTTGTACTTACTTTTCTGAAATATTTGTTAGTCATCAGTATTTTTCACTTGTTGGTGATGACTAGTTCTGATAGCCAAGTTTTCTAGCAACTGATCCAAAATTTGTCATATTTTCCAGCTGGGAAAACACCCATAAACTTTTTTTCCTTCTTACCTTTCAGTCCGCCCATGACGAGATGAAACCCCATTATCAAACCCTATCCAACTTCAGCTATACTAGTCTGCCCATCAGCTCTAAAGAGACAATCCAAATCTATTAAAACAGTCTCCCCTAAGTTAGGAAGTGTCGCTTTAAGGCATTTCTCCCTTGGCAAACTATCCAAGAGCCAAAAACCTCCATATGCTATAGACCAGTCATAACAGACCTTCCTACTCTACTAATGAAGTGGGTCACAGCCCTAAGTCGCGCCACTAATACACCCTTAAGTCTCAGCAATACATAGACCATAATCTCAAGCTGATTTTAGGTGTTTTTACAGTGTTTTGATGGATCTTTCAAAGACAGAAACATACCAGCATCTTAGAAGACAATTTCTGACTCCACATGAGAAGACAACTACTTCTCAATGCGATCTTGAGCCTGGGATGCAGCTACAGAGCAAAGAGTTTTTCATCAAGCTCATGCGACCACATTCAAGGCCTGAAAGGACAATTAAAGGAAAAACAACACTGTCAAGGGGCTGACAATATTAAAGACCAAAGAACCTCCTTCATTTACAAGTAGAGGGTTAAAAGTGCCTCCTTCATCTATAAGCAGAGGCCGATGGTCAAAGTATGACTTGAAGAGTTGCATCTGACTGTAAGGCAAACTTGTCTTTAATAAACAGTGAAACAGTGAATAGGGTTTTCTGAAGAAAAACGATGATTGCAAGCAGAGGTGAAAACAGTAATGTTTTCAAAAAAAATTTCTTGCCATCATACATAAGAGGAACCCTTGTCAAGCATGCTCATCAAATATCATTATACATATCGCCAAGTAAAGGGCCTCCTTCATTCATAAGTAGAGGGCCAGGGCATTGACTGTTTTCAAGGTTTGATTGATCAAAGATGAGTGCTAAGAAACAGTAAAGAATAACTGAAACAAAGAAACAAGGTAAGAGACCAAAAGGAAAACAGGGGTACCACTGCAATCCAAGGAGGTCAAGCTTATCCCTCAACAAGGTTTCTGTCAAAAGACAGTCTGCAGCTCCAACAAAACAGAATTTGAAGAGTGGTTGATGAGGTAGGTCATGGCACAAGTCAATGATGATAATTATTTTTCAAAGGGTACTCTTTCTTCCTATTCATGAGGGAATTTCTTTCAAATAGCTCATCACAGTGGATACAAAGGGATAGTAAAATTTTCATGGTTGTTGAATCATGATACCTCTGCCACAGTAAAATTAGGGTTAAGGAGCACCCGAGCATTTCGGTTCAAAGTGTGTTTCTGACAAAATGGAGATGAAATTTACAAACGTGAGAGAGGTTTTTGTCCCTCATAGGTTTAATAAGAAAAAAATCCTTCAGTTTCTACATAGGTATCATGTTTTGTGAGAAATGTGAAAAATACAGATGTCACGGGAAAATTTCTGCACCAGGATTCATCATTTTTACCAGTGATGGGACAGTCAGATTTTGAGCAACAAAATGGACTCCAAATGAAAAAATTAAACTTTTTCTGGAAATTATACTTCCATAGCTTTCCGACGAGCCATCTCGGGCCAAATTCCGACAACAGGAAGGCATCCAAAAGTAGCCTGCAATCAACACTATGTTTTTCTGCACCAGCATTCACCATTTTTTGACCAGTGATGGGACAGTCCGTTTTTGAACACCCAAATGGAAAAAAAATGAAACAAATCAATAATATTTGGAAATCATACTTCCATAGCTTTCCAACGAGCCGTCTCGGGCCCAATTCCAACACCGGGAAGGCATCCAAAAGTGGCTTACAAAAAGCACTATGCATTTCTGCACCGGGATTCACCAGTTTTGACTAGTTTTAAGAGAATGAATTTTTGAACAATCAAATGGACTCCAAATGAAAAAATTCAAGTTTTTTATGGAAATTAGACTTCCACAAATTTCCAACGAGCCATCTCACGCCCAATTATGACACCGAGAAGGCCTTCAAAATGGGCTGCAAAGTTGCGCGACGCATTTGAAAAGCTGCGCGGCGCGCTCAAGCAGAAAGTTTCCAAAGGAATGCACTGATGCACGGCGCGCCTGTAGCAACGCGCAGTGCGCCTGTAGCATCAGTGAAAAACTCACTTAAAAACCTTAAAAAAATCTTTTGAGAGCTGTTCAATCAATCAAAAAGGGCCCTTAAGCTTTTTTAAGGTATTCTTCTCACTCCATTGCCCAAGCACAGTAATCAATTGACTGTTTGTTTTTCGTTTGACCAAAACTTGTTGTTTGGCATAAAGGAGGACAAGACAGTGATTTATTGGAGGAGGAAAGTTATTTGTTTAGAGGCTTTTTGAATGTTTGAAAGGCTGTTTAGAGACAGTAAAAGGAAGAAACATATCTTTTTTTTTAAACATACCATGTTTTTCATGATCAAAGAAACAATGACTTCAAATAAGTCCCTTTTTGTTTCAAATAAACATAGAGAAATAGTGAATAAGAGATGAGGGTTTTTTCAGTTTAAAAAGAGGTCTTTTTGTGATATGAAATAGTCAAATATTTTCACAAACCTCTAGAAGAAAAACAGAGTTTGTAAATGTCCTTCAAAACAGTTTGAAAAGATATCTTAACAGTGGTTTCAAAGCACCCCTTGTTTGCTAAATCAACAGTGAGAAACAATGGTTAGGAGATGAGGCTTTGTCAAAATTGTGAAGATAACCCTACTGTGGTAAAAAAAAATTAAACTCTGTCAGCTATATGGTGGAGAAAACAGTGCTTGGGAGGTTTGATCTTTTGGTTTAAAACTTAAGAGTTGCTGTAGTTTTATGTTTGCCCAGCACTGACATAGTAAAAATGGTGGGTTTTTTGATGCCAAGGACTTTATAAACTGCCCTCAAACAGTGTTAAAATGTGGAGATAGTGTTTTAAGGGAAAAAACACAGTGTTTGAAAAGTGAAGAAGTAGGCCTAATTTCGTGAATAGTGATCATTGAAAAGGTGTTTTTGTCACTGTCAAAGGTCATCTCTATATGGTGAAAAGCAAAGTCAGAGCTGCCTCTTTATCCATAAAACAAACTTTAGGGTGTGAAGCTGTTGTTACATTTGAAGGTGTTTTGCCAAAATCTGTGTGAGAAAATAGTGATTACAAGAGTAGTGCTTTGGTTAAGAGGAGTTTATTGTTGTTTGAAAGCTACAGGTCTTTTGAGCTCACACCAAACACCATAAGCTCTGTTATCTTATCCCATAACACAGTAACCTTTGACTGTGTAGATGCACTTTGTTTGACTGTGTAATGGTGTTGAATTTATCTGTTGATGGGCATGCATACCAAAAGAGAGCATTGTTTTGGTTTAAAAAGTCTTCACTGTTTAAACTCCTACAGATCTTTGAGCTCACACCAAACTTTGCAAGTTCTGCCACTTTATCTTATACACACAGTAACCTTTGACTTTGTAGATACACTTTGTGATTGACTGTCTTCATGTTGTTGAATCCACTGGTGGAGTGGCTTACAAAGAAGGGAGCAGGGTTTTGAAATTAAGAAGACTATGGTTTTTGCCTTTGTCTGAAATACAAGGTTATACTGTTGTCCTCAAAATACCAAAAGGCAAGGTGACCTTACCAATAAACACAGAAAACATCACTTTGATTGTGTATCTTTATTGACTGTGCTTTTGTTCCTGAAGTTAACTTGTTGAGTTGCATACCAAGTGGAAAGGTATTGTTTTGAAGGGACAGGAGTCTTATACCAAAGGAGACATTTTCCACAACACTCAAAACCATTGTTGCCTTATCAAACAGTGAGTTGACAGGTTGAGACAATTTGGTTTTTCATAAGCACATCCAAGTCAAGATGCCTCCCAAGCAGTGATAGAAGGGTAATGGCTTGTTGAATGTTTATAAAGGGCTAGGAGACAGCTAAAGGGAAGCGCCCGGAACGGAAAGAGAAGAAAGACACATCAGGACTTGAGATTTTGGCCACCGCTTCAGAGCATGTTGCTAAGGACCCTTGAGGGTCATACACACCGATTTTGGGCAAATTTTGACATACTTTGGTTTTTTGGCAATTTTGAGTTTTCGGTCAAAACTCATGAAATTCGCCATTTCATTTTGGGGATTCGTCAAAGGAGGATAATGGTATCATTGGATGCCATAATTTCAGGATCATACTCTCAGCGATTTTCAGGAAATTTGGAGATCATTTGCTTCCCCGAAATGGCGAAAAATGCTCGCTTTTTTCATACTCTGCCCGGTCTATCAACAAACTGTAATTTTTGGTTTTTTACACACAGGTGCAGTTTTGGAGGACTTCTACGCATCAGATTGGGAAAATTTTAGTTTCTTCAGAAGGTAGACACTCAGGGCTTTCCAACGAGCTATCATGAGCCTCATTTTGACATCGGGAAGGCTGCCAAATGTTTCCGGCAAGTCAGGGGACCTTTTGCTGATGTAAATTTTGAATATTTTTGTAATTTTTGAACCTTTAAAAACTGATATTTCCTCATGTGCGTTTAGCTATTTTTACACATGAGAAGTTATGAAAAGTCAATTAAATTCTCTTTTTTAGTATTTTTTAGATATTTTATGAGATATTTTTGTGCCTTGGGCTTTGCAAAGCCTCAAGGACAAGATTAGATATTTTGATTAGGCCAATAGGATGACAAGTTGAACCATGAGGTTTTCATCACTTAAGCCTATATATTCCAAAGGCTTTCATTGTAAAACAAGGCTGAACTTGAGAAGAGAAGCAATATATGGTCATATAAGCTTTGGAAGAAATACTTGTCTTATGCTTTTGGATTGCCTCTTGGATGCTCTTGGATGAATGAAGAAGGACTGTTGTTGGATTCCATGACTTGGTAGAATGGTATAGTGTCTCTTGCTTTGTTGTTATCTTCTAGTTTTCATTCATGAATACATGTTTCTTTCTTGCTATAGATCAGTAGAGAACAAATTTGAGATATGCCCATGGAGGCACCTCAAATTTCCTGTTTCTTCATAGCTTCTTTGTTTTCTTCTTCATAAGTAACATTAAAGAATTCTTGACTGCTCTTTAATACTTAGGATATTGTTGCTTGTTTCATTCATGGTTTTATACATGCTAAGTATGACTTACGGCACGCCCTGCTTACCTATGGCTAGTTATAGTTCCATCCATGAAATTTCTCTTTGACTGATTAGATTATCATCTTGTTGAACCAAGGAGGCCTAGTTCCGATCTAGCCCTTTGCCTAAAACTATGCGAATCTTGTTGTTCAAAGTGCCCAATGACTTGAAGTACTATGTTTAGGTGTTCCGGCATAGTAAGTTAAGTTGTTTGTCTTCCTTAAGTGTTTTCCCCAAAGTCTGATAGCCATTTCTCAAAGTTAGAGGGTCATATACTTCTATGCATGGCTTGAATGTTTATTTCTATGTATTGATTAGCTTGTAGTTACATTTTGCATGATTAATGGTTTGCCCTACCATGTTTATGTTGTCTATTAAACTAGTTATGCTTGAAACTATTTGTTTTTCACAAACTTGACGTCTATTTACTCCATTTTTCCCAGAGATCCTTTCTACCTTGAATCAAATCGGCCCTTCAACAGCCTTGTATCGTCATCTAATAGCTTTCTTGACCTTTTGACCCCATAGCCCAGTTAATCTAACATCTTGTTACCTATTTTATATCTTTGATCAGTTTCATCCCTCATAACTTAAAAAACCAAAATAAAAAACTTACTTCATAACTAGCCTAAAATCAAAACACAATAAGCAAACACACAGATATCCCTTACACATATAGAGAGAACCCTCTCTGAATCCAGGAAGGCTAGGTCCTCGGGCTCCAAAGCTTGGTTTGATGTTACACTATCATTTGGTTTGCCAATCAACCAAATCACGGGACCCTAACAAGATTAATGAATGAAGATCAAGTTTCTTGCATATGTTGATGGTGATTTGTTTTTCCAGTATCATTTTGTGTTTATTCTTCTTTGAATGAAGTGAAGTAAAGTAGTTTTTGGTCTCTTTATTACATCTATGAGTAAGAGCTAAATAACATTAATATGCACTCCTTCACTCCAACGATTCTTCATATATAAAGTTCTTTTGAAATTTAAGGTGATAGATTCTGTATTTCAGCATATTATTTTGAGTTTCTTCTATAGTTCTTCCTTTCACTCAGATATCAACAGTTAATTGCATTGTGAAGTCTTTCATTATATCATATTATTAAGGGTATTAAAGAATTAATTTCCAAATGAATTAAACAAATACCATATAATATTATAAGTTTTTTGATATATATTTCTAAAAATGTCTTAAGCACTGATTCCTTACCATAGCCAAGGGATTGTCTCTTAAGATACAACAGTTTTTGGCGTTGTTGTCGGGGACGAAGAAACGAATTTTATTTTCCCTAGGTTTTTCACATTATTTCCTCTGGTTGTTCAGTGAGGAGGAAATAGTTGGTTGTGTTTTCATTCTTATAATTTTGGCTTTCAAAAGGCCTCACACGAGGTCTGATACCTCACAGTAAAAAGTCCCTACTTTTCCAGATATGGAAAGATTGGTTTCTAAAAAGGCCCAGAAACCTAAAACCCCTCCAACACCTAGTCCTACATTGTCTGCTCCGGGTAGTAGTTCTCATAACCTTTGGTTTGAAGATACATCTAAAGTGCTTCCTTTCTTGGAAAAAGATTCACCTTTCACACCTAATCATTTTCAAGAAACTAAGTTGGAAGAACATTCCTTTGAGTCTATTTCCTTTACTTTTATAGAAGCTCAACAAGTTTTTTCCTGTGCCATTATTCATCAACCCACTCCCATATCAATTTTATCTCTTCCTTCATTCACTTTCACAATAGGTTCATCAAATTCATCCACCCAAGGAGCATTTAATCAAGGTGTAAACATGGAAGCACCAACTTTCCTGGTGAATAGATATGCACCACTTAACCTTCCACAACCAATGATTTCCATGCCTCAAGAATATCTTAAATTACTTCCTCACTGGAGAAGATGAAGTAACTGTAGAACAACATTTACTTTTAAGTCCCTATATTAATAGTGTAATCCCTTATTATGTTAGTGTATCCCCCCTTATTGTTATTGTTGTACCCTTGTAACCCCTGTATTGTTATTATTGTACCCTTACATTATTATTGTTAGGTCGGCTAGGGTTACATTGTGGCCCCACTAGGATTACATTGTGGCCCCATGGACTCTTATATATAGAAAGGAGGTTTTTTCATTTGTATCATCCAAGAATTGTTCATTCATGTAATGTATTGGAGGTTTCCCCCTTGAAGTGGCTTATTTATAAGGTGTTGATATCTCTTTTCTTCTATTTTTGCAGTTGGTTTCACAACATTTGGTATCAAAGCTTTTGATTCTAGGTTTCACTGCTCCAAACAGGTCATCGTAGAATTTTCGCTATAAATTTTTTCTACGAAGTTTAAGAAGCCAAAAAATTTAGAGTACGAATCCAAAATCTTGAGGAATATCGTTGCAACATTTGTGAGCTTGGTTCACAATATTTTCAGAGATATGATCTATGGAAGTTAGGGATTTTTGCAGGCTCCTAAATTTAACCTAAACAGGTCATCGCGGAATTTTTGCTATAACTTTTTTTCTACGAAGATTCAAAAGTGGAAATTTTTAGAGAGCGAAGCTGACATCCTAAGAAATATCGTCACAAAATTTTAGAGCTTGGTTTGCAATATTTTTGGAGATATGATCTATGGAAGTTAGATATTTTTTAGGCTCCCGAATTTCATCTCAAAGAGGTGATCGTGGGAAAATATTCATAACTCTCTCTCTGAGCATCGGATTTAAAAATTTGCTTGAAGTAAACGGACTGCAGTTTCCTGTCTATCAATTTCAAAGCCAAAGGAGAAAACAGGGACACGTGGCAAGTCATACAAGTTTGCTCTACTGAACTAGTCCAAAATTAGGTCATTGTGGGAGATTGAACATAACTTTGTCTTGAAGAATCCAAATCAGGTCAGACCTATGTCATGTGAAAGAGGATTAATAGGGATACCTTAGGGCCAATTTTCAGATATTGAAGATCTGAAATCACAGAGATAATTCAGTTTCAATATTGAGCTCCTAAAAAGCAAGAAAAAGGTGTGTATTTGGTTTTTAAAATTGCATAACGTTTGTTTGAAAAAGAATTTTGAAGTGATTCCAAGGGCATATTTTAGAATATTTATCAGTATTAGGTTCTATAATGCCTCCAAAAAATGTTTCCATACCCATTAAGCCCTCAAAAAGCTATACTATGATGCATGAAGAGGAAGAATTGCAGTATGAGATATCAAAATTACAGTACCAAGTGCAACAAATTTCGATCTTACGAAGAGAAACCAAAGATGACATAGATGCTTTAAAAGCAGAAATGGAGGCTAAGTTGGATGGTTTGAAGGATAAAATAATAGCTAATATGGATGATAAATTAGTGGAATATCACATCAAGCATCAACAACAAGTTCTCCAACTCTCAAAGGAAAACCTAACTTTGGTGTAGATCGGAAGATAAACATCACATCGAAAGAATTTCTGAAGCAGTCACAGAAAAAATAACTCGAAAATTACGATAATTTTCAAAGTATCTCAGCATGTGGAAGAACTTTCTTGTAGAAGATTCCACATGGGAGGATGATAATTTTATACAGAAGCATCAATAAATAATCAAGCGTTGAGGACAACACTTGTTTGAAGGAGAGGGGCATGTTAAGTCCCTATATTAATAGTGTAGTCTCTTATTATGTTAGTGTATCCCCCCTTATTAATATTGTTGTACTCCTGTAACCCCCATATTTTTATTATTGTTCCCTTACATTATTATTGTTAGGCTAGCTAGGGTTACATTGTGGCCCCACTAGGATTACATTGTGGCCCCATGGACTCCTATATATAGAAAGGAGGTTTTTTCATTTGTATCATCCAAGAATTGTTCATTCATATAATGTATTGGAGGTTTCCCCCTCGAAGTGGCTTATTTCGAAGGCGTTGATATCTCTTTTCTTCTATTTTTGGAGTTGGTTTCACAACATTTACCCTTGTTTCGCAATTTCGCTGAAAATTTGAATGTAGAACATCTTGATGTTGTAATGAGACTTTTTGTTCAGTCCCTAAATGGAGAGGATAGAAAATGATTCAAAGGTTTACCAAATGGTTCCATTAATACATGGGAAGAGTTAGAAATCAATTCACTCAGAGATGGGAAGAGAAGGGAGATCATGGTTATTCATTAACAAAATTTAATGCAATAAAAAGAAAACCTAATGAGAATATTTCTGATTTTGTCAATAGATTCAATACATTGTACAATAGTTTACCTGTAGATATGAAGCCCCCTCTTGTTGGAGCAAAGGTATTTTTTGCTGGGGCTTTTAAAGCTTATTTCAGTTTTACACTTAGAGAGAGGAGATCCCCTACTCTTGAGAAAATACAGACAGAAGCTTTAGAAATTGAAGCCAATATGTGTGCAGCTGGAAAGATAAAAGAAAAGCAGTCAGTTCAAGAGAAGGGAAAAGAAAAAGAAGAATCACCACAAGATCAAAGAATTTATAACATGAAAAAGGTGATAAAAAAATTATCCAACAAATTAGTAAATATGGAATTGGAAAGTAAAAACTCCCAAAGACCGGTACAACAAAATAGAGGAGGATTTAATCCTCAATTCAGAAAACAACCCCTGCAAATTTTTCAGAGGGAAAGAGGAGATCAAGATCATGTTCAAGCACCACTATATATAGAAGTAGCACCTAAAAAATCAGTAGAAGATGACCAAAAAGAAGCTGAAGATCAAATTTCTGCTATATACACAAGAGAAGATGATGAAGAGGAAGACTGTGAGGGAGAATATGTTGAACCTGGAGTATCTTTTGATCAAGATGAGATGGATGAATATTGTAGGCAATTTACAGATTTTATGCAAGAAATTTACATAAAAAGTATGATTTAAGGTCTAGAAAGAGATCTAGAGTGCAAGATAATGAAGGTAAATAACAAGATTCTATTCCTTATCCAATGGAAACTCCACAACAAAGAACTGAGCAAAACAAGCAGATATAGGGAAGCAACCTGTAAATCCAGTAGATAGAACATAAGTGAAACAAGTTGAATCTTCCCAAAACAAATATACTGATACTAATATTTTGGAGAAGGTTGTTCATGTGCCTGAACAGAATTTTAATCCTAGAAAAAATGAAGAAGAACCTGAAAAGAATAATAAACAAATTCAAGTTTTCAATCTATCAAAGGAGTTGGAGAAGGTCAAGATTCAAGTGCCTCTTCTTGAATCAACTAAGACACTAGGTTATAAAAAATAAATTTCAAAATTCATTAATCTCTCACAGATTGAAGATATAGGTGATACTGTCAATCTGCAAGAAGAAAAACCAGTAGTCACTTTTGGTCCTCATGTGGAAGATGTAGATTCTTCAGTTCCTCCATTTTACATTTCATTATTGCTTCATGATTTTATTCTTCATAACTGTATGTTGGACTCAGGAGCCTCTTATAAAGTCATGCCACTATTTGTCATGAAGGAGTTAAATTTATAATTTTACTAAACCATACAGGGACCTATACTCAATTGATTCTAAAAGGGTGAAATGTGTTGGGTTAATTAAGGACATGGTAGTGTCTTTGGCACAGATTCCAGCAAAAAGTATTGTTATGGACGTAGTGGTTGCTGACATTCCAGCCAGACTTAGAATGCTCTTGTCAAGATCTTGGGGAGAATTTAGGAGGAGTTTTAAAATTAGATTTCACTTATGCTATCATTCCTGCTTTCAATCGGGAAGAAAGCAGATTGTACATAGAAACAAGGTTTGTGAAAACCACTACAAAGAAGTGTTACACAGCAATTTGTCACCGTCCCTGCAATTCCCCATCTCGCACATTGGAGGGCTCATTCCGTGACCTGTGAGCAGTGACATAACTTGAAAAAAAATTCATGGCATTCCCCTAAACATGTACTTTCATTGCCCTGAAGACAACTCCTTGAGAAAAACCCTAAAAATAGCTCTTTTTGCATTGGCGCGGGTACACAGTTCAACCCTCGCGCCAAGGGGGAAAATCCTCCAAAGAGGGCGTGCCAATTGGCGCTCTGTCTCAGAGCCGCACCCACGCCAGGCTTAATAAAGGGTGTTTTTAAAAAATAAATGGTGGAAGATTGACCCCAACCAATTCCTAAACTGGTCTCTAATTTGGGTTGGGAGGTTGGCTTCGAATTTCCATGTAGAGAAAGTAGTTTTCCACCTCTCATGGAAGCTTCCTTGAGGATAGGGCCAATCCCATAATTGTAGGGATCCCAACTCTCCTTCCTCCATCTATATAAGCTTGCCATTTTCCTTTGCAAGCTAATCTCCAAGAGCCTTCATAGCATAAAGATTGCTGCAATAGTCCTCATAGTGTCAAATCTACAGCAAGGAGATTGATGATTGAAGAGATGCTTGTCCCCATTCCCGACAAGCTTTGCGAGACGTATTCCGCTGACGACCCGCCAAAGGAAGACTTCAGCATCAGAGCCAGGTTGTATCATCCTTTGTTTCATTAATGATAAGCGACTACGATTATAGTTCCACTTGTATTGTTCATGTTCTACGATTATGAGTTGTGTCCTCCCTGACTGACACATAGTTGCAAATATTTGGTTTTACGCTTGTATGTTCGTCGTGTTTCTTGTGTGCAGGTGTTTGACCGTGCCAAGTGGGAGAATTGTGACCCGTCGGAGCAAGGGATCGGGAGCATTATCCTCTCCGCAAAGACAATAGCGTTGGACACAAGGTAATCCTCGTATCGTGCCTTGGTTATTGCATTTAGGAGCTTGCGTTGTAGCGTGTTTGATTGTTGCTAGACCCATTCTGGGCTAGTAGGGATCGCCTCTTTCCGCAGAGGGGATGTACCTCTTTAACAAATTGGCGACTCCGCTGGGGAGTTAGCTTGTTGTTTGATTTATAAACTATGGATGAAGCCTGTAGTTAGCCAGATAGCCTTCGAAACACTCTTTCTCTGCATTAGCGAAGTAGATCAATGCTGCTTCAGTCAATCTCCAGTTTAGTTTATGAACTAAACACTTGGAGTATTGTCTTGCCTTTCGGTTGTTTCTCGACTTTGCTTGCTTGATCAGCTCTTTTGGCTAGTTCTTTTTGTGAGTTTGGCTTTTGGTTTGGGCTTTACCATCACTAGTTTGCTTCTTGGGTTGCTTATTTTTTATTTTTCATTGGTAAACTTGGCTGGTGCACTTTTCAGTTTGACAGTCGCACCCACTGGCACATGTTGTCAGTGTATTACTCGTGCCAATCTCATTCTGGCGCTAGTTTCAGCCTTACAGTTGTGCCAATCCTGTAAGGTAGTAGGGTTTACTCTGTTTTGAGCTCTCTGAGACTGATCTGGGTGTTTGGTCTTCTTTTTTCGACTTCAAGAGTGTTATGGAGCCTTGTTTGACTGACTATGACCTTCTTCCTTTGGTGGTTTTCCTATTTCCATCGATTCTACATTTTAGCCCTATGGCATCTAGGTGCTATTGTGCGTCGAGCCTCCCTGGGAAGTTTTGGGTTTCTGTCTGTTCGGTCAGCTTTGTGATTGCTTCTCCGCACTCGTTTGGTGGTTGTCTATTTTTTCATTAGGTTATTTGAGTGACTGGATTCCTCTTCATTCAAATTCCACTTTGTCCCGTTTTAGGCCTAGATTACATGGTTCAATTGAGTCTTTGGGTGTCTTTTTATTTGAGGGACTTTTTATCGATTTGATATCTTATTGCGTGCTTGCATTGAGTGAAATTTGATTGTTTCTCTCTTTTTCTTTTTCTTCTCAAATTGATTTTCTCATTAGTTTTCATTTTTTTTAGTGCATTTTGCTCATAAACATTGAAAATACTAAAAGAAATCTCTTTTTCTTTGGATTAGTTAATGTGAATTAGATCTTTTTGGCATTATTGGTGATTAGTAACATTGAACGAAAAGATTTTAGTTTCCATTAGCTGCATTAGAGGTGTCATTGGTTGCTTTCTGGTCATTTTGTTCTTATATGAAAATCTCTTAACTCTCTCATAATTAGCTTTCATCGAATGAAATGACATACTGTGGCATGTAGTGTGCATTTAGGAGATTTTAAGATATTACATTCGTTAGGGCCTGAAAACTTAATCATAATTAAAGATAAACATTAAAATTAATTCAATTTACACTAAGGCAGCATTGAAACATTAACGAAATATTTAGAGGTCTACGCTAGAGACGTGTTCCGGTGTCTTTAAACCTAGTAGCTGTCGTTCGCCTCTTGGATTTAGATAGCGCTAGTACGGACTTGTGCTCCTCGTACCGTCGACTATATAAAGGGAGACCCCACTAGGTTTCTATCCTTTATCCATAGGAAGCTGAGTCTGCAGCCCTATATCTGTGATACACCGGACACAGCATTCAGGGAGATTGCCTGCACTTACGTTAAGTCCTTGGTTGATTTCTTTTTCATTTTGAAACCAAGGTGTATATTCCAGTTCACGGTTATTTGGTACACCCTTTGCCTAGTATTCCTGAGCAGTCATTTTGATCTTATCTAACTCTTTAAATTTGAAAAGATCACCAAGCACTTTTCCTTTCACGTTTTCTTCAAAATTGAAAGAGATAGAGTCATATTTCATCCGTTTCTCGACTCTTAAAACATGAAACGGTGAAGTTTCTAAGTTTCAATGTCGTAAAATAAATCACCCACAATCACACGCCCTGTTAGATCTCGCTTGTTGGCTGTTTGATTGTGTGCCTTGAGTCTTTTTCAACCCGTGTGTGTGTTTGATCTTTTTCTCTTGTCATTTCTACCACAGTGGCAGAACCCTCAGTTTCGTCTACTAGTAGTCCATATATGGACGATACATCAGAGGTTTCTCAATCCTCCGCTGAACCTCAGTAGCCCATTGTTTCCGAGTTTCCCGATGGGGGACCAGTTTTGTATGAGCTTCCCTTTGGAGGACCAGTTGAGTTCAATTGGCCCTTATCCGACCCTTGGTCTAGATTTGGAGTAGGGGAACATTTCCCTCCTCTTACATTAGGTTCTCCTTTTTTAGCTTCTGTTATTCCTCCTAGTCCTCGCCGTCTGTTATGAGATTTAGCGGAAGGTTAAAATATGAGTGAATCCAGGCATTCTGCTAGTTAGGAAATCCCCACGTCTGGTGAATATTACCAGCTATTTCCAGAAGTAACTCGAAATTTATTTCCAGAAGACAACGTTGAACCATATGTTATGTCTTCCCCTGGTCCCTCACTACCAGCAGGGTATAGATCCTTAGGTCATATTATCACTGTCGCTGCCTCTATGGGGGTATCAGATCCTTCTACGAGGCCAGTTTTTCCCTCATTGGGGATGTTCCCTAAGACACCTATCACGTCATCCCCTCAGGTCACTTCTATACCCGTGAAGCCCACTGTTTGTGTGGCTGCATCTACACCTGTTGTTACTACTCAGTCCGTAAGGACCACATCGCTTCCTGAAGACATCTATATAGCTTCTGCTATGCCGGAGAACATTTCTCCTGAGGAGTATCGATTGTCTCTACAACAATCAAACCCCGAGGTCGGAAAATCCTCTCAAGATCCCAACCGCTCATATTTTTAGCACTATGCACAAGATGGTACACCCGTGTACATCTTTCCATATCAATACGGTGAGCACGGGAACCCTTTGCATTTACCCGCTCCTAAGGCTCAACTTCATGCTCAGGGCTTACCGTCTAACCAGGCTAGGCAGCCTTATAACCCGCAAGGACAACCTTTTGAAGGCCAACCTTCGGGCCAACCTGGCTATCATTATGACCCGCAAGGTTGCCCTACGGGCCAGCAAGGGCCATTATACGGTCTGAAAGGACATTTTTACAACCCTTTAGGTCAACTCGTGCAGCCTCTTCCTGGAGTCCAACCAGGACAAGCTCAAGGACTCACAGGTCAACCGGGGTACCAACCCGGGCCAGTATACGGTCCTGGGGCGAAATTCCAACCATCCCAACCCATGCAACGACAGTATCCTATTGCTCCAAATGTTTCACATCAACTAGGACCATCTTATGGTCGTACTCCAGTTCAAACCGGTTATCAGCCGCCACCCGGCTCTATTCCTCCACCAGGCCAACCGGTCCATCCGGTACAACCCGGTGTTCCACCACCAGGCCAACTAGCCGATCCAGTACAACCTGGTGCTCCACAACAGCCAGGTCAACCTACACAGCCAGCACAACCTGTTTATCTGGGTCAACCTGTTCAACCAGGTTAGCCCGTTCATCCGGGTCAACATGTTCAACCAGGGTAGCCCGTTCAGCCAGGTTAGCCTGTCCAACCGGGCCAGCCTCCAAACTCTGTCGACCCTGCCCAACAGCCGGTTTACTCGATGCCGTAACCGAATCAACCAGTGCACCCTAATTATCAGGCTCAGCAGGGTCCCACTTATCAGCAGCCCGCTCAACCTCAAGGCGGTTACTACCCTCACGGTCAATCTCGACTGACTTATAATCCGCCCCAAGGTTCCCATTATTAAACTAAACAACCCGGCTACACCTATACTCAGCAGCCAAATCCACAGACTGCTCAAACGGGGCCGACTTACAATCAGGGTCCATACTCTGGTTATCAAGCCCCGTACACTGGTTACCAGCAACCGAATCAGGCTCGTTACCAGCAACCAAATCAAGCTGGTTATACACCTTATAGCCCCTACGGTCAGAATCCTACTGTACAGAACCCATGGGGGCAAGGATATTCTCAACCAGCATGGAGTATAGGTACCGGTCCTTATCGAGGGCCCAACATGGCATTCAATCCGCAATTTCTGTTCTTGGCTACCTTGGACTTACCAGACGTTTCTAAATTAACCAATGATCTGATTCTTCATAATCCTTATTGGCCTCCGGTTCCGACCAAGGTGCCCGGCGACTACCCAAAATTTGAAGGTAAAGCTGGAGAAGACCCCCAAGCCCATGTAATGACTTACCATATTTGGTGCTCGTCCAATTCTTGGGTCGATGATTCAATTCGTCTACGTCTCTTCCAGTGCACTCTTACCAGTGCTGCCACTAAGTGGTATATTGAATTACCCCGTGGCATCTTTCAAGATTTCAATACTTTAGCAATGGCCTTTCTGACTCACTTCCAGTTACCGGTTCGCTATCAAGCTAGGACGCATCTCCTGACTTCACTGAAGTAGGATAAAGCCACCCACATATCTGATCACATTCATGAGTGGCGACGTCGTCATAGGTTGATCAAGTTTGACATACTTGATCAACTACTAGCTCATTGGTTCACAACATCCTTCGTTAACAAAATCGCGCAAGATATTGCTATGGGGGCATGTGTGACTGAAGAACAGGCCATTGCGTGTGCCCAGTATCTTGATCTCGTATACTCTCAGTCTGGCACGCTTTATGATATTTTGACTGATGCTCCATGCCCAGGAACCTCTAAAGCTCTGCCTACCCTAGCGGTCGATGGTGTTATTGGTTCCGTGTCTCAAAATACTTGGAAATCCTCGAATGGGAAGCAGAAGTCTAATTCGTCCAGTAATTCCACTCTTCCCGCCCCTCCAAATTCTAGAAAAACTGCAGAGGTTAATGTCGTTCAGGCCAATCCTACGGAAAAAGCCTCCAAAGGGAAAAATAAGGCCAAAGGCAAATGCAAACCCGACGCCCCAAAGTCAGAGTCTTCTAAACCTCGGACTGAGGATGGTTCTCAACGTAAACCGAAGTACCCCTACCTTATTTGTGAAGGAGATCATTATACTAAGGATTTTCCACGACGATCTGAAATTAGTCAACTTCTCAAAGGCTCCAAAAGGACTACGGCAGTTCTAAAAGAACCGTTCCTGTCTCAGCATACCCAGATGGTTGAACAACTGTCACCATCTGCACCGTTTGGGTCCCAGGTATTTATGATGAATGGTACTACACCTGTCTCTGTTGCTATGTGTTCGAAGGATTATGTTGGACCACGTGAGGCAGCTGGAAAGGAAGTTATGGATGGCCCACCTCCTCCACCTGTCTCTGGCTCTTTGGAAATTAAGAAGCCTACCGCTAAACCTGTTGTGAAGCCGCCTTCTAAAGGTGTTCTACGAAGGTCTTCCTACAATCCGAATGCCCGTGCCGCTCAACACTACAGTATTGTTGAGGATTTGGCACAGGCGCCTTCTGCCATGTCTGCATTGGAAGTTCTTCAAAGTTGTCCTCCACAACGGAAAGCTCTTTTATCTGCAATCGGTGGAATTGATCCCGCCGATTCTAGTCTTCTCACCTTCGACTTAGAAAATTTTACCCCACTACTTCCACATCAAATCGCTGTTGTTATTCAAGTCAGGATCAACGGTCTTAACATCCATATGGCTGTTGTGGATGAAGGTGCTTCTACCTGTCTCATGTCGTCCGTCTGCTGGAAGGCCATTGGCTCTCCAGCTCTTTCATCGTCTCCCAATGCCTTAGAGGCATTTGATGGTCGGGAATCCAAACCCCTGGGTGTTCTCAAGAGTTTTCCGATTACATTACAAGGGAAGGCAGTCAACGTAGAGGTATAAGTAGTTGATGCCAAGCTTAACTACAACCTGCTTCTCGGACGCAGTTGGAATCATGCCATGCTATTTGTGACATCCACCCTCTTTCGACTTATCAAATTCCATCATGAGGGAAAAATCATTACTGTGGATCAGTTGTCTTTCTTCACCTCTACCTCCGAGAACAACGTTCCTTACGTGGATAAGATCCCAAATCCCCCCAACAGTGTAGGACCTGGTCTCTTCAAGGACCCCGTCCTCATGGTTATTTTTCCCACGCAACCACCACACACCGTTCAAGTAAATATGATCTCTAGGTCTGACGACCTATGGATCATCCTTTCACCTGAACATGTGACTTATTTTCTAGAATAGATGCCCTTAACTCCAATAGAGATTAATTACTACGAAATTGTTGCCGCATCCGATCCTCCCCCTCCTCAACATGCTCACTTGAGCATGGATTTAGATATCTATTCTCAATCCCCCTGGCTCGGTGAGGCCGACTTGCCTGATCCTCTTAAAGAGATTTTCCCTTCTGACGAAGCCATTGTTGAAACAATGTCTCATGAGGAGCTACCTTGGAGCAATACACATCATCGTTCCTCCTTTATGCCCAGTCTGGGGGCAATGTCCGAGCGTGATGTATCTGATCATCTCTCTCCCGAACCTCCTCCGTTGAGCTCACCGGAGCACAGTTCCTTCTCTTGTGCCAAGCTCCTAAAATAATGAAACAAGAAGCTATGAGGAAAGTTATTTTACGTGTGTCAACCTCGTTAAAATAATGAAACACGAGCTTGTTCAATTCGAGTTTTGATAGATTCAATTCAAATATCTTATGTTTTCAACCTTCACTCCATTTCCTATGGACTGAAGCTTGGGGGGAATGTACCTCGAATTGAGACACCATGCTAGGGGCATGCTCGTCTTCCTCAAGCATAGTTTGTGTTTTAAGCTTGCATAAAAATAAAACTCATTTCCAAGCATAGTTTGCATGTGTTTTTCCATGTGTGCTTTTAAGCTTGTATAAAAATAAAATGTGTGATTAGATACATTATGTGAACTTTTTCATTGGGTCATTTGTTATGCAACTGATGCATTAAAATAAAATTGTATTAGACATTTGCATAGCATATAAAAACATCATCACATGTAAAAAAGATCCATCCAGAAATAGGTATGTGTATATATATATATATATATATATATATCTGTGTGTGTGTGTGTGTGTGTGTCGAAATTTTTACATAGTGTGCATCACATAAAATCAAAAAATATAGATGTTCGTCTTAATACAGCCAGAGACGAGACGTCTCTCCAAAAATATGCATATGAAAATCCCTAATGTATAACCTGCATGGTGCTCATGATAACAAGTCACTGCGCGCACTAAGCGTCTCAGTAGTCGGTGGAGGTGACTGGGTACCCCCACAGTATGTCGCTAGTATGCTAGCGGAACATTTGCTAGCCGTGCATAGTCCGGGATCCCCCGGGCAATGCCCTCCAGGTTCTGAATCAGTTCACCTCCTTCGCCACCCTCAGCCTGAGGGTCATGTTTAGCATGGGTTCTCTGCGCAATGGGAAACATGCCCGCAGGCCTCTCTTGGCCGACATCTGCATATGCATTACAATTATTATTAGAACAGATATGTATTACCAAAAAAATCATAAATACAAAAAAATCAAAAAGAGTATCATACCCAACTCTTCATCCCAATCCTCCCCCTCCAGGAGCGGAAGATCGGGATCTCTGGTGAAATCGGTCCTGGCATAGGGCCAATCTTCGACCACGATCACCTGCCGCTGCAACCACCCAAAAAACATCAGCCTCCAGGACATCTGTTGGCCTCCTCCTGATCTAGGCATAAGTGCTACCCAGGGAGCCATCCTTAGCTCTCATGGTACCAGCTCAGAAACTATGGCCCCTTGGCCATGGAAGATAGGTAGTCATTCCAGGATGAACGATACCAAAATGGAACCATGGCCAAACTTCTTTAGTTTGACTTGCTTGCATCTTGTCAGCTGCCTCTTGATATTGGTTGTCACCGTTGTAGCCCAATCGAATAGTGTAGGACTCATACACTCAGAGGCTAGTATGATTTGGGCTTTGGTTGCCTCATGTGGTGCCTACGATCCTGCAGCCCGCATAATGGTGTGTAGCAGTACTCTGAGTGCTAGATCCTGGACAGTGTGGATGTCCACCTCCCCGCTTCCTGATCCGATTCATGCCCCTGGGCACACCCTCGCCATTACTTGCTCCATATTTTCACCAGAAGGTCTGCTACCTGTCAAGATAGGTACTGGGCCTCTGCACGACAACCCGGTGATGAAATATACGTCAGAAACCTCAAGTTCCAACACTTGGTCCCGAAGTTTAAAGACTTCTTCGTTTTCGTCCCATATGCTGACCAAGTATTGTAGCAGCTTAGGTTGAGCTCGTAAACATGGAGTAAGAAAGAATTTCTTGAGTCCAAAATTCTTCAGTACATTCATACAAACTTCATTCTCCATAGCCATTTCATCTTCCTCTCCATTTTCCCTTTCCTTCCATTCAATAACCATTGTGCTCGGTTACCTGCATCAACATGATCAAAAAACCCTGTTAGATCTCTGTCATGCCTGAAAATCCATATGGATGGCTCACTCTTTAGAAATTTAAAGCGGAAAATTATGTCGCGCCAGTTGGCGCGACCCCTTTGTGAGCAAAATTCCATTGGCGCAGGTTCGTTCCCGATACCCGCGCCAATGGCGGAGCCCTCAAATTTTAAAAATTCCCCTTCAGACATCGACTGTGCAATGGGAACTCATAAAAAATGGATTAAAATGGAGCTGAAAGGAATGCCTTTTACCTGGAACAAATGAGGAGATGAATGACATCCCGGATTAGTCACAATCGCCGCCGCAAGTTTGCACACAAACAGACCACTGTTGCTCTCCAAGTAAGGTTTTATAACCATTTGAGACCTATTTATAACTTTTCAAGTCAAATTTAGGTTTTAAATGTCATTTTTTCTCAATATTTTAATACATTTTGTCGGAAATTGATTTTACACTGCTTTTTTGTGCAGCGACAGGTTTTTACACAACTTGGGCAGTGAAACGAGTTGTATTTTATACTTTTTCGAACTCGGTAAAAACACGAAAAAGTCATTTTCGAGCCATCTTTCAGCTCTTTTCTGACTCTCTAAACATGAAAATATTGTCAAGTCCCTTTTCATTTCGATCTCGTTAAAATGGAAACGAAACGACTTCTACCCAGTATACATTTACCCCTTTTTCGGGATGGGATAGATTATTTACGAAAAAGGAATACCCTAGCCTATCGCAACTAGGAGGTTTTCTCAGATATTGTTTTCTACCTTTTCGGGTCTGAGGAACTATTTACAAAAAGGGACCATTGGAGTTTACTTTTCCACTGTCTTTTCAAACTCTCTAAATATGAAAATATGCCGAGTTCTTCCTTTGTCAGACTCGTTAAACCCTGATGACATCGGATTCAGTCGTAATGGTGCTATTCGAGTTCCTCCTTCCTAGGGCTCATTAAATGTACTAGGATGGAATTATATAGTAAGAATATGGTATCCTCTTCAAGCTTGTGTAAAAATAAAGAGGTACTCGCCAAAAATGGTTCGGAAAATGGAACCAAGTCATTGTCGTGTCGGCAGTATGTCGCTCTTGAACATTGCACTTGTCTGCGTTCATGTCGAGTTGGAGATATCTCATCTCATTTTCACTTGCCTCCATGGGTTTGGGTGATCCATTTTGACCTCTCATATGCTCTTTGCCTCGTCATCATGACCTCTGATCTTTTGATGTCAAATACTTCCAAATCCACAGTCATGTCGTTTATATGTTCAAGAGAAGTTGACCTCTGCAAGTACCAACCTTCCTCTGATTCTTGTCTGATCGTGATTCACAAAGACATTATGTTCCTATGTCTCACGTTGATGATGTGTGAAACACTATGGCCCACCTTTGATCAAGGTCACTTCCTGTCAACTTCAGCTCATCATCCAGGAAGCTGATCTAGAGACTCCTTTCTGGTACCTTGGAGCCTACATGCCTCAATGGCAGGTTCTTTGTGTTCGACGTGAGTTTTTCATCATTGCCCTCCGATCGAGTGATTCTACGGGTGTTCGATGCTAGCTAATTGATTCACATGCCATAGATTGTACCTATAGTACCTTGAGGACCATTGTCATTATTGGTGTTACCTCTTGCATCTGTTAACAACTTTCATCATTGTTTGGTAATTAGGCGATGTTCTTGCATGTTCGACTTCAGCTCACTTATTTGCATGCTTGAACTTGTGCTTTGTTCGGGTCGAGATGGAGCGCAAGACCCTGGATTCCTGTCTGTTATAATCCAGGCTGCGATTTTGTGGATTATTATTATTAGTTACATGACTCAGTGATTGGCTAGCTGCGACCATACCTGAGTCTATTTATCTATCCTTACTGGATGGCTGCGTCCATGCCTTGGATCTGAATTATTTTATACTCTGTTATGGATGGCTACGCCCATACCACATATATATCATGTATCTGAGATATCAGTTGTACTTCTCTACGCAGGTTTTCCGACAGCGGTGTTTTCTATTGGACACGTTCTCGTAAATCATTTCACCCCTCTCTCTCTTTCGGGCCTCATGATTTAGGGGGCATCTGTTACACAAAAATTTGTCACTGTTCCTGCAATTCCCCATCCCGCACATTGGAGGGCTCATTCTGTGACCTGTGAGCAGTGAAATAACTTGAAAACACTTTCATCGCATTCCCCTGAACATGTACTTTCATTTCCGTGCACACAACTCCTTGTGAAAAACCCTAAAAATAGACCTTTTTGCATTGGTGCGGGTACACAGTTCAGCCCTTATGCCAAGGGGAAAAATCCTCCAAAGAGGGCGCGCCAATTGGCGCTCTGTCTCAGAGCCGCACCCACGCCAGGCTTAATAAAGTGTGCTTTTTAAAAATAAATGGCAGAAGATTGACCCCAACCAATTCCTAAACTGGTATCTAATTTGAGTTGGGAGGTTGGCTTCGAATCTCCATGTAGATGAAGTAGTTTTCCACCTCTCATGGAAGCTTCCTTGAGGATAGGGCCAATCCCATGATTGTAGGGATCCCAAATCCCCTTCCACCATCTATATAAGCTTGCCATTTCCCTTTGCAAGCTAATCTCCAAGAGCCTTCATAGCCAAAAGAATGCTGCAAGAGCTTTGATAGTCCTCATAGTGCCAAATCTATAGCAAGGAGATTGATGATCGAAGAGAGAGGCTTGTCCCCATTCCCGACAAGCTTTGCGAGACGTATTTCGCTGACGACCCACCAAAGGAAGACTTCAGCATCAGAGCCAGGTTGTATCATCCTTTGTTTCATTAATGATAAGTGACTACGATTATAGTTCCACTTGTATTGTTCATGTTTTACGATCATGAGTTGTGTCCTCTCTGACTGACACATAATTGCAATTATATGGTTTTACGCTCAAATGTCCATTGTGTTTCTTGTACGTGCAGGTGTTCAATTGCATCAAGTGGTGGAATTGTGACCTGTCGGAGCAAGGGATCGAGAGCACCATCCTCTCTGCAACAACAACATCGTTGGACCTAAGGTAGGCCTTCTATCGCGCTTTGGTTTTGCAATTAGGAGCTTGCATTGTAGCGTGTTTGATTGTTGCTAGACACATTCTGTGCTAGTAGGGATCACCTCTGTCTGCAGAGGGGATTTACCTCTTTAACAAATTTTTCACACAACAATTTGTCACTGTCCCTGCAATTCCCCATCCCGCACATTGGAGGGCTCAACCCAATGTGATTTATTTAAGATGTAACCCATTATGTAAATTAGGATAACAGAATTTCTATGTTAGTAGATTTTTTGAATATTATTATTTTCCTGCCAAGTAGGCATAATCTAATAGAGACTTTTCCCATTAGGGACATATCAATGACATCTATATTTTTGCTATAAGAGTTTCATCATTAGCATAGAATTTTAGCTCTATTTACCTATTTTGGTTTTCTATAATGTATCCCAGTTGGTTTCATGATATGATAATGTCTATAGATAGGGTTTCATTATCCACCTTGTATTGGCCAAATGTACATATTCATATCAGTCTTTCATTTCTATTTGCTTACTTCTTCAATGCTGTGAAACTTTCTATCTCATGTATTTAATTCATACAACAAGAATTATTCACTCAGTTCAGATTTTCCTTTTTAAAACAAAATGATTACAGTTCATCTACATGCACTTCAATAAGGTATCTCCACAATGTTAGTATTGTGCTTAATCACTATAAGCTCCTCTAATTTCATAGCTGGTTCCTCATCTTCAAATTCTCTTTTCCTATTTCATACAAAATTTGATTTATACTTCTACATAAACACATTAAAGTTATACTATAATGATTTATGGGAGTAGTATAAATCTTCATATTTAAACCATTAGCAGGTTTAGAACTTCTGGATGATTTTCACCATAAATCCTATTCCTACAACTATACAAAATTGAGAGGATTAAGTTCTTCTAAACAGTTATGTTAAATGTACGGGATATCAATTTCAGAATTTTTGAAGTACAGTAACACCTATAGTAATTAACCATACTTCATAATAATAAGTAAATCTCAATCATTCATAAAAATTGTGAGCATACCACTCCTGCAAATGACTAGTCCTCCCAACCTTACAGTTCCTTTATCCCCAAAACTCACCCCTGAGCTGAGATCATCTCCTAGAACAGACCAACCCCAATCTGTTCTGGAGTAGCTAATTTAAGCTTATGCTCCCCAAAGCCTGTTTCTAATTCTACGTCCATAATTACAGGATGCTTTTATTCCTATTTGCCTAGGCTTCCCTTATTTAAGGACTTTTAAAGCTGCTTTCTGCTTTTCTTGCTTTTTACCTCTTCCCTACTACTCTCCACCTCATTGGGGAATCTAGATTTTTCCTCAAAAATATAAATTAGAAATAAATTCTTTCAAGGATTTTTGAAATATTTTTGGGGAAAGTCTTAGCCTCTTTCCATACCTCATAGATTTCGCAAGTGATCTCAAAATTATCATTTGGTCAATATGCACAGAAATAATTTATTTATTTCTCACAATTAAATAATTAATTACATCCACACCATAATTATCCATTGGGGTCCACCCCCTTTGGATTTAAGTTCAGATGTCTAACTTGAAAAACATGAAACTAGGGGTGTTAAATATTCCCCCTCTGAAAACAAACACCGTCATCGGTGTTATCAACTAATTACTAGAGTTCATTTTGAAAATAGATATGGATATTTTTCGATCATCTCAGCTTGTCTTTCCCATGTAGCTTCTTCAGCAGTAAAGTGCTTCCACTGCACCTTTACTCTTGCTACTGTTCGGTTTCTCAATTCAATTTCTTCCCGCTCCAATATTTGAAGCGGCTCTAGAAGGAACTCCCCTTCTAGTTCCACCTGTATCACATTCCAATCAACAATGGGAGAAGCATCATGCACATATATTTTTAATAACAAAACATGAAACACATCATGCACTTTAACATGGGGCGGTAAGGCCAGTTTATAAGCCACTGGTCCCACCCTTTATAACACTTCAAAAGGCCCACAATATCTAGGAGTTGATTTTTCACAACTTCTAGCATAAAGTGTGCTCTTTTTGGGTTTAATATGCAGATACAGATGATCACCCACTTTGAACTCTTGATGCACCCTCTTCTTATCAGCATATTTTTTCTGTCGATCTTGTGCTGTCATGATGTTTCTTTGCAATTTTTTGACAATTATTTTGATTTCTTGTAAAGTATCTGGCCCTAATACTAGCTTGTCTTCCGGTTGGCCCCAATTTAAAGGAGTGCGACACTTTCTTCCATAGAGTGCTTCAAATGGACTCATTTTGATGGAAGATTGATCGCTGTTGTAGTAAGAAAATTCAGCTAAATGCAAGTAATCTTCCCATTTTGATGGCCTATCCATCACATACATTCTCAGCATATCCTCCCAAGATCTGATTTGTTCTCTCGGTTTGACCATCCGTCTGAGGGTGATAGGCAGTACTAAAATTCAATTTAGTGCCCATGCCCCCAAACAAACCTTTCCAAAAGGCGGCTATGAACTTGGCATCCCTATCTAAAATAATCATTTTTGGGACCCCATGTAGCCTTACTATTTCTTTAGGAACACATCTGCTACTTGGGCTGTCCCAAAAGTATATTTTACAGGGACGAAGTGTGCAGATTTTGTTAAGGTGTCTACCACTACCATCACTGATTCATGCTGGTACTTGGTTCTGGGTAACCCAGTTATGAAATCTATAGAAACAGTGTTCCATTTCAATTCTGCAATTGGCAAGGGATTTAAAAGACCAGTTGGGTGCTGATGCTCCACTTTAACTAGTTGACATTCCATACATCTAGCTAAATATTCTGCTACATCTTTTTTCATTCCTGGCGAAAACAATTTCTTTTTCAAAGTTGTTAGCATTTTATGATATCCAGGATGTCCTGAATATGTCTGTTTATGATATTCATCTAGGATCTCTTTTTTCACAGACTCTACATTGGGGATATAAAATCTATTTTTATAGCAGATCAGCCCTTTTTGATTTCGGGTGTATTTAGCCATTTCTTTCTTTAACATTTTCACGTGTAGATTCTCATAGTTTGGATCTTGATCTGCTACCTTTTTAACTATTTCTTCTAAATCAAAACTAGCACTATCCCCAATGCTTCTTATGTTTTGGCAAGCATTTCTGCTTAACGCATCAGCAATTTTGTTTTCTTTCACTTTGATATGTTTGATGTCCATATCAAATTCACTCAAAAAAAATATCCATATGGCTTGTCAAGCATTCAAATCAGTTTAGGAAAAGAAATATTTGAGACTAATATGATCAGTCATCAATATGAATTTTTTTCCAAGAAGATACTGTCGCCACATCTTCAAGGCATGAATTATAGCAGCCAATTCCAAATCATATACACTGCAGTTCTGTTCATGATTCTTAAGTTTCCTAGACTCATATGCAATAATAGAATTTTCCTACAACAGAACTCCTCCCAATCCCTCTCTACATGCATCAGTGCATACAACGAACTCTTTGTTAGGATCTGTAATTTTCAGTATAGGGGTTGTAGTGAGTTTTAGTTTTAGTTGTTCAAAGCTTTTTTGGCATTTTTCAGTCCACTCAAATTTGGTTCCTTTTCTCTGTAATGGAGTTATGGGATATTCTATTGCAGAAAATCTTTCGACAAACATTCTATAATAACCTGTAATCCCCATAAATGACCTTACTGCTGAAACATCAATAGGCACCGACCATTCTCTAATAGCCTTTATTTTCTCAGGGTCTACTGCCAATCCCTGTTTAGAAATAATATTCCCCAAATATGGAATCTTATCTTTATAGAATTCACATTTACTGAATTTGGCATATAACTGGTTTTATTTCAAAGTTTGCAAAACTATCCTTAAGTGTTCTTTGTGCTCCTCCTCGCTTTTTGAATAAACCAGAATATCGTCTATGAACACTAGTACGAATTTATCCAACTACTTGTTCAAAACACTGTTCATTAAGCACATAAAGGTGGTAGAGGCATTTGTCAAACCAAAAGGTAGGACTACAAATTCATAGTGACCATACCTGGTTTGGAAAGTTGTTTTACTAATATCTTCCTCCTTAATTCTGACCTAGTGATAACCAGTCCTCAGATCAATCTTAGAAAACACTGAAGCTCCTCTTACTTGATCAAAAAGATCATCAATTCTAGATAATGGGTATCTGTTTTCGATTGTCAACTTATTCAACTGAGGATAGTCAATGCACATTGTAAAGGTTCCATCCTTCTTTTTCACAAAAAGCACTGGTGCTCCCCAAGGAGACACACTCAGTCTGATATAGCCTGTATCCAGCAATTATTGCAATTGCATTTTCAGTTCCATGAGTTCAGGGTGGATCATCCGAAAAGGGGCTCTGGAAACAGGTTTTGCTCCAGGCACCAAATAGATTGAGAAGTCAATCTCTCTTTTGGGGGGAAGATGAGGAATCTCATCTGGAAAAACTTCCTTAAACTCTCTTACCACTAGTAGAGTGTCCAACAGGTTTTCTTCAGGTTGCTGTCCTAATTCTTCAACATGTACAACATATACTTGATATCCTTTCCTAGTTGTTCTTTTTAATTGCAGAGCTGATATTTTTCTTACAGAGATTGGTATTGGTTTTCCTTTGAGGATAAATGGTTTCCCTTCCTCATCTATGAAATGCAGATTTTTATCCCAACAATTCATCATAGCCTTTCTCTTTTCCAATCATTCCATTCCAATCATCAAGTCATATGAGCCTAAGGGCAGAATGTTTAATTTTACTTCTGTCTAAAAATCATTTAATTTAATTGATGTTTGAGGTAATTCATGAGTTACTTTTCGCTTGGTACCAGTGGCTAGCTGGACCAACCAAGACTGTTGAAATTTTTCAATTTTGAGATTTCATTTCTCTACAACTTGTGGACTAATATAACTCAAAGAAGCACCTAGATCAATCAAAACTGTAACAGATTGGTCATAAATCTTACCTTCCATCTTGACCATGGTAGCCTGGTGTTCTGCTTGTCGGTTCTCCAAGGCCGCACTGCTAGTGGGTATTTTTCTTGCTATATCATTCATTGTGGTAGCTTCTCGATCCCTCACAATCATCTGAATATTTCGGTGTGGACAATCCCTCAACAGATGGAGTTCTCCACAACCCCAAGATTTCAAGGGTTCCCGCATTTTGACTACTCCCTCCTTCTTATTATCTCCATCCATTTGTTTTGAACTGACTTGGACTTGGGACTGAGCAGTTTGAATTTCCTTGGGTTTGTTAAGTTTTTTCCACTGATGGTCCCTGCCAAAGTTCTTCAAGTAATCTAGTTTATGTTTCTTCCCTTTAAATTCACTCTTATTTACCCAACTTTTTCCATGTTCACTGTTACAAATGGTATCAGAGCCCATGTTAAACTGCTGGTAGCATAATCTAGCTTTCCTCACCGCTTCATCCATAGTATTTGGATTATCGAACTCTATTTTCTCCTTATACACAATAGGAAAACAGTTCAAAAACCTTTGTACCTTTTCCTTCTCTTCACGAATATAAGGAACATACCTTAGCAGATCTGTAAACTTGGTGACAAGCTCATCTATAGTGAGTTGTCCCAATCTGAGTTCATGGAACTCCTTTTCATTATCATCATAATAACTTTCGTTCAAATAGCAGTCTTTAAACTTGACTTGGAAATCTTCCCAAGTCACTGTTTTTTCATTAATGGCATGGACCATTTTCATCTCCTCCCACCACAAGGTAGCTTCACCCTGCAACTGGTAGACAGCCAATCTGGCCTTCAGATTGCTCTCCTATTCATAAACCTAGAAATACTTAATCATATTCAACAACCATGCGTCAACATCTTCCTTCTTCTCTCCATCATAGGAGGCAGGATTAATCTTTCAGAATTCCCCCTGTAATTCCTTTCTCTGTTTAGACTGATGTCTAGTAGTGTCATCTTCCTCGGAATCATCTGAGAACTTTCCTTTCTTCCTCTTTCTGGAACCTTCGCCTTCTTGGCTGTTCCATGAAGTCAGTTCTCTTATGAGATTTTTCTGCTCCTCACTGGCTAATGACAGTCTGCCATTCTGGCTTCTTAACTCAACTATCTCCCATTGCAACCCGTGCAATATAGCCGTCAAAGGAGCATTGGGATCTGGCGTGTTATCTTCATTACGCAGATCAACATAAATTTCATCTCCTTCAGCCATTGTCTTTCTAGTTCCAGTACCACTGTACACTAAACAAAAAAACATCAGAATATATATATATATATATATATATATATATATATATATATATATATATATATATATATATATTTCAGAAATAATCTACACAGTGAGCACAATAACAGCCCAGTTTTCAAACATGGGCTCTGATACCATTTGTAACATACCTCAATTTTTTTTTTTTCGAGGTTGGCTATTAATTACGCCTTTCCAAATCCACATTTTTTCTGTTAGGAGTTTATATCATAATTAAAAAGGAACTTTAACAAGATTATACATAATAATAATAATTTCCAACTTATTATTTCTTCACAAGAATGCCCTTGTTGAACTTACCATAAGAACTATAGAAACCACCATCAGTCCCCTTTTTTTATATACAATATTGGATGGTATCATTTGAACAAAGCAATTATATTACCATGAAATCATTTCCTCATGGCTCACATCATTTTTAACTTGTATTAATGGAATCCACTGCTACTTAAGACGTATTAAGCATCCCATAGCTTAATATTTGAATGGATATGAACTAAATCGACTTCCCTTGTAGTTTAAGTGGAAGATCTTATAACCCCATTAGTTAACTTAATTCAAATTATTACATTGAACATGTGAATATATGGTTCACCCTTATTACTATCATATGAAATCATTCTATATCAAATTGCCTTTGATTATATGTCATAAGGTCTGCGACCCTATCATGTCCGGCATGTGTGAGATAGTACATATAATATTGAACTGATTTGTAACGATTCCCATAATCTTTACACAGAGCACGATTTCACTCAAAATGTCGACCCCGTTGGAGGTTTCGTCTCACGCTTGTGCTACATATTAAATGTCTCTTGTGTACCTCTCACCTATGATATTCGAGCACCAGCCCATTGTTAATCCTACATTAAGTCTGCTGCCTTTCTCGAGAAGAGAAGTGGTACCTGGAAGTCGTTTCACAGTTATTTTCTTGGCTCAAATTCATAAATTCTATCAATCCTCCATTAAAGACCTTCGAGCACCATTGATCTAACCCTAAATTCAAGTAAGCCTCTCGCAGAATTTTTCCATCTGTATGGCGTGGATGCGTTAGGGTTTGACGTTCTACTTAATTGTGAATTTATCTTGTTACAACCTTCATTTGGTTCCTTCACGTCTCATAACTGGGGTTTCTACTTTGTGGTATCGACGGTCTTTCCATCGAGACAGCTTGACACACACAGTTGCCTGGTTTGCATACAGGAGCGAGATTCATAGGTAACTCGTTGTCCTTATTACGCCATGCCTTGTTGAATTTATTCGTGCCATATATTGTATACAGGTTCTTATTATGATTATGATCTAAATCTATAGCAGGAGCTTGAAATTTTGATTCTCTATTCGTGTTGTAGCTGTACCTTCTGAGAGCGTTGGTGTCAGAGCGGACTCCTGAAAGTTGTTGAGGCATTTTTGTCGTGCGGTAATAATAATATGCTCCACATTCAGGCTTTTTTTTCTCCTGCGTTTGCATACAGTGAGTCGAATGAATCTTTTTGGAATCATTGTCATTAAATACTCATTGTTTCGTTTCCCCTTTCAGAGTTATGAATTAACCAGGGGACGTTTTTCGCCATATTTCTCAAGGTAATTTCATATGTATATGGTCGTTTATTTATTCCTAGTTGTATTGATATTTGCTTATCCTCGCCCTTTTAATTTTTTGTTTTGGTTTCTTGTTACTGTAGGTGATTATATTAAATCCCGCCATCGTAATCGTCACTCTTACCATGCTCTTGTCACTCGTTTCAGTTTTTCTCTAAGACGTTTGTCTTCGTTTCTGAACTCAGGTTGGTTCCTTCTATTCGCAGAGAATTTCAATTTCAATAGTTCGATATTCCCATATGTATGGTTCGTCTTTGGTTCTACGTTTTCCATCTGAGATCTTTAAAATTCTATTTGGCTCAGGTATTATAAATCGCGTTTCACCTCTGTAAATAATTGGATTGTCTAAAATCCACTCTCGGCCTTAGAATATGACCAAGCTTTTTGAGTATGGAACACGTTCTAATATAGTCTGGTTGTATTATACTATTTTCCCTTAAGACTAATGCTCAGGAATTTCAACGCCTGGGCGATGCCTATCGACTTCATTTGGGACACTGTGTATCTATTTCATAATAGTATGTAGGGTTTCGCATGTTTGTCATATTCACCATACACTTATTATTTATTCCCATGTTTTTTCAATATTTCCAATTGATAGTTGTATATATATATTAATTGATGGAAATTTAATACACCCCCCATGACTACCTACGAACAGAATTCTTGGGTCCTCTTTCTGCTATTTATTTTTCTATGATGTCTATACATTGACATATGTTTTATTTTGATGTAATATCCAGAAAAATAGTTACTGCATTAATAATCATTTTGCTGGCTTAATGGTTATGTATAATACTCTGATCAGTACAATTTTCCTTTCAATGTATGATTAGGGAATTTAATAATATCCACCTGAGTATTTTTTTATTTCAATTCCTGGAATACAAAGGTTTACTATCATTAGTCCTTCTTGTCCTTATGAGTACATGAGGAATAATGGGTATAGTTTAATAAAACCCTTAACAAAATTTAAATGAGTACTCTGCCATGATACATGGCTTACATTCATTGAAACGCAATGTGATTTATTTAAGTTGTAACCCATTATGTAAATTAGGATAGCAGGATTTTTGTGTCAGTAGATTGTTTGACTATTATTCTTTTCCTATCAAGTAGGCATAATCTAACAAAGAATTTTTCCATTAGGGACATATCAATGACATTTATCTTTCTGTTATAGAGTTTCATCATTAGCATAGAATTTTAGCTCTATTTACCTATTTTGGTTTTCTATAATGTATCCCAGTTGGTTTCATGATATGAGAATGTCTATAGATAGGGTTTCATTCTCTGCCTTGTATTGGCAAAATGTACATATTCATATCAGTCTTGTAAATGATTTAAATTATCATTTCTATTTTCTTAATTCTTCAATGTTGTGCAACTTTCTATCTCATGTATTTAATTCATACAACAAGAATTATTCACTCAGTTTAGATTTTCCTTTTTAAAACAAAATGACTACAGTTCATCTACATGCACTTTAATAAGGTATCTCTGCAATGTCAGTACTATTATTAATGACTATAAGATCATCTAATTTCATAGCTGGTTCCTCATCTTCAAATTCTCTTTTCCTTTTTCATATAGAATTTGATTTATACTTCTACAGAAACACATTAAAGTTATACTATAATGATTTATGAGAGTAGTATAAATCTTTAGATTTAAACCATTAGCAGGTTTAGAACTTCTGGATGATTTTCACCATAAATCCTATTCCTACAACTATACAGAATTGAGAGGATTAAGTTCTTCTAAACAATTTTGTTGAATGTATGGGATATCAGTTTCAGAATTTTTGAAGTACAGTAACACCTACAGTAATTAACCATACTGCATAATAAAAAGTAAATCTCAATCATTCATAAAAATTGTGAGCATAACACTTTTGTAAGTGACTAGTCATCCCAGATTTACAGTTCCTTTATCCCCAGAGCTCACCCTCGAGCTAAGATCATCTCCTAGAATAGACCAACCCCAATCTGTTCTGAAGTAGCTAATTTAAGCTTATGCTCCCCAAATCTTGTTTCTAATTCTGCGTCCAAAATTATAGGATGCTTTTATTCCTGTTTGCCTACGCTTCCCTTATTTAGGGACTTTTAAAGCTGCTTTCTACTTTTCCATATTTTTACCTCTTCCCAACTACTCTCCACGTCATTGGGGAATCTAGCTTTTTCCTCAAAAATCTAAATTAGAAATAAATTCTTTCAAGGATTTTTGAAATTTTTTTGGGGAAAGTCTTAGCCTCATTCCATACCTCACGGATTTGGCAAGTGATCTCAAAATTCTCATTTGGTCAATATGCACAGAAATAATTTATTCATTTCTCACAATTAAATAATTAATTACATCCACACCATAATTATCCATTGGGGTCCACCCCCTTTGGATTTAAGTTCAAATGTCTAACTTGAAAAACATGAAACTAGGGGTGTTACATCTACTTTGGAAGCCAACATGGTTTATCTATATAATGAATGGTTAGATATCTCATGTTTAGACATATTATCACACAATTCATTATCATAGTTTTATGCTAGTTTATCTTTTTACACTCTCAAGTGGTAATTGTCTTTGGCATGAGCATATAAGAATAATGGCATCATTTGTATTGGCATTATTTTTACTTCTTCCACCATACCTAACCCTTAAGGAGTTAACGAGCCTCCCTCCATTTATAATAAAAAGAAAATATATCTCTATGTGAAAATTTAAAAAAAGAGAGGATAGGGGGTCTCATTACGAGCCAACCTACCATGATCCCGGGGATATAGCAAGTGTCATTTCCGCAATGGCCACTACACGAGGGTAGTGACCTTCTCGGCAACTAAAACTTATTGAAAGATAGGAGGTCTCATCACAAGATGTGCTAATCATTCTGTTGAATCCTCGTGAATGGCACTATGACTATCTGGCCACCACACCATCATAGTGGTCTCTCCACGAAAAAAGGAAAGTGTCTACCTTTAAATAGAGGATTCTGGCTCATTTTTTGGGTTAAAAAAACAACCCTATCAAGGTTATGGACACTTGTTGATAGCAGTGGCTCTATTTTTTGGTATTGTAGTATTTTTCACAACAACCAATTATTTTACATGCCCCTATCTCATAGTGGTCCATTCTTGAAGCGGAATGCATTGTTTGACTAAGTGTTATCATTATAATAATCTATATGCATAGTAAAATTTGATTTTAGATGAATTATCTTCATTATGCCAAATTGAGTGATAACAAAGTCCGTCATAATCTGTCACCTATCATGCTTCTGTCATATTATGCCATCAAAATAGGAATTATTTTTCATAATGATTGCTCCTCCACTTATCTCCCTTTTTCATCATTTCCAACTGATGTACATTTGCAATGATTTCCAACCTTTCACTTCTATTTTGTGTGCATTCATTATTTCTTCTTTCTCTCTTATGCTTAAAGGAATTGGATGCTCTTGTCTCATTGGAGGGGGTGCAAATATCTATAATAAATAGGCATGAAAATTAATTATGAGACTCTGTTCGGATAGGCTGATTGGACAATATAATCATTGCATTAACTTCATGCAATCATATTTCTAATAATATATTTTACAAGAGCCACATGTAGTGTTCTTGTCTTTAACTAACAGAGCTAAGAGAAGTGTATGTAGAAGGGTGAAGAAACCAATTCCAAAAACACAGTAGCTATGGGTGGAAATTCTCTCTACAATGAACCCACAAATTTTCAAGTGACAGAATTGGCTCACACTATTCTCCATAAATCTGGTTGGATTTCATATCTGAATAAGCTATAAGGGTTTAATATGGAAATAGAAATTGAATTTCTGTAGAACCTATGGGAAGGGCACACCATAGTTAAAGGTAGAATTATACTGGTCTCTGAAGAAGTAATTACTAAGGTCTCCAAACTTCCAATGCAACGGAAAAAGTGGACTGACAAACATGTCCTCATACAAGAATAATTTTCATTATATCAGGACCCAGATGAGCAATTGGTACGAAAAGGAAAAGGTATGGACCCTGCATCCTTGAAGCAACCTTAGTGAGAACTGGTGTTCATCATACAAAGGTATATCACATGTGAAGGATGCTAGGACGTGGTAAAGTTTCGTCAACTCAAATTGTTAGCTGTACTTAAACAAAATATTTCATTGAAGTTACCTTTTCTCTTGAATTCTATATTGCATGACACTGTGGTTCGGATTACGAAAGATAAAAACCATCAAGTATTTTTTAGCCATCATAGCCTAATAAAATTGATTATTGTTCATGGGATACATTTTTCAATCCTTCCCTAACTGCCCCTAAAGAAATCCCTGAGAGAGAAGAAATTGTGTGTCCAAGAACAGACATGTCAGTTCCTAAGAAAGCTATAGGGAAGAGAACCTGTGTCGTGACCTCAGGTCAAGTAAAATAGAGACAATATAAATGAATAAAACTTCATCAAAATAACTCAACATTTCTCGATGAAACTGGGCCATCCTATACACCCACTCTAAGCCCTCAGAATGTAATGTAATAGGGTTATGAGAAGGAAATAGCTAAATTATTAGAACAGATGAGAGCATCTTGTGATCCTAGGAGCCCATTTGAACAAATTGAGGAGCAGAGGGATCTTTCAAACCTGTTGTCGACCCTAGAGACAACCTTGAGTTGTGAAAGACCAGTGCCTAGGACATCTTACATAGCAAGGAGCCTGTGATATAACAGGGGGAGTTATCAACAAAAGGCTCTCATGCTATCTCCTGTAAACAAGGAGGTTAACTTGAATGGGACCAAAACCTTTAGAAAAGGGATGCAGGGAAAGTAATATTGCAGAGGCAATGTGCGAAATTCTAATACAAATGCATCAGACAATTTAGAGGCAGCTTACTGTAAAGAGGGCCGGTTCGAAAAGACCTCACAGAAATAAATAATCAGAAGGTGATTACTGCGTATGAAAGATTGAGATAATAATAACTGTCATTGAGATGATATCTAGATAGACAATATCACCATGTACTAGGCTTACCAATTTAAGAATCCATAAATGACAATAGCCTTTTAAAAATAACCTCCCAAAGAAGCTAATATAGCAGAAATATGGTTGAAGTGAAAAGTGAAACAGTATATCATGCCTGAGCCATATTTAAAGCGCTTAACTAGTTCAAGCATGGGTATCAACTAGGATAAATCCATAACAAAAACCAGTGAGCCACTCGCATTCTAGAACATGATACAAGAAAGCAGGATGAAACGAAATGAACAATTAAACTAACACATAAAGGGAGAAGTTACAAACTGTGAGACACCAAAGACCAGAATCCTCATTAAATATGGAACTCCTCCTCATTGAAACCCAACAGACTCTGTGCATTCATATAAAGTTCAAAAAAAATGCATACAAAATTCTCTTACTGCCTAGTCTTCTGAAAATCTGGAACCCTTTACAATCTGTTCTTGGGGATTCTAATAGGAGAAAAATCCAGTAACAGGAGTCGATGATGTGCATTAAATTGATTCATTTAGACAACATGGAGGAAGCGTGAACGCCCCTACTGCTCAATAATCTTGCGCTGTACTCTGTAGTCTAGTTCAGAGATCTCTGTCAGGTCGAGATTGACCTCGGATGTGTTCTTTGTAGTCCTTCTAGCTGTTTGGTACTTTGTGGTAGCCTTCTGAAATAAATGCCCGAGATGGGAAGTCTACAAAGTCTCCATGCTCCATAACTGCTGGTTCTGACAGGGTTAGAAACTTCTGTCAGTGTGTTCATCTGTTTAAGGGCTCGAGGAGGCATAGAGGCTTTAATGGGAAGATGTACTGCATAAAGAAAATGTCCCACAGATATTCAAATGCAGATATGGCTATTGCGTGTGCTCTTTGGGTCTTCAAAATGCATCTTTTATCCTTTGAATAGAGGATTAGGCTCTAAATATTCAATTAACAAGCCCAAATCCCTTGAATCTGTTTCTGTTGTTTCACTTGGCCATTGCTGTAATGGTATCCCTACGCTTTCTATCACAGTGGCTTCAATTATGGAAAACCAAGTGAATTTATCACTCCTGTGAACCTTGCACAATACGATAAAATCATTAAGAAATCCAAGGAGTGGCGGAAGGAATGTTGTGAAGGCCTATGAATCGGTGGTGGCAATGGTGGAGAACAGGCAAAGAAATATTATTTAGCATGAACCATAAGGTTTCAAGTAAATTGCACGACAACATATGAATGGGCTTGTATGGTGGGACCCGGCTAAGGGGGAGGGTGATTTACTGTGAACCGTCAGATCTCAGGAGGAGATAGATGGTTGGGATCATCCAAATGGGGTTAATAGGGAAATCCGATGAAGAAAATGGTGAAATGCGTGACAGAATGTAGACCGTAGATCCGAGTCAATGGACGGCGGAGATCCAATCGCATCGTAGTGAGGTGGAGGGTAACACTTTCAAGATTTTCCGATTGGTGATTTTGCGATTAAGTGCCCGCCGTTTGATGTGGAACAAGATCGACAGCGGAAATTACATCGGCGGGGAGAAAGGTAGGTGAAATGAGCGGGTAGCGACTAAATCTGGGCCGTTGGATCTCTCGGGACGGATGGCTCCGATTCAAGCGGGGGATTGCAATCAGGGGATACATTTGAGAACTTGCGATTGTGATTTGGAGCGATGTGCGATTGAGCACCGGCCATTAGATCTGGGACCAGATCAACGACCCACATTCAATCGGAAGGAGATAGAGATTGGCGACAGAGTGAGGAGGGATGAGATCTGGACCATTGGATCACAAGAGATTAATGACTCAGATCAAATCAGGGAATCGCAATCAAAGGAAACGGGAGGCCAGCACAACAAAAAGTTCTGATTGCGATTACAGTGGTGGTGCAATGGAACAAGTGCGATTAGCACTGAGCCATCAGATCTGTACAGATCCATAGTTGGTGTCGTAGTAGGAACACAAAGGAGGAAGTCAATCGAATCGGAGATTTCAGAGTGACAAAGGGAAAGCGTTCACCCACTCTTCTGATTGTGATAAGCGCCCTGAGCTTAGATTCTTGGTTCCAATGTTCGGTTACATGGTGGGGAAGTGTTTAGGGCTGGGCCGAAAGGGGCTAAGCCTCATAAATGAAGCAAGGTGGGTTTTCTTAGCCGAAGAAGAGGGTTTTTAAGGCTAGAGAGGGGAATGATAGAGAGAATAAGGGGGTTTCAGCCAAACAAAGGGTATTTGCGAGGTTAAAATGGGAATTAAGATGAATTGGAAGGCTTAAAAGGGAATTTGGAGAACTTAGCAGAGAGGAAAAATGGTGTTGAAACAGAGGATTAGTGGGAATAAAATAAGGAAAATGGAGGCATTTTTGGGCATTATTCTTCACAGGAAGAAAGGTTTTTAACTGGAAACAGCAGTGGGGATTCATCAAAGGACAAAGGACATAAAGGGTCTTCAAGGATGATGTGTCTTTAGCATGAATGCATTCCTTGAAAGCTTAGAGACAGTTTGACCTCCTGTTTGCTTGTCAAAAATTAACAGGGGGCTGATATGATCAACATTGGCTCCACCTGGGGATGGCACATTCATCCTTGGGCGTGTCGAGAACTTCACAGACCACCTACATCATCAATTTTTACAAACATGAAAAATAAACCTATTCTACTTCTACCCTTCTTACTCCATCAGACCAAATTACACTGTTTGTCTCACATTTTAAATACCTAAACTACATCTGATAGGATTAAACTATCTAGCAAATTTCCTCTCTACATTCTAAAGCAGAAATTGAAAAACAACCAAGCTAGGATTATACTGTCTGGCTTGCTGGACTTTGAAAAAATTAAAACAACTGACTACATGCTCATAGGCTAAGCTTTATTTCAGACTTCCTACCTACTTTAATCTAACCTGGAAATCTATGATGCTCTAGGTGATACAATAATGCCAATGCAACCAGTCAAGCAGTAGCAAAAAAGGATAGGAGCACTGACTGCCCGTCAGAGATAACCACAGGGTGTTCTTCCAGCGGTCCTTCAAAACTGAGGTCGCCATTAGTGGTGACCACTCGTGATGAATCTTTCCCTTGCGAAGGATCAATGCTAGAGCATTTGGACTAATCAGGGCCTCCATATACTCTGCCATAGGATCGAAGAACATATGATGTACACTTTTTTCTTTCAAGTCTTCCATGACTGGTAGGCTCTCTTTATCCTGGGCCATTTTGATTTCTGCATCTGCCACTACGTTTTCAATGTGGTTCTTGAGAACCGTATCATTTTCTTATTGTACCTCGAAAGGCAGTGGAATATCTTCTCTTTTAGGGGGAGGGAGACTTTCCAAAAAGGCTCTCGGGTCTCTAAACTGATATGATTTTTCTTGTGAGTTCATAAATTCGATCTCAGCTTCATATCTTTCAACCACCAATTCTTGAAATATTTTCTTAAGCATGGGTGTAAAACTTAATCTGGGAAGAAGAATAGCCCGTGGAAGGTCCTCCACTTCCATTTTTGCCAAGCCACGTGACATTTCGTCTCAACACTTTGCTATGAAACTTGGATGCATTTTTTCAAACTGCTCAGAGTCTTCCATTGGTAAAGTGGCTTGGTCTTCAGCATGGTTGATGTTGTACTGCGACATGGTCTCCCAGTGGAGTCTCGTGAAACCAAGATAATCAGTGGCCTACTGATCACCAGTGGAATCTTTTAATCATTTAGGAACTGTGGAGTCGCCAAGGTGAGGGATCTACAACTCTCAACTCTTCATGCTCACCTTTCTGAAGAGTGAATAAATATTTCGTCGAGACCTAGGGATTTAACTTTTCTTAACTTCGTTCCACGACAACGATGCCAAAAATATGTTTTCGACCCTAGAGACAACCTTGAGTTGTGAAATACCAGTGCCTAGGACATAGTACATAGCAAGGAGCATCTGATATAACAGGGGGAGTTATCAACAAAAGGCTCTCATGTTATCTCCTGTAAACAAGGAGGTTAACT
Organism: Pinus albicaulis; assembly: GCA_034641835.2. NCBI lineage: Eukaryota > Viridiplantae > Streptophyta > Pinopsida > Pinales > Pinaceae > Pinus > Pinus albicaulis. The sequence goes on along the minus strand of CM076578.1, from coordinate 1,513,599,133 downwards.
TGAATGGGACCAAAACCTTCAGAAAAGCGACACAGGGAAAGCAATACTCCAGAGGCAATGTGCGGAATTATAATACGAATACATCCGACAATTCAGAGGCAGTTTACTGTAAAGAGGGCTGGTTTGAAAATACCTCACAGAAATAAATAATCAAAAGGTGATTACTGCCTATGAAAGATTGAGATAATACTAACTGTCATTGATATGATATCCAGATGCACAATATCACCATGTAATGGTCTTACCAATTTAAGAATCCATACATGACAATAGCCTTTTAAAAATAACCTCCCAAAGAAGCTAATATAGCAGAAATATGGTTGAAGTGAAAATTGAAACAGTATATCATGCCTGAGCCATATTTAAAGCGCTTGACTAGTTCAAGCATGCGTATCAACTAGGATAAATACATACCAAAAACAAGTGAGCCACTCACATTCCAGAACATGATACAAGAAAGGCGGATGAAACAAAATGAACAATTAAACTAACACATAAAGGGAGAAGTTACAAACTGTGAGACACCAAAGACCAGAATCCTCATTAAAGATGGAACTCCTCCTCACTAAAACCCAACGGGCTCTGTGCATTCATATAAATTTTGACAAAAATTCATACAAAATTCTCTTACTGCCTAGTTTTTTGAAAATCTGGAACCCTTTACAATCTGTTCTTGGGGATTCTTATAGGAGAAAAACCCAGTAACAGGAGTCGATGATGTTCATTAAATTGATTCATTTAGACAACATGGAGGAAGCGTCCACACCCCTACTGCTCAATAATCTTGCGTTGTACTCTGTAGTATGCTTCAGAGATATTTGTCAGGTCGAGATTGACCTCGGATGTGTTCTTTGTAGTCCTTTTGGCTGTTTGGTACTCTGTGGTAGCCTTCTGAAAAAAATGCCCGAGATGGGAAGTCTGAAAAGTCTCCATGCTCCATAATTGATGGTTCTGACAGGGGTAGAAACTTCTGTCAGTGTGTTCATCTGTTTAAGGGCTCGAGGAGGCATGGAGGATTTAATGGGAAGATGTACTGCCTGAAGAAAACGTCCCGCAGATATTCAAATGCAGATATGGCTGTTGCGTGTGATCTTTGGGTCTTTAAAATGCATCTTTTATCCTTTGAATAGGGGATTAGGCTCTAAATATTCAATTAACAAGCCCAAATCCCTTGAATTTGTTTCAGCTGTATCACTTGGCCGCTGCTGTAATGGTCTCCCTGCGCTTTCAATCACAGTGGCTTTAATTATGGAAAACCAAGTGAATTTATCACTCCCGTGAAACCTGCACAATACGATAAACTCATTAAGAAATCCAGGCAGTGGCAGAAGGAATGCTATGAAGGCCTGTGAAGTGGTGGTGGAAATGGTGGAGAATAGGCAGAGAAAAAATATTTAGTGCGAATCATAAGGTTTGAATAAAGGAAATTGCACGAAAACATATGAACAGGCTTGTATGGTGGGACCCGGCTAAGGGGGAGGGAAATTTACTGTGAGCCGTCAGATCTCAGGAGGAGATAGATGGTTGGGATAATCCGAATGGGATTAATAGGGAAATCTGATGAAGAAAATGGTGAAATGCACGACACAATGTAGACTGTAGATCCGGGTCAATGGACGGCGGAGATCCAATCGCATCGAAGGGAGGCAGAGGGTAACACTTTAAAGATCTTCCGATTGGCGATGGTGCGATTGAGTGCCAGATGTCCGATCTGGAACAAAATCGATGGTGGAAATTACATCGGCGGGGAGAAACACAGGTGAATTGAGCAGGTAGCGACTAAATCTGGGCCGTTGGATCTCTCGGGACAGATGGCTCCAATTAAATCGGGGGATACATTTGAGAACTTGCGATTGCGATTTGGAGCAACGCGCGATTGAGAACTGACCGTCAGATCTGGGATGAGACCAATGACACACATTCAATCGGAAGAAGATAGAGATGGGCGACGGAGCGACGAGCGATGAGATCTGGACTGTTGGATCACAAGAGAATAACGACTCAGATCAAATCGGGGAATCGCAATCAGAGGAAATGGGAGGGCAACACAAAAAAAAGTTCTGATTGCGATTAGAGCGGTGGTGCGATGGAACAAGTGCGATTAGGGCTGAGCCGTCGGATCTGTACAGATCCACAGCTAGTATCACAGCAGGAACACAAACGAGGAAGTCAATCACATCTGAGATTTCAGAGTGACAAAGGGAAAGCGTTCACCCACTCTTTCGATTGCGATAAGCGCATGGAGCTTAGATGCTTGGTTCTCGTGCTTGGTTACATGGTGGGGAAGTGGTTAGGGCTCAGCCAAAAGGGGCTAAGCCTGATAAATGAAACAAGGTGGGTTTTCTTAGCCGAAAAAGAGGGTTTTTAAGGCTAGAGAGGGGAACGATAGAGAGAATAAGGGGGTTTCAGCCAAACAAAGGGTATTTGCGAGGTTAAAATTGGAATTAAGATGAATTGGAAGGCTTAAAAGGGAATTTTGAGAACTTAGCAGAGAGGAAAAATTGTGTTGAAACAGAGGATTAGTGGGAATAAAATAAGGAAAATGGAGGCCTTTTTGGGCATTCTTCTTCAGAGGCAGAAAAGTTTTCAACTAGAAACAGCAGTGGGGATTCATCAAAGGACAAAGGGTATAAAGGGACTTTGAGGATGATGTGTCTTCAGCAGGAATGCATTCCTTGAAAGCTCAGAGACAGTTTGACCCCCTGTTTTCTTGTCAAAAATTAATAGGGGGCTGATATGATCAACAAAACCAATCTTCCTCTACTGGCAGTTCTAGTCACACTAAAATCCTACCTTCCAGTAATGACTTGCAGGATTCGGGGGATTTATATACCTATGATAATGAATGTTTGAATAAGAATGACTAGATATAGAGAGCGTCTAAGTTTGGAAACTAGTCAAGGGATATTGTTTTATTAGACTAGGACATAAATGTTGATACAACTCCTCTGACACTTGAAGAAAATATTGTTCCACCTAGCCAAGATATCATTGTTGGCACAACCTTTTTAGTGCCTGAAGAAAAAATTATTTCATTGAATGATAACCCTAATACTAGCACTACCCTTCCTGAACCTGAAGTTGCTGCTACATCTTCCCATGCCAAAACTCCTTTAAAGGAAAAATCAGTTTGGGCTAAGTTGATAAAAATTCGCAGGAAATGCAGAAAATTGAGAAAAACGGTGAAACAGTTAAGGGAATGGTTGAAAGAGGTGGATAAGGCCTCGATGCTTAAAAAGGAATTAGATACCATGGAATTTGAAACATATTTTTTCACACAAATGGTAGATGTTTATGAAGTCTCTATGCAGACTAATTCGATACCTACATATGAGAAAGAAACACAAATAGAGGGAAAACCTGCTTATACCCGTTTGGTAGAAAGAGCTTCCAATCAAAAGCTTCGTAATGAATTGATTCAAATGCAACAAGAATTGGTTCAGTATAAAAAGGAAGTAGTGCCTTTACAAGAACATCATGCATTACTAAAACCAATTAATCACCTTACTGCAACTGAAGGTGAAACCTTTCCCCAACTTAGGGAAGAAAGAGTGAAAGTGAAAAGGACATAGGCTCAATTAGAATAGGCTAATTGTTATGAAAAAATTGCGCTTGATTGGCTTCTAATCAAACAAATTTATGTAACTATTTCAAACCAACTTGTAACTGAAGCTTAGCCTCTTCAGGTTAAGATGTTTCATGGTAAGTGGTTTTAAATGCAAAAATAAAGATGTAGGTGGTTTCATAGCATTTTCCTAGCTTCAAGCCTAGGAAATGCTAAGAAACTATGGAAAAATGTGTTAATTCCATATTTTTGCTTAGTTTCAAAAATATACTTTCCAACTGTGTAAATTTTTTTTCCAACATGCCATCGACCTTTCAAAACATAAAATAGCTCAAATTACGAGTCTTGATGTGTTTCTTCTTCATTAATGATGAGTTGAGCTATTGGCTCCTCAACTACTATCATATTTAGACATATCTTCTCCAGCTCCTCATGGATCAATTCTAGTTGTTCTTGGAGGTCTTTAACTTGATCCTTCATCTTTTTATTGGTAGATTTCAAGTGCAGATTCATTCTTCTGACATGTTTCACCTCTTTCCTCAATGGCATAGTCCATTTGATTAATTGTTGTGTTTTGTCTAGGGTCTTTGATAAAGTGTCAACCTACTCTTCCCAAACCTCTTTCATATTTTCAAACTGAACCTTTTGGACATTATGTTTCCTTGCCTCCTTATTCATAACTACAATTTTAGGATTATCTAACCTCAATTGTTATTCAAGGAATTCAAACTGTATTTTTTCAATGACTTTCTCCTTTCCTATCTTTGGCTTGCTGACTAGATTTTTTTCTGTAGGTGACGAAAGATCAATAATGTCTTGTGGTGGTTGGATTTTTTCAGTGGCTAGATGATTCTCTTTACTAATTTCTAACAGTGTCTTATCATGGGATTCCTATCCTGGAACATAAAACCTGCATCCTCACCTTCAAACTCTAGCTTCATTGCAGGTTTAGCTTACTTGAGTTTTTGTCCATCTTCATCTATATCCTCAGCCTCGACTATAGGAGTCTCTTCTATATCAATAGCATGTAATATGTCTTCTAAATTTCCTTTAGCCACTATTTGGCTTCTTGTAATACTTTTGCTGCCTTGTTTTCTCATAGTTGGCTCTTGTTTTGCAGGTTTTCTCATTATTGAATTTTGTTTTGCAGGAGGACTAGTGGGTTTGTCAAACCTCTGTAACTGATCCATTTCCATCATTACTGGTTCAATCTGCTCTGCCCCTACTTGTTCACTTTGTTCTGTCAGTAAAGGTGATGGTACCCCCTTGGTTTAAGAGTTCTTTTAGGGGTAATGGTATCCATTTCAAAACCACTAAAAAATAGAAATGAAGACCAGTCTCTCGCTAGTCTTTGTAACTCACCTAAAACTAGCAATTTTATCAAGCCATGATGAAAAAGTGAGGTTTCGCTTCCCTCAATTTTTTATTGAACTCTGTTTTCCTTTTTTTATAAACTTATGTGTAAATAAAAAGGCAGATCAAGAGATATATTACCAACAAATTGTAGGAGATGCTTGAAGTGGTAAGAATATTCTTTATGATATCTTCCTTCACAAGTGATATATTTATAGATAATAAGCAATAGCTTTAAGAAATTGTCCTTCATGCAGCTCCTTGAAATGGCATTTGTAAGGTCAACTTCATTGTTTTTTGGCTTGATAAACTCTTTGCATTCCTCCATGTTGAATTTTAACCCTTTGAACCATTTTTATTGTCCTCTTGAAATCCATGTTGCTGCTCCAGTGATCTCTGGTGTTATAGTGAGATTCATCGTTCCTACTTTAGTAGCTATTCCATTTAAGTTTAGGGCAAATTATTTGGAAACCTATACATGGCATCCTCATAGTTTTTCACAAAACTCTAAACATCTTGTCCTTCTAAGACTTGTACAGTTTTTGGGTCTTCATTTATCAGGTTCATATATGATAGCTCATATTTGAGACAGTGGCAACCTCTACTTTTATTCCTTTTTATAGCCATGGTTCTTTAATGTCTTCTCTGCCTCGCCTGATCAATGATATCTGCAAACCTTTGAAAATTCCAGCCACAACTTCGGCTCAATGAAATAGCTCTCCAAAGCTCAATAACACGTAAATAAGAAACAGAGAATGAAAAATGACTCAATTTGGAAATATTTTGAAGTTCGATGACCACTCATTAACATAGTGATGAATCATACATGCTTAAAATGGTGATGATGACTTCAGCCCTGACTATGTACCTTAATCTTTACCCTAACTGACTCGAACGACATCTAACTTATCCTTTTCAAATCATTTTCTAACACATAACAACTAATTTTACATGACAGACAGGAAACCTTACTTTCGTAGCATTCCCAGTGTATTCTTGGCATTTTCACTATGAAAGTATTAACATTTTCGTAGCGAAAAGTGAAATTATTCTATTTATTTTGCTATGAAAGTGTGGTTTCTTGGCTAAAATGAGACTTTCGGTGTTATAACCTTCGGAAATGAAAAATTTAAGAAAATTATGATTGATGTGACATGAGGGGATTTTAACGAGGGTGGATTTAGATCTTAGGATAGGCTAAATAAGAAAAGTTAAATATTTTCCTTGACCAAGTAATGAAAAATGAATCCTATAACCCTACCTTTGACAGATGAACCTCTAGGAATTTGTCAAATGATGCTTCATTTTTTCTGAGTGATAACAATTGCTCCACCTGGGATGATGTGCCCCTGTGGTACACCAAAGAACCTGTAGTTCTTGTGCCATCTCTCTTCTTAGAAATAAAATCTCTAAAATTTTCCAAGCTTCCTTCAAAATCTAATGGCCTTCACCTCGAGCTCAAGCTTGATGATTACTGTTGAATAACAAAATATATACCTACTGAAAAGATTCTTATTTTACTGGAGCTTATTCACACACACTCCTACCTACCCTAACAACTGCAATCTTCATGTTTGTTTGAAGCAACATGAAACTTCCAATGAAGCCAGTCATTGATCTGATCTGACACTTAAACCTCTTGAATCTGCTTGAGCAAAAAGTAAATAGGATATTGAAATGACCAAGGCAACATGAGATGTATCTGATCTTCATAATGAAAATATAACTATAAACTTGGACTATAGAACTCTTCCATGTAGTCAGCTATAGGATCATAGAAGGCATAATCTATTTGATTATTCTAAATACATTCTATAGCTTTAGACAACAAGAAAAAATGACATTGGTGACAGGCAAAAAATGTCACCATGAGCTCATTGGTGATAGTGAAAAGAGCCTTTGTCACCAAGAACTAAACGTCACCAAAGGTGGTATCACTAAAAGTATAGGTTTTGTGTTGAAGTTCAAGTTCCATCACCAATAATTATTTATAATGATAGATAGCGACCATCACCATTTCATATGACCAATGGTGACAGACCATAGCTTCCATCACCAAAAAAATCAACGTCACCAAATGTGGCGTGACCAAAAGTATAGGGGTTGTGATGACATTCAAGGTTCATCATGAATATTGATTATTATGATGGATAGTGACCTTCATCATTTAATATGAACAACAACAATTTATTGTGATGGACATTTCATGACCGTCACTATTGGTGCATGTATATGGTGACATTCATTTACTCTCACCATATCATATTTGGTGAGGGTTAAAAAATGTCATTATAAACTCATTGGTGATGGTCAATAGAGCCTCCATCACCTAAACCCACATTTCCAAAGCTATAGGTGTTGTGGTGAAATTGATGGTTTTTCACGAATAATGACTATAATGACAGACAGTGACCATCACCATTTCATATCAACCACAATGATTTATGGTGACATACCTTTCATGGTCGTCACTATTTATGAATATGTATGGAGGAATTCGTTTACTATAACCATTTCATATTTTGTTGAGGGTCTAAAAATATCACGAAAAGCTCATTCGTGATGGTCAAAAAAATCCTTTGTCACCAAAAACTACTTGTCACCATTCCATATGGATATCAAGGAAATATGGAATCGAATCACCAACCTCCTACCTGAAAATGAGGTGGTCTTCCATTGAGCTAGCACCCTTTAAAGAATTTGATTTTTAAATATTAGAAATTGAAACTTTATAAATTGTAAATTTTACAACTTCCAATAATTTAAAGTCTCGACAATATTTTACTAAAAAACAAAAACAACATTCAAGTTACAGATCCCTACCTAATGTTTATGGAATTTATGAAATTTGGGTGGAGCAAAATTAGTTACGTATAAGAGACTCAGTATGTTCAGTTGAATACTCAATTAGAAGTGAAACTCTAAAGACATGTACAACCTATAAATGACCTATAACTAGAAAAGGCACAAAATATTTCAAAGGAAATGTCATAAATGATAGCATGTCAAAGAAGAGGATTGATGAAGATAGATGCAATACGTTCTAGGTTGAGTGAAAGAAAAAAATCAATGTTGTTGTTCTTGGACGAATTTTTATAATAGGGACTTGTCTTTCCTTTATCACGTAAAAATTCAAATAAAAACTTAAAAATTTTAGATATATGAATGAGATCTAAACTTATGTGCAGATGTAACACGAACCTCTGGGTACCATGAACCACAAAGGGATATATATATATATATATATATATATATATATATATATATATATATATATATATATATATATACCCCCTTCAGATAAAGAAACATGAAATTTGGAATTTCACAAGTCAGCACTCAAAACATGCTAGCAACCAACAAATAAAGAAAATTGAAACTTATCACATTAAGAGTATCTCTTTTCAACCATGGATACCAAACAATTTGACCCCAAAACATTGGAAAAAAACAATGTGTTGAGTTATCTGCCACTACAAAATGGACTTTATTCTAATGAAGAAGGATAGTCGATACTAAATCACAAATAAAAATGAACAAAAACAATGTAAATTTTGTTATTTAAACAACAAACTCCATCACTACCTTCGATGTCGAGACATCTACATTTTGCAATATTTAAAAACCTCTTTTGCAACAAAATCCAGTGAATAGATTACATAATTTTGAACTAGAAAATCCATACGACATGGAGTTTTTAAATATGGATATGAAAACTAACCCTTGACTCATTTTCATCTTTGCATTTTCACATATGAGGGATGGTTCCTTTCTCACTGTGCTGGAGAAGAAAATGTTGAGAAATTTAACTTGTTGTTTAGTCTTGCTTCACTTGTCTTGCATGTATATTGGAGTGTTTGTTTAATTTTTAGTTCAAAGGCATATGGATCAACATCTAAGGTAGACATTTTAATTTCTCCTTATGTGTGGATGAACCAAAATACTCAGATGAGCCAACAGTTGTGTCATCTTTGGATTTAGAACCACCCTTTTCCCCTGTTGTAGGGCTCTCAATCCTCATAACCTACTTTTCCCATTTACCCACAATATGCTCCTTCCTTGGTGAATTCTTTTTCTTTCTTCTGTGTGGAGTGCTTCCTTTCACTCGATTTTGGAATATATTATGATTAGGTTGAACATAATGCATAAGACAGGAACAACAACTACTAGGCATATTATTTAATACTTGATTAATATAATTGGGGGTACCATGTGAACATATCATCTGTGAATTTAGCATATTGAGAGTATCACTTTTCGTTGGCTTTCTTTTATCCCCCGATTTTTACTTTGAAGACTTTAGCATGTCGTCATCTCCATCAACCATCAATTTCTTTGTGTGTGTTGGTGTTTTTATCATATTTCAGTGTTTTCCAAATACCTAAATGTGATTCTTCTGAGGCCCTTTTCTGACTCACGAAAATAATTTTTCTTAGTACCTTTTCCAACTGCTAGTGAACTTGAAGAGAAAAATTATTTTACAACACAAATTTTTTCAGATGACAAACATGGATACATGGGAATACTGAGCATATATATTGTAGGAGAGTACATATTTCTAGAATTAAACACCTCATCCCACTGAGGTGTTCTGATGACTTCACTTGGACAAAAAGATATAGCTTCACCTTCGTTCTTGAATTTCTTCTATTTATTTGAATTTGATTTTTGATATTATTTACCTAAAAATGAATTAGAATAATCACTGGTATTAAATTGATCCAACATGTACTTCAGAGATCCCACTCATATCTCCATTTTTGTTTCCATGCTTGAAAACCATACAGATCCATGTCGATAGTAGAATAATATGTGTGCTTGCTGCTCAAGAACACATTCCTTATTTACCATTATTACTTGACATAAACCAAAGACACAACACAAAATTAGGGTACAGAAAATTCCCTACCAAAATATAATCATAACTTAGCTAAGAAGTCTAAAATATGTTCTCAATTAATAAACTTTATATTTGGAGATATCGTTTCATTAGATTTAAAAAATACTACATTGGACAAAACTTCTATCTATTTATCCAGGAAATTATATCATACCACATGTCACATATTAGCAATGTATAGTACCTAAAGTAAAAAGACAACTTTTATAAAGAAAATATATTTAGAAAATAGCTTCGACAACTATATGTTTTTCATCAAATATTTAATTAGTTTGACAACAAATTAGTTGTATTTTGAGAATAAAAATCATTCATAGAAAAAAACAAGAGAATGGCCAGAGTCACTATTCATATAAATAAAGCTAAAGTCACTATTGCCATTGCAAATAACTGAAATTTGTGTAGTGGTCTAATAGTTAGAGTTGATTTGTAGGGAATACTCATCAATACCATCTTTTTTTTTCCACAATCAGTCGTGTCTTTGGTTCCAGATCAGATAACTTTCTATTCTCAGGTTCTACATTTCAAGTACTGATTTTTGGCTCATCCGTTAAAACAAAATTCTACCACTCCATTTGATTTTATTTTGTCAAGAGAATTGGCAGGACCTTCCCATCCTCGTTTTTACAACAATAAATAACAATCCATGAATGATATAAATAATTAAAGATACACAATGAAGGCCAAAGATGTACTTGATGTATACGTATGTTCCAAGAATCATCTGAGCTTACTGGTGCCAATAGCTCACCCTGGAAAAATGAAATCCATATGGGATTTACAAAACTTTTTCAAATCGATGTCCCAGTGAACCAATCAAAATATGAACATCATTTTAATCAATGTAATCTCCAACTTAAATAAAAGTGGCCTAGAATTGAATGTTATATAAACCATGTCAAATAACATACATCAGGTGAGAAATAGAAGCCATGCATATTGAACCAATTAAAGAACTGATCCGATAACTCTCAAAATCAAGTATATGACTTACAACTAAGAAATGAAAATAAATTACTTACAACTTAGACATGTGGTTACCCTTTCAACCCTGTTGTTAAATAAATCTTCTTTATGTCAGAGACTATTCAAATTTTTCCAGTACCAAGTGGAAGTGGTATTGTAACATTAACCTCGGATATAGTTTGTGTCGACAACTACTTGTCAAGGTCCACTCCATTACCATCATTTAGGGATAGATAAGATACTCAAAAAAACCATCAACGGGAAAATCAAATCTACACCCTTGTAAAAAAAGAGGAGGAAAATAAATCAACAAATTTAAATAGATTATAGGATGACTCATTCCTACAAAATGATTATCTTTTCATGAACAATAAAAAAAGAAATAATGAGAAATGTAATTTTTTCCACATTTTGTCAACCATTTACTTTTGCATATTCTATGAGCAATTGATGAAAAAAATCAGCTAAAGGTTGTCAACATCAGGATTATAGTAAAACATAAAGGAGCTGCTCCAACACAAATATAATCCTAAACACAAGTATATATGGAAATAAGAATTTATTGAGGACATTGTTTTTTGTGAAAATATGGAAGTCAAATATTTGAAATAACACAATTTATGGTACCACTTCCTTACCATTATATGTCAAGTATTTATAGAGTCCATTGAGGAATTGATTCAAATTTCAAAGTTAAAATAGTTAACATATAGCGTAAAAAATCTCATATTTGAAAAGGAGATAACCCAAAGATGTAGAGTATATTTATCACATTTATATATCCTAACTTCTAGACATTGAGATGAATATTTTAGCATGCTATTGTGAATTCATCCCAAAATGTTAGAAGAACTATATTGATGATTATTTTGCTAATATAGAAATTTTAAACATGCATTTATTTAAAAAATTAGCTTTCAATCTAAAAAATATCTAAGGATGCAAACAATATGTTTCATCTTTAGTGCTCGTTTGCAACTTGAGGTAGTGAAGTCCAACACTTCATAATTTGACTAAAATATACACTAGAAGAGTAGGTCAACAATATTATTGTAGGCATGTGTTATGAATATATGCATTGCAGGCCAATAAGAGTATGGTTGGAACATTCATGTCCAACCCCTCCATGTTTTCCTATCATTTTCACCAGTCTAATGGGTGAACAATAGAATTGTACATGTGCATTATGCATCACTTACCTAAATCCAACACCTTCAAAATAGAAATTTCAAAGAATACATCCAGAAATCATAGGTAATTCAAAAAATGAAAGAGTTGGCTTCATTGTTTCTGGAGAAGACTAGATTATTACACTATACAAAGTAAATTCATGACACTTTACTGGCTTAGATGGAAGAGAAAGGAACCAAGTTTGAAGGTTATTTAAAGAATCCTCACTTAGGGAGGGTAAAATGTTAACCTCTTTCTTGTCAAAAATCATAAATATAACAACTTTAAGAAAATCAGTGAAGAAAATATAGAAAATTTCTTATCGAACCAATAATGTAAAAAAATCTAAGAAATATTTCTTTGTAAAGGAGATATTCATGGTCAAATTAACAAGAAAGTGACCTTTTAGCATCATTGCGTTAGTTCTTCTATTACAATATTTTTCCCAAACAATAAATAGAAAAACCCATTTTCAATTTCGGAGGAGCATGTTGAGCGAATAATATCACACTAATACCAATCATTCAACATTTTTACCCACTAAATCATTTTTACATCCTTTTGAATCACCCATATTCAATAATGAATCACTATGTTTCAGAACTAGGTTCCATCTCTATACCTGAGATAACCTATTATGTACTCTTAATGGACATCTTTCAAGTGCTGGAAACTTCAATTTAAGAATTATATTGAGATTTAAGTGGAGCACCCATTTTCCTTAACTCATCTGCTTCCATGATCGCAAAGTATTTTTTGTATGTGAGTGCTACAATAATAATTCTACAGACACCAATTCTGTAATAGGAAATGAGTATTTGACATCAAAAGCTGAAACTTGGTACCTGATACTATCTTTTTCTGTGAATAGTTATTCAGTGAAATAATCATGTGGGAAAGAAATAGTAGGGATCATAGAACTTTGAAGGCCATAAATGATGATCCAGTGATGTAAGGTATTGATTTGGATAGTTGTGATAATGCCACAAATTGATGACAAGAATGATTTCAAGATCACTGTCTCTCCTTTGCATCCATAGCTTTCGAGGATAGAGCCATCCCCTTCATTAAATCAATCACTAATCCCTCGATCTGATATATGTTAATATTGGTTGAATTACAAGTAGCCTTGAAATAAACTAGAATGGAATTGTCTTCTTTGATTCATCTAAAAATAGAACAGGATCTGTATATTAAGGTAAATATGTCTCTGAGAACTTGTAGTTATTTGATCATCCATCCGCAGTCATAAGAATTTTTCAGATAAAAATCATGTGCTAGTCACATTAGAGATTAATGAAGTATGAAATTGCTGTAGCATGCTGACAATATCTATGAAACAATGGGCCCAATAAATCCCAACAATTCTGGCCATTTCACCCTAGAAAAAATAATGAGTAATAGAACACTGAAATCGGACCCTGAACCAAACTACATGTTGTTATTAGAGGTACAAGGTAGTGAGGTATTACAGGCATAATGTGCCACATTCATCTGCAATAATCAATCACTATACTTCCGAATTATCTTCCAACTCTACTTGAGATAGCCTATTATGTACTCTTAATGGACAATTTTCAGGTGTTGGAAGCTTCAATTTTAGAATTATGTTGAGGTTTAAATGGATAATTCCTTATACTCAACTCATGTGCTTCCGTGATCACAAAGTATCCTTTTTATATGAATGTTCCAATGATAAGTATATGGACATCAATATTTCTATAGGAAATGAGTATTTGACATGGAAAACTACAACCTCATACCCAATACTATTTTTTGTGTGCATAGTTATTCGCTGAAATAGTACTTTGGGAAAGACACAGTAGGGATCATCAAATTTTAGAGGCCATAAATTATGTTCCAGTAATGTAAGTTATTGATTATGATAGTTTTTACAATTCGACAAACTCATGACAAGATGAATTTCAAGATCGTTGTCTCTCCTTTGCATCCATAGTTTTCCAGGATAGAGCCATCCCCTTCATTACCTGAATCACTAAACCATTGGTCTGATATATGTCAATCTTGGTGAAATTCCAAGTAGAACACCATATTCATAGTTAGGACCACACATTTAAAAGGTGGGTGGATTTGTTTTATTATGGATGGATGGATTCATAAAGGTATTAATTATTCAATATGATATTTAGGAAATAAATAATTTACTTGATGATTAATTAGCCATAAGGTGGACTTTCGAATTGAACAGGGTGAAATTATTAGGTTAAATGTGCTCAAGATACAATTAGGTTTGATGTGTCGATAATGCATCTCTAGGACCTTTATGGCTCTGAGGGTTTTTTGACACTACTTATGGATTTTTTTGATGGAGTTCTAGTGGGGAAGTAATTTGGAGATAGATCGTGAGTCATAATTGGGGCATTGGATCCAATTGTGGGAATTTCTACTTGGTGGTTTGAAGTTTGGACACTAGGTAGCAATCATGATACTGAACTTGTAGTTATAGACTCTCCTAACCAACCATATGTTTCTCTAGAAGCTAGGTATAACTGAGGGTTGTTAGACTGCAATACTTGGGTAATGGTCAAGGATACATGCACTCATGGTTGGATAATAAGGTTGTTGGGGTTGGTTCCATGACTTACATTTTACGTTGTTATTATCGACTATTTCCTTTGGAGTCTTTTTCCTCTCTGAAGGGTGACCTATGGCTAATATTATGAGCCATGTAGTATATGACTCAGAATATTATGGAGAGCCTGTAAGTAGTTGGTGTTGTTATGTAGATAAATGCATTTACTTGATGTTGTGTTGAATTACGATTTAGTGATTTAAACCATAATTTTAGGTTTTTATTCTAGGTATGTTGGATTATGAATTGGATTTAATTTACTTGAATTCAATGGCATGTGTTTAGAAAATATGTTCCATTTGGAATTCTATTGTATGCATATAATTATTTGTTACTATGTGATATCATCCATCTATTTGTTGTATTTATAATTATATGTCAATTTCTAGAAACTAGGATCTCATGTTAATGTGATTAATTCATTTTTACTTATGTCATGAATGATAATTGTATGAGGTTGTTGTTTAATTTTATCTGCTACAAATGATTTTGAGTTACTTTTTCGACAAAACGTAAATCCTTGAGTTATAGTTACATGTAATTAACCATCAATGAACCCGATCCTAAGGTTTAACTGGCGAAATTGTAGTGCATATGATTTCACAAATACATTCATAACATTATTCAAGTATATTCGGAGTTTTGGTATGTGATGTTGAGTCGTTGGTGGTTGCGGACATTACATCCCAATAAAAAAAACAAAGAAAGGGAGAACTCCAAAAATTTAGACAAAATCATTCACATATTATATCTTCAATTAGCTATATTCTTAAATCATCAACAAACTCAGAACAATTTTGAATATGAAGATAGATGTATTTATAGAAGAGGCTTCTCACAACTTCTCCTTCATTATTATTTATTTCACCCTAAAACTAGCCTAGGATTACAAAGAAGGATTTTCCATCTACACAATAAAATAGACTAAGTCAAAAACAAGAAAATGATGCCACATATACATAAAAACGCATGAGAGGTTGATGATTCACAAAAAAAGGGGTTATTTCGTGTTGTAGATGCAAACAGTTCTCATAAATATGTACAACAGAGAATATTTTGTTATGGATTTACACATTAATAAATGAAAAAAATTGTCCACATAAGGTGGAAATAACTTATAAGAAGGATGAAACATTCCCCAAGAAGTATATGGATACTCTAAATTTATTTAAGATTGTTATAATGGTGCATCCAATATGTGATAATGATATAATCTTAAGAAAATATCATCTGCAAAGAGTTGAAAGTTCCCATGCCATATCAAGTCATGTCATGACATCACCCCAAGGATATCATAATATCCACACAAGTGCATCAACCTTCCAATCAAGTGTAAACATGCTCCAAAAGTGATGACATGGAGTAGTGATTATGGGTCATCAACATGGAATGTATATAGGATCTTCATCGATGCATAACTAGCACATATTTTCCTTAACATATGTGATAATGTACCTTGTGAAACGTTAAGTATGTTGGAATTTATGGCAATACATTAAATAATGTGAATATGCAAGAGTAGTAGAAAAATCTTCTCTAATGGTCAATACCAAAAGTGTGATAATATATAACGATGGGGTCCATACTGAGCCATAAGTAAGCATGCTCTAAAATAGGTATGAAAACCTTCACAACATGAGTGATACTATTGCATACATAAAGAGGAATCTAGTGAGACTATGTGAGTCATTATATCATGTGTGATAGTATATAAATATCATGATACTGGCATCCCTAGTTAGGTCATAAATGACCAACATGATGGTGAGTTATTACAATTCTGTTATAGCTAGTTCAAGCTATCAAAAATATGTATATGTAAAGATGTAGACTAAAAATATATCCCATGGCTAAACAAAAAAGGTTTTAGTCTCCTAGCTAGAAACATCACTTTTACATATATCATCCAAGAATAGCAGAGTATAATGCCATAGTACAACAAGAATAACAGAGTAAAATTCCATAGTACAACAATAGTCATTTGTGGATCATCATGATACAATTTATTAAACAATATGACTCCATGATTGGTCGCATCTAGCAAAAATATAGGGTTCATTGCCAAAAACATAACATATAATGAGTGAGATGATCTACAATGAGATATTTACAATTTCATTAGCTAACATCGTTTATGGTTTCCATGCTGCATCAAGATTATCCACATGATATGTGAATCTTTTTATAATATTTTATAAAATGTGAGTGGACATACTTGATAGAGGAATGGGGTTTTGTAGTGCCTATGTCATCCACAAATTTCTTTAATATTATTAACTATGATGCAACCACTTCTTGGATATCAAATATTTTCAATCCGAGCTCTTTAATATCACAATATGATAATCAAGTAAATATATCTCTTTCTTCCTCTCAATTTTCATTCAATTTGAAATTAGAGATGATAATTTTGATTTTGATCTGAACGCTAATGCTAATATATGTTGTTTTTAATCAACTTCAATTCTCGATCAACTTTGACTCTTTTATCACTATTACCATTATTTCTTTCTATTAGAAGTAGAGGTTGCGAGATTAATTTTTGATATTATTTCTATTTGTATGTATAAAATCCAATGTTTATTGTTTATATAGAGAGTTTTTTCTTGGAAATAAACTTTGTGGAATGAGTATGCACTTATGGTTGTAAATACTAAGAAAATAGCTTTTTTATTAATTAAATTAAATTAAATTATTATTAGAGTAGGTTTCATTATTATTGTTTTATCAAAAAAGAATATGAAAAATGAAAATGTTCTAATATTTATTTATCTATCTATCTATTTGTTTATTTATACATGTGTATGTGTGTTTATAAAAAAATATGTAAAATTAAGATTTAGATATTTTTCCATGTTCACAAATTAAACAACTATGAAGGATTAATTTATAGGTATTCTTTGCAATCATTTGAATGGAATACATGAAACATGGCTATGTTATTTGCATTGGAAATGGGTGTAGAGCCATAAAATTGGTCAATGAAATGAATGTCATTATGTTCTAACTAATATTTCTTAAGCTCAATAATTTTGGACAATTCATAAATCCTTTACATAGGTCCACTTCATCAAGTATTAATCATCCAGTTTGAATATAGAGTCCATTTCTAGCTCTCAGAAATTAAAGAAGCTTGTCAATTAAAGGGAAAAAAAAAAATCTTTATTCTTAACAATTACATGTTAGGATCAAGCATGGTCGATGATTCATAAAACCAAAACATACATATATAGTGCATTGTTCACCTCCATGTAGAATATGGGCCATGGTACCCATGACTAGGTTAATTGTGAACCAATAATAGATCTTAGGGTACCCGAGTTAGCTTATGTGGGGAGAGAAACAACCTTGTAAACTAAATGACGCTTTCAATATTGACGCATCATGAAAAACACATATAATTAATGAGACATTTTAGTCTTTAGAAAACGATATTGAATTTTAAAATTATAGTTATTAAAAACTCTCTCTCTCTCTAACATGTTTTACATTGCATTAGAAACAATTAATGGATGATTGGGTGGGTGGAAGCTTGAATTTTTTTAGGGTGGATTGTAGTAAGGAGGAATCTCCCCCTAATTGGGGGTTTTTAAGGAGTATAGAAACTCCTTGTTTAGGGGTTGTGATGTAACGACCCAAATTTTATTTTATTTTAGTATATTTTTTGTGGGATATTTTTGTGTCCATTTTTGGTTATTTTGGGGAACACTCTATTCACCCTTACTGGTTTTGTGGTGCATTATCATTTGGCCCATGCTTTTGTAGTTTTGGTTAGTAAAGTATTATTGTTTTCTAATCTAGAGTATTGATTTATGAATGTTGTGAGTTATGTACATATGTGTGTATGTATATATGCAAGTACGTACGTATATATACATACATACATACATACATACATACATAGATAACGTAACACTTAAAAAAGAATATATTGAAAATTATTTTGGTTTTCCCATTTGAGGTTTGCAAGGTAAAATCATTGTGTTTATGCTTGTGTTATCCATTGCATCTTTTTTATTTATGAAGGATACATTTGTCACAATTAAATGTACAAGTTTAAAAGTTGTATTTTGTATCATAAAAAGTTTGGCTTATAGGTAAAGACTTTTTGGCTAAGGGGGTTTTCTTGGTATTTTGGTAGACAATGTTATAACGGGAAATATGTGAAATCAGTTCTTGTAGTGAAAGGAAATAATGAGTAGTTCAAATATATAGATCTAGAAATTTAATGGGCATATTTTTGAGTTATGGAAGCTCAAAATGGAATATTTGTTGGTGGACAAAGATTAACAAACAATTGTATATCTAGTTCATACTCTAACAAAGATGTTCATAAGAGACTAGATCAAGTAGGATTGAAAGGAAAAGGGAAAAGTATGATTGCATATCTCATATTTAGTATTTTAATTGTTTCAAAAGAAGCTACAGTGAAGGGATTATGGACCAAGTTAGGCACCTATTATTAGTATAAGTTCATAGTGAACAATTTTTTCCCATGGGAAAAGATGTGTAACCTAAGGATAAAGGATAAAGACTTAATGAATGAATAAGCTTCTAAACTCATTAAATATTAGGGTATGTTGTACACGATATGTTGTTATTATAATTTCATATGAATTTAAGTATACCTATTTGTTTTTTTTTTTTTGTAAAGTCATGGGATAATTTGGTTGTTTCAACCAGTAATAATGCAACTAATTTACGTTTTTACGATATAGTCTCATCCTCGTCCTTATTATTAGAGAAGATGATAGATAAAAATTTAAAATTTAAAACACATATGCCTTAAAGGTAATGATCATATAGAAAGGTTCTATTTTTTTTTTCATTGCAACTTTCAAGATACGTTAATGTAAGAAGCTTTTCTAAATTTTGAATGCACTTGGTATCCTCCCTTGACGATTATTATGACGATCAAACCAATTGGTCTCAATCAAAACATAATACCGTTTGTTGATAAGTGACTCATAGCGAAAATATTCTTACGTTTTTACCTTAAAACTTATTTGTAGTGAACAAAACCTACTCTCGGTGCCTATTTCTACCCAAAGCTACAATTTCCTCTATAGATGTCTATTTAGTTGGTTCCAGAACTTGTTCAATCCATTTTAGCTTGAGAGGCTTCAAGGAGATATTAAGGAACTTCATTTAATTCTTTAATGACCGTGAAGATCTCAACAATGATCATTTGTAAAACATTCGAACAATGTCCATATCCAACTAAAATTCCAAAGATGCATAGAGACGGGGATTTCATGTTTTTCCATTGTGCTTATTTTCAAGAACTTTTGTTGATTTTTGAGAAAGTTTCATGACCCATTCATAGAGTTGAAAACCTCCTAATGACATCTATATATAAGTGTTATATTAAGGCTTCCTTGAATGTGGCTCTCTTACCATTTCAATACATTATTCATGGTAATCAAGTGTCATGGAAATCAAGAGCAAGAGGCTTTGCTCAGGGGATAAAATCAAAAATGGTTTTTTCTTTTCATTTTGGAAATTCAGATTGAAAAAGTCTCTTGAAAATTTGAGCCCCTTATTTCCTCCTATGACCTTGTCTAGACCTCCTGTTCAATATCTTATGGCATTCATCTGTTGATTTAAAACTATAAACAATACACGGGGGTTTCACTGCGAGAGAAATACCATAATATATTGAGGGATATATATAGGGGATAAAGTGTTTTTGTATTGGCAAGTATAAAAAATTGACCTCAGTGTTAATGAAAAAATATAAAAGTGTATTAAAAAGGTTCAAAAAAAATGGATACCCACAATATAGAATGAAATTAGAGGTTTTTTAAGTTGGGAAAGTGTATTGAGTTTATATTGGTAGGAGGTTAAATAATGTGAATTTTAGAAGTATTTGTCAATATGTACTCAAATTAAAGTGATACGTTGGAGGTTTATTGAGTAAAACTAGTGTGAAACAATAAAACAATATAGAGAAACTATTAAAAAAACAAAACATATCAGGTAAATCTAAGTAATTTTTTTATTAAAAAATATATTGAAAAAACGTTTAACGCCAATTTTGTGTGATATTTTAACAATATATAATGATATTTGAAATACTTTCATAAGAGAAAAAAAATTCCAAAAGTCACCATCTTCAGTCTTTTGGTTGACTAATAAAATAATTATCTTACGAAACAGGTCCATAACATCCCCGTTTATATATATAGATAGAAATTACATTTAGTCAATGCAAAATCGAAAGCATAATAGTAAGAAATCCTTCGAAGAAATAGTATACATCGACGCCCCTTCTCGAATCAACATCAACATCATTGTCTGCAATTGCGTGGTAATGGAAACACAGATGAAGCAGGACATTCGCAATGCTGAGATTATTGTGAAACTGAAGAGCTCCGATGGAAAAATATTCGTCGTGCCAGAAGCCGCAGCGTTGCAATCGGTGATAATAAAGAAGGTGGCGGAGGACTTTGGCACTGGAAATCCCATTCCGGTGCCGTTTGTGTCGAGCCACATTTTAGAAAGGATTATCAAATATTGCACATACCATGTTGATCATTCCCTATGGCCCTGGAGAACAAAAGATGATGTTGACCAATGGTATGTGGAGTTTGTGAATGTGGATCTTTCCACGTTGAGTGACTGCCGTGCATCTGGAAATACGAGCGACACTTGTTGATTTGGTATCTCGAAATATTGCGGGTGCACTTGCCGCATTGAAAACCCCTGAAAAAGCGCTATAGGTGCTGAACATGGAAACTGACCTTACTTTCGAAGACGTGCAGGCCATCAAGCGTCAAGCTCCGTGGGCTTTCGGGAAGTGATTTCACTCGAATTTTACCATATGAAAATCAATGGCTAGCTTGTATTTCTTCTTCTGTGGGAAGATTTTATATATATTTAATATTTTGTGAGAGACTTCAAGGCAGGTGTGTTTTATTAATTTGTGTAGTATAATTCTCATAATAGGTTTTATCATTATAAAATTATTTTTTCATCAATCAATTTAACTCAAAATTTTCCAAATATTGAGAATATTTGTGTTAGAATTTTCTAAATATCGGTAATATTTGTGCTAGAATGGAGATGGAATTATATATCTATTCAAAATCGTTTTCCATTATCCAATTTTTTTAAAATTTTTGAGTAGATTAGGGTAAAATGCAAACAGTCACTCGAATTTTACTTCTATAAAAATCAATGGCTAGCTTGCATTTCTTCTTCTGTTGGAAGATTTTATATATATTTAATATTTTGTGAGAGACTTCAAGCCAGGTGTGTTTTATAAATTTGTTTAGTATAATTCTCATAATAGGTTTTGTCATTATAAAATTATTTTTTCTTTAATCAATTTAACTCAAAATTTTCTAAATATTGAAAATATTTGTGCTAGAATTTTCCAAATATTGATGATATTTGTGATAGAATGGTGATCGAATTATATATCTATCCAAAATCATTTTCCATTATCCATTTTTTTTTTAAATTTTGAGTAAATTAGGGTAAAATGAAAATAGTATAATAAGAATATTATTAATTTCTTATTTTAAATTAACTTACAAGTTATTAATAAAATTAACATAAATCAAAACCAACTAAAGATGATAATCTAGCTAAGCCTAGTACATCTGTGCAGTAAAGATGATAGTCTAGTTAAGCCTAGTACATCTGTAAGCACAAGATTTAATTTTCCAACCATTTTTAGTTCTCAATTTCACTAAATAAACACAAATAAACACAACGCAAGAAAGAATTCAAATCTGCCATATTTAAATTTGGAAATAATTTTTCTGAGTGGAAAATTTGCAACTTTAATATTCAATGAGTAAATAAAAGGAAGGAAAATACATGATATACCAAAGTAATTAATAATTTTTACTTTTTATCATTAAATCCAATACTTAAAAAACCAAATTAACCTTCTATCAATTTGGAAATAATTTCCCTCACTGGAGAATTTGCAAACTTATGATATCACAATGTTGTTTAAGTGTATATAGAAGTTAAAGGAATACAAAAATGATATATTTTCTAAATTAAAAGTTAAAACGATATGAACATAGGCATACCACTAAATAAATAGAAAATATATTATTATCAAATACTTCTTTACTTTCCCAAAGTATTTACTTTCCCATTAAGAATTTGAGGTTTGATTTCTTCTTAAATGAGGAACATCCCTTATCCCTTTCAATTAAAAAAGCCTCTTGGAAAAAATACTTCATATGGGGTTTGACATGAAATTAAGGCATTGATTGGGCTCTTTTCTCTATACCTTTGAAATGATTTGTTATCAAAACTAAAATAATTACACTTTTATGTAAAGAAAGAACATCATATTCCATAATTTTGGCATTGAACAAAGTATCAAAGTGCCCCTAACCTCATCATTATATTTTACTCCCAAAGAAGATAATTATCTAGTGAACTTATTGAGCTAACTTATTTGATTAGCTTATGACCCACATTCCATTGTAAATTATCTTGAAATGTTTTCCTTTGGTATTGCTAATTTCTACCATTATGCCACATTAATAAAGACAGATATTAAGCTTATATAGAACCAATAAAGGAAATAAAATAGAAATATATACTTCAATGTTAATGAAAAAAAATCCTTGACATTTAAAGAATGTACAAAAATACAAAAAAAAATCTAACAAGGATAGAGATAACATTATGAACAATGTATTTAGTATTGATAAATGAATCACATTAAACATAATACCAATATAAGGAACTCAAAAAAATTAGCATGTAACTTCGGGAGAAGGGGTGATCTCCCTCCTATCTTTAGGTTCAGAAAGTGGCACATATGAGGGGGTAGCCATTGTTTATTAAAAACACAGGACTCTGCCAAGTGGTAACATGATGTATAGAGTCTGACACCTGCCTAGCACTGGACGGTTAGAAGGAGAAGTGTGATAAGCTTCGAATGGAAGCCCCAGTAAATGGCGCCAGAAACTTTAACTATCCTAAGGTAGCGAAATTCCTTGTCGCATAAGTAGAAACACTCCCTTTCATTCCCTGCTCTTATAGAAACTCATCGTGTGTGGGATACAATTATGTGGGATGCAATAAAACTTCCCTGTTGTAGCTCACATAGAGAAGTATTTTTGGTAGATTCACATGACTCTGGTTGTCCAAAATCTCAAGGTGTTTTTTGTTATTTTGACTTCGGCTGCATACTCACCGTGTACTTAGAGCTTACTTAGAGTGGAAGGAAAGTATGGGGTGCACATGTTCTTGGAGTTTATGGGTACCAAGGTTTGAATGTAAATGAGATTTCACAATTTGGGCCAACGTTGCCATAACGTTATCTTGAAGGTTTTTTCCTGAGCCATCTGTTTCAATTTGCACATGCGAGGTTTCATTCAATACATGACCGTTTATAGATTTTCAAAGTAATAATTTCCTATATCAGAAAACCATCTTTTGAAACTCCAATGTGATATTTACACGCCAAAATTGTCCTCTATTACCTCTACTTGAAAACGTTTCTTCCCATCTTAGTTCATATATTTATTGATAAGTTTCTCTTGAAATGGAACATTGAATTTGGGACCACATTGGAGAGCTATGATTTGGGTGTCCTATCCATATTCCTCTGTCCTACTCGATTCAAAGGAATCCCTTACCAATTTTTGTAAGGATCTGGTTTTTTCAGTCTACATCTTTGTTGTCCTCTCTTTAGCTATCACCGATATATTCTAACATATGTCATCTCTAAGTGCCTAAGTTGAAGACACAATAGTAACGTTGGGCACACTCACTCCCCATACGCTACATCACCTAAGAATCTTGTAGAAATTGATTTGATGAAGGAAAATTTGAGAAAGGTCTCAGTATTGTAATGGCTCAAGGAGTTGTGGTTGTCATAGGCATCAGACCTGTGTTGGTTTGATTTCGTAGGTCGATTTGTGGCACGATTCTTATGGGATAATCTATTGTGCTTCACTGACAATATTACAAGGAAGGAAGAGACGATATTAATAGCCCAAAGGTAAGGAATAAACC
Source organism: Pinus albicaulis (assembly GCA_034641835.2). Classification (NCBI taxonomy): domain Eukaryota; kingdom Viridiplantae; phylum Streptophyta; class Pinopsida; order Pinales; family Pinaceae; genus Pinus; species Pinus albicaulis. The sequence goes on along the minus strand of CM076578.1, from coordinate 1,513,574,590 downwards.
CAAATTACATAGATACAAAGATGCCCTATTCCATCCAGAAAACACATGCATAGAAACTTGGTGCGGAATCTGTTGTGCTAGTTCCTGTAGTGGTTATTTCCTATAAGCGGGAATGAGTATATTGCACTGCTAGAAGCTTTGCCCAAATTTACAGGAAACATCAAGTTGGGACCACAATAATATAATATATTAAAATTGAATATATTTATTTTCATATAAATATTGCCAATTAGGATAAAAGTGATTTCCACAAACTGGTTTTTTAGCTTAGTTCCTGAGATATTTCTTGACCCATATCTAGATCTAGACAGAGGGTCATACGCTTCCCTTCACACAACTTCATTAGTTTAGCCACACCCAAGCTCACTGAGTTAAATACACCAAATTTTGCACTTATTTATTTGATTTAAGCACCCAAGCTCGCTGAGTTAAATACAGGTAAATTTTCACTTATTTATTTTATTGAAGCTCCCAAAACATCAAAAATATGTTGCAGTAAAGCTCCAAAAAAGCAGCTCAATCTCCTAGCAGTTTTGGAGCGTTTCCTACCAACTCCCAAACTCCCAAGAATAGGGGAGCTTACGTTCTCTCCAATGGCTAAGAGAGGTACCAATGTAACTATGTGCAACATAGATATCCTCAATAAAGATCGAAGAATTCTATTTTTAATTTTGAATAGAGACTATACAGTGAAAATATCTCCCTGAAGCATTGGAAAAGTTAAAACTATAGTTGCAGTGTGTTCAAGCTTTTGTCATATGTGTTGGTTAAAAATTGAATGTACAGTGGTGTAGCGTAGTGTTGCCGTGGCTTAGAACCAGTTGGTTGCTAAATTAAAAGGGTCATTCTATCCACATGCAACCATTGTATTAGCTTTATCACCCATTGGTACAATGTGTATCTTGTGAGTTACGTTATTTTTTAAGGTTGTGTGGTATATGTAGGCTGGCTGGTTGGTGGCCTATTCCACTAGGTATGCCTAGAAAAAATAAAATTAATTTCTATTAATGTTTGCTAAAACGTTAATTTGAATTTGAAATTTTATATAACTTGAATTTATAGATTATATATAATTTTTTAATTTTATTAATGGATTAATATTAATTAGTAAAATACAACTATTTATCATTATATACAATTTGAATGGATAGTAAATTATCTCATGCATGAATTTAATAGTCTTTTTTATCATATACATGAATTTGAACTGGTGATAAATTTACCTTTAACAAAAAAAAGTTACCATATTAAAATTCCAAATTAGTTAAAATCTTAAACATCTATACTCATATTTACTAAAGCCAATACCATCTCTTTATTCAAAGGAAAAGGTTAATTGAACACAATGAATCTGAAACCTTTCTCCAAAATCTTTTAATATTTCTTTTAATTAAATATTTTAACTATATTTCCACATAAAAGTATTAATTTGATGTAGTTTTTTATAATTTTTGTTATCATTACATAAAAATCCAATATTAATATTATTAAATTTAATAACTTTTGATTCATACAATATTAAATTTTTTATAGTACAATATATAATATATCATGATTTATATTAACTCTAGGTATTTATATGGAGGGAACAATAAAGAAATAAAGTGATATATGTGGAGAGATAAAAGGAGTGACAAGGTAGAGATGGGGATATAATGAACAAGAGGGGACAAAAGGAATGAAGAGAGAGAGTGTGAGAAAGAGAGGGAGATAAGGGTTAGAGAGAGAGAGGGAGAGACAAAGATAGAGGGGGGAGAGAGCGACAGTTTGTGTGTGTGTGTGTGTGAGAGAGAGAGAGAGAGAGATACAGGGCGAGAGAGACAGAGGTAGGAGAGAAAAGGAGAGAGGCGAATGACTAGAGAGAGGACTTGGGAGAGAGGCGGAGAGAGGTAAGGACGGAGAGGGATGGAAAAAGAGATGGAGTTGGAGGGGGAAAGAGGAATTAAAAATTAAATACATATAGAGGTAAAAGTGGAGAGAGAGAGAGAGGGGGTGTGATAAGGGAGAGATGGAGAGAGAGAGTGTGTATGTTTTGGGGTGAGATCGAGAGTCAAAGAAGGAGAGATGGAAGGAAGGTAGAAGAGAATGAGAAAGGAGAGAGGGAGGGAGATATTGAAAAAGTTGGCTGGTGAATAGAGAGGGGGGGAGGGGATAGAGATACAAACGAGGTCAGAGAGAAAGGGGGAGAGAGGAAGGAAGACAAAGAACATGAGAGAGAGGAGAGAATGAGGGAGAGAGAGATGGAGTTGGAGAGAAAGAGTGAGGGAGGTAGGAAGAAATACGTAGATAGAGAAAAGTGGAGGGAGAGAGAGAGTTATAAGGAAGATAGAGAGAGAGGGAGAGAGGAGAGCAGGAGGGAAGAGAGGTAGAAGGGAGAGAAAGAGAGTGTGTGTGTGAAGGGTAAGAGAGAGGGTTAGGAAGAGAGAGGGAGAGATATATAGATATGGAGAAAGAGTGAGTATTTTTTGGGTGTGATAAAAAGAAACAAAGTAGAAGCAGAGGGAGATAGAGATATTGATGGGAGGTGAAGAGAGGGAAGAATAAAGAGATAGAGAGAAGTACAGAGAGATATGTAGATATGGAGATAGAGTGTTTCTATGTTTTGGGGGAGGGAGGGTGAGATATAGAGACAAAAAAGGAGACATGGAGGGATATATAGATATATATGGAGGGGGGAGAGTGAAGAATGTTTCATGTACTATTTGCAGTGATTTGAATGTAGATTATGATTTCTAGTCCTATTTGATTGCATGCACTAGATGCATTGATTTCAATGCAGATGTTTATTTCTAATTATATTTGATTTCTTGCACTACATCCATTGGTTTCAGTCTACATGTTGATTTATAATCCTATTTGCTTACTTTATCTAGATGGATTGAATTAATAGTATATGGTGATTTATAATATTATTCTATTGATTACAATAGATGCATTGATTTTAGTGTATATGTTGATTTCTAATTATATTTGATTTCTTGCACTAAATGCATTAATTTAAGTGTAGATTTTGGTTTCTAATCTTACTTGGTTGCTTGCATTATATGCATTGATTTCATTGTGGATTTTTTTTTCTAATCGTATTTGATTGCTTCCATTAAATGGATGAAATGTGGTTCATCTTGAGACTGTAAATTATTAAAAATAATTTTCAAGATTATATGAATGGGTGAGAGAGGGAAGAAAATTCCTTGCAATAGATTCATGATCTTAGTGTAGATGTGGATTTCTAATCATATTTTATTGCTTTCACTATATGCATTGATTTCAGTGTAGATGTTGGTTTCTAATCTTATTGGATTTCTTGCACTTTATGCATTGATTTCAGTGTAGATTTTGGTTTTTAAGCTCTTGTGGTTATCATTTATTAAAGAGCTTCTCGGATTATCCACAATATTAAGGAACATTTGTCGACGTTTCAAATCCCAATGGGGATCTATCATCAGGAAATTTGAATGAAGAATTGAGAGAAGGGTTTAAGGCCATTAATAGTGAAGAAATTTTATGTTCTTTCATATCATTTCTTCACTATTAATGGCCTTAAACCCTTCTCTCAATTCTTCATTCAAATGTCTTGATTCAGTGTAGATGTTGTTTCTAATCATATTTAATTACTTCCATTAGATGGATAAAATTTTGTTAACCTTTAGGATGTAAATTATTATAAATAATTTTCAAGGTTATATGGATGTGTGAGAGAGGGAAGAAATTTTCTTGCACTAAATGAATTGATTTCAGTGTAGGTGTGGATTTCTAATGATATTTTCTTGCTTTCACTAGATGCATGGATTTCAGTGTAGATGTGGATTTCTAATATTGTTTGTTTGCTTGCTATAAATGCATGGATTTTAGTGTAGATGTGTATACCTAATCCTATTTGACTCCCTGCACTAGATGCATCGACTTCAGTGTAGATGTGGATTTCTAATATTATTTGATTGCTTGCACTAGATGCACTGATTTCAGTGTATATGTTTATTTCTAATCTCGTTTCATTGCTTGCATTAGATGCATTGATTTTAGTGTACATGTTCTTTCCTACTCATATTTGATTTCTTGGATTATATGCATTAGATGTTAATCTTGAGGCTATATATTGTTTAAAAAATATTTTACAGGATATAATTAGTAGTAGCTAGAGGGACACTATTAAGAAATATTTAGTTGTCAAAAGTTGGGATACCTAGAATTAAAATGAAAAAGATGTGTAAAATCAATCATCCTCCAAAGAAAAAATTAATCCTTGACAATATCGTCTACCTTTTTCATCATCCAATAATTAATAATAGAATAACTTACTTATTATTACTTATTACTAATTACATATATTAAAAATTACTAATAGAATAAATGTGGATTTCTAATCATATTTTATTCGATTCATGAGAAAAATGTATTCAAAATTTTGTAAGTATATTTTTCTTTTGTAAGCTAGGTAAGACTATATATTTTTCATCATGTCCAATACATATCACCTCTATCATGGTGGGAATTGAACCAATTATTTCACATCAAGGATTTCCTTAAGAAAGCACTCAATCACAATTTATCCAAGACCACGTGGACAAGAGGAAAATGTATAATCACCATGTATCCTAGACCATGTGGAAAAAAGGAAAATTTATATTTATAAACATCAAAACAAATAAAGCTATTATCGAAAGAGATGTGATAATTGTTTGTAGAAATAAATAATATAAATATTGTACAAATCTGGCCACTCTTTAAAAAAAATTCAAAAATACATTATTTCTTGACTTTTCAAAATAGACTATAGATAAAAAAAAATCATCAAAATATTCTTGAAAAAAATAAATTATTTAAAACGTAAATAAATAATATTATTAACCAAGCATCAAACTCCTTGGGCTTTTGGTGAGTGAACTCACTCGAATATTATTACTATGAAAATCAATGGCTAGCTTGTATTTCTTCTTCTGTCGGAAAATTTTATAGATATTTAATATTTTGTGAGAGACTTTGAGGAAGGTGTGTTTTATAAAAAAAAATTATTGTAATTCTCATAACAGGTTTTGTCATGATTAAATTATTGTTTCTTTTATTAATTTAACTCAAGATTTTCCAAATATTGGGAATATTTGTGCTAAAATGGGGATGGAATTAGTACCGCAATAAAATCATGCAATATCAATCCAAATTATATTTCATTATCCATTTATTTTATTCTTTTTGAGTAGATTTGGGTAGAATGCAAATAATATAATAAGACTATTATCAATTTCCTATTATAAGTTATTTTAGAAGTTAATATTTTTTGTAAAAATAATAAAAATAAATATTTGTTAATTTTGGGGACGACTATCTATGAATTAGAACAACAAAAAATTGTGGCATACAAACGAGATGAGACATCAAACATCAAATAAATTTAATGTGTTGGAAAGTTGTGATACACAAAAAGGGACCCCACCAGAAACAACAATGAATAAGCTGGCAATGGCACTCATTGACACACAACTAGGCGCACGCGCACCCGAAGTAATCGTGAAGAATTATGCAATGACACCTGTTGACACAAAACTAGAAGGATGGCAGGTGGTAAAGAGAAAAGGGAAAGAAAAGTAGAAATTAAGAGTGTTCTCTTGTACTTTTAGTTTTTAGCCTTTAATTTACACAAAACCTAGGAAGTGCTTATTCTACAAAATGTAACTTTCTTACTGATTCAAAAAGTTCAATAAATTCAATATTTTTCCATTTGGAAAAGTCATATAATTTTGTAATTCTTGTTTATATTATTTTTTTAAATTGATTTAATAATTAACCTAATAAAATAAAGATAATATATAAAAATATAAAAATGAATATTGCTGTAGTAATTTTAATTATGCCGTAAGGCGTTATTATTTGAAAACAACTTTGCTGATGTGCATCGTGTCATAATGTGAGACCTTAGATTATATGTTAGACGATTCAAACATTTTCAACCCTTGATCCAAAAGTTAGTTTACAATGCAGTTATGAAAGTAGGGCATTGGCTGACCTGCACATTCTCGGATTTCAAAGAGACGCAGGGTTTTTGTGCTGTCTGTGTGTTGATAACAGAGGTTTGTTTCTTAGCTCGTTGTGAGCGTGAGAGAGAATGGCAAGGGCAGACAACTGCGCATCTTCGGTTCTCTTGAGTGACTGCATTCTGTTCTAAATGCTCTGCTATTGTTTTGTACTTCTATTGTCCGACAGTATGCTTGCCAGATTTAGCGTTTTTCTGTTGTTTTAGGGTTATCTATGAATCCCTTTGAATGTTATGATGTTATTTGTTATTGGTTCGCATGAAATCCCAGTTCCATGACAGGGCCGACAGTATGGTTGTTTATGGCGTTTCCTGATACAACAATAATGCGCTGATTCATGGACAATTGATTGCAGGATACACGCAGAATGGACATAATGTAGAAACCCTGGAACTTTATAGACGAATGCAGAATGCCTCCATGAAGCCGGACTCGAAGACATTTTCCACTGTTCTTTCTGTCTGCAGCAAACTGGCAGCTTTGGAACAAGGCTCTTCGAATAGATGCAGCACTCTGGTATAAATCCAAACCATGTCACTTTTCTTTGTGTCTTATCAGCATGTTGCCATGGTCGCTTACTGGATGAGGGCAGACAATATTTTGATTCCATGATTCGATGCTATAAACTCACACTAGCAATGGAGCACTATAGTTGCATGGTGGACCTTCTTGGCCGCTCTGGGCACCTCAATGAAACAAAAGACTTAATCAAAAAGATGTCAATGAAACCTGATGCTAATGTATGGGGTTCTCTGATTTTTTCATGTAGATTTCATGACAATGCAGATCTAGGAGAATGCATGGCAGATTTCCTTTTTGAATTGAACCCTCAAAATTACTGCCCTTATGTACTTCTTTCAAACATTTATGCTTCTTCTGGCAAGTGCAATGGCAGAAGAAGCTGGAGAGACGAGATGTTCTGTTTTTGGGTATTTCCCAGCTGTATTTCTAACAAATATTCTTTCCACCATTGCAACACAAAACTTGCAGAACAAGTTTGAATCAGTTCGCTATAATTGCCTCACGACCGCCCATTTTTTGTAATTTTCTTGACTTTGAACCCACAAGCCGCCTCACCCATTACTTAATTCAATGGAGGTGGCTTTCATTTTCATGTTCAGACAATTATATTGCGTGACAAGCCTCCTGCTGCTGTAAGAATTTATTGTTTATTCACAGACATCTATTCAATATTGACCAGTTCATAGAAAAAACCAGCCTTGCTTATCACACTAAAGAAACATTCCTATTGGGTTCTGGTTCTCTACCACCATTGGCCAGGGTTCTATTCCCAGCATATTCCAAGAATTGGGGTTAGAAGTTTCCAGAAGCAACAAATTAAAATTGCAAATTGCAAAAATTGCAGGTCATTTGCTCACATGGAGAACTTTTCCGACGAACATGAAATGCCAAGCTCCAAGCATGCTAAGTTTATGGTCCAGGTAGATTTCTAGTATCTTGGCTAAGAATTTATTCCATTTATGGAGTTTTAGTTAATGCCCATTTCATTTTCTCAAGAGGCAAGTGTTGTATCGATTGATAATTCACTCAGTGCAACGAATGAGAATAGCCCTCTTGGGTTGAAGCTGAGAAAGAGCCCTTCCTTGCTAGATCTTGCTCAGCTGAGCTTATCATGTCTGAAAAGCCAGGAAAATTTGGGATATGTGCACACAGTGAGATTCATCCAGGAAGCAGGGGAAATGGAAAACTGGAGGTGTGCAGTGGTTCCCACCAATTCAAAGAAGGCAACTAACTTCTTTGCCTCAATTCTAAGAATTGGCTCATGGAAGGTAAACATTGTAGATTTTGAAGAGTTGTGAAATGTCAGGGGTTTTTAGTAATAGTAAATTTTATGAATTTCATGTTTATTAGAAGTCATGGTTTTGCTCCTGGTAGTATATGGAATCTAGTTTATCCCACTTACCAGTAAAATCCCAGAAGACATCCTAAAACTTCTTTCTGTTTAGTGATCCTAACATGAAATCTACAGAGAACTTATCATTAGAGTAGATCCATGTTAAAGGGAGCTAAAATATTTTAAGCAACAAATCTTTTGATCCTTAATGGACTTGAATTTATGACTGATCTATGTTAGATCAAGGCCACTATAACAACATCTAACTTCTATGGATGCCATTAATAGCTTTTTCTGGTCACTTACCATTCATTCAAAAAGTTTTTTTTGTTTTTTTTTTTGACAGTGTGTTTCCAGATATGAAGGTGACTTGGTAGTAGATTTCATGACAATGCAGATCTAGGAGAATGCATGGCAGATTTTATTTTTGAATTGAACCCTCAAAATTACTGCCCTTATGTACTTCTTTCAAACATTTATGCTTCTTCTGGCAAGTGCAATGGCGGAAGAAGCTGGAGAGACGAGATGTTCTGTTTTTGGACATTTCCCAGCTATATTTCTAACAAATATTCTTTCCACCATTGCAACACAAAACTTGCGGAACAAGTTTGAATCAGTCTGCTATAATTGCCTCACGACCGCCCATTTTTTGTAATTTTCTTGACTTTGAACCCACAAGCCACCTCACCCATTACTTAATTCAATTGAGGTGGCTTTCATTTTCATGTTCAGACAATTATATAGCGTGACAAGCCTCCTTTTGCTGTAAGAATTTATTGTTTATTCACAGACATCTATTCAATATTGACCAGTTCACAGAAAAAACCAGCCTTGCTTATCACACTAAAGAAACATTCCTGTTGGGTTCTGGTTATCTACCACCATTGGCCAGGGTTCGATTCCCAGCATATTCCAAGAATTGGTGTTAGAAGTTTCCAGAAGCAACAAATTAAAATTGCAAATTGCAAAAATTGCAGGTCATTTGCTCACATGGAGAACTTTTCCGAGGAACATGAAATGCCAAGCTCCAAGCGTGCTAAGTTTATGGTCCAGGTAGATTTCTAGTATCTTGGCTAAGAATTTATTCCATTTATGGAGTTTTAGTTAATACCCATTTCATTTTCTCAGGAGGCAAGTGCTGTATCGATTGATAATTCACTCAGTTCAACGAATGAGAATAGCTCTCTTGGGTTGAAGCTGAGAAAGAGCCCTTCCTTGCTAGATCTTGCTCAGCTGAGCTTATCATGTCTGAAAAGCCAGGAAATTTTGGGATATGTGCACACAGTGAGATCCATCCAGGAAGCAGGGGAAATGGAAAACCGGAGGTGTGCAGTGGTTCCCACCAATTCAAAGAAGGCAACTAACTTCTTTGCCTCGATTCTAAGAATTGGCTCATGGAAGGTAAACGTTGTAGATTTTGAAGAGTTGTGAAATGTCAGGGGTTTTTAGTAATAGTAAATTTTATGAATTTCATGTTTATTAGAAGTCATGGTTTTGCTCCTGGAAGTATATGGAATATAGTTTATCCCACTTACCAGTAAAATCCCAGAAGACATCCTAACACTTCTTTCTGTTTAGTGATCCTAACATGAAATCTACAGAGAACTTATCATTAGAGTAGATCCATCTTAAAGGGAGCTAAAATATTTTAAGCAGCAAATCTTTTGATCCTTAATGGATTTGGGTTTATGACTGATCTATGTTAGATCAAGGCCACTATAACAACATCTAACTTCTATGGATGCCATTAATAGTTTTTTCTGGTCACTTATCATTCATTCAAAAAGTTTTTTTGTTTTTGTTTTTGACAGTGTGTTTCCAGATATGAAGGTGACTTGGTAGTAGATTTCATGACAATGCAGATCTAGGAGAATGCATGGCAGATTTCCTTTTGAATTGAACCCTCAAAATTACTGCCCTTATGTACTTCTTTCAAACATTTATGCTTCTCAAGTGGAATGGCGGAGTGACAAAAATAATTGCCTTCACTTTTATTTGAAATATCTCTAGAATCTGTTCAACATCATTATTATTTAGATTCAGATTCCTAAATATTTCAAAGTTTTGATAAACATTAGTGCAGACATGAGTGAGATCAAAATTTAAATTGACTTTATTTTTGTCTGAAATGTTCTTAGAATCTGTTTAGGGTCACTAGCCACTCCAATTTCAGATGGGGCACAGTAGCAAGGCTAGTGTGGGTGTGGTGTTTCGATTAACCTTGGATACAACTAATGTTATTGTATCTGTTGGAATGGAAGTCCTGGCTCTAACATGAGGACGGAGCTCCTTGCCCTCTGGAGTCTGCTCTGGGTGGCTTTCAACCTTCAATTAGAAAATCTGCATATCTATGAGGATGCAAAAACAGTGATCGAGGACGGAGCTCCTTGCCCTCTGGAGTCTGCTCTGGGTGGCTTTCAACCTTCAATTAGAAAATCTGCATATCTATGAGGATGAAAAAACAGTGATGGATGGGATCACTGGCCACTCCACTTTCCCCAGCAGCTTTCTCTCTTCTATTAATACAATAACTTCACAGTTGCCTTCTTGATACTCCCATCCAGCATAATTTTCGTGAGGCCAATGCAAAGGCAGACTCTCTCTCCAAACAGGGCCTGCTTCTTCCTTTTACGACTGTTCGAGTACAACATTTCAGAGGTGGTCATCTCGTCTCCTCCAATGTGCTTCTGCCTCCCTAGGAGCGTTCCTCTCTGGTTCATGGTTTACTGTTTTCTCTGTTGTCTGTTGACAATGTTTGATGTCTTAATGTTTTTATCGAGCATTTTGCTGAACTCTGCACAAGTTTTCCTGGCATTTTCTGGGCCCTTCGTGGTCTGAACAATTTGTTTTGGAGCTCATATGTATCTCATTGCCAGTTTATGCTTTTGCTCTTTTTGCTTTCATATGCTATACTTTCTGCTGGATTCCAGCACCTTTGTTGTGAGGTTGATGATCTATGCACTGGTTTGTTTATCAATAATACAATTGTATTTTTTCTTCTGAAAAAAAACCATTCTTATTTAAATTGAGAATTTCTAAGTATTCCAAAAATTTAATGAACAGTAATCAAATAAACGGTTTAACTTCACTCCTATTTATCAATTTCTAAAATATTCAAAAATCTAACATTTAAATACACTAAAGTCCTGATTCCTCTCATGTTGATAATGAATTATTCTTATAAAACTTTTCAAAGCAAAAGTTTTTGAATCTTGAATTACTGAATTGTAGAACTTACAATTACAAGGTATAGAGTAACAGTGACCACCATTCATGTTGTTTCTACACACACCTTCATATGCTTGTCATACACAACACAGAAAAAAGTCATGGCAATAATCCCAAACACCAACAACTCACCCACCACCATTGTTCACATTCTTCTCTGCCAATAAACAGACAATATTAAACATTTATGCATTTCATCCCAATACTTCAAACTTGGAAGCATGTTATAATTTATAATTTCAGTATTTGAAAAACACAGCCCTGAACAACTACACTCAAATATAATTTTTAAATATGAAAACCGTCATTCAACTTATATACCTGGCTTGCTTAAGGTAGAGCGAAAGCCAACGAGAAGAAGGCCAATGCCATTGACATTGACAGCCTTAACAACAATGTTATCTCAACAATTGAAGAGCCATATTTCATATGGAAGCCCTGAGAAACTCTGCATACTTTCCTTTTCTAATACCCCTTTGAACGTAACTTACTGTTTATGAATATTAACATTATTTATTGGTTATTGATGTTAGATTTTGGAATATTTTTAGAAATGGGATAGAGAACCAGCCAAAGCTAAATTATTGTTTGAATTCAATCATATTCTAAAATCTACAATTTAATTAGTTTTAATTACTAATTTTTTTAGTTAATGAATTTATTATTTAATAAGAAATAAATTGGTTTTCAATATGGTTCTTCCTGCATTCTGGCTTATTTCATTTTCTGTTTATTGGCCCATGTGTTGCTCCTACTTCTTATCTTCTTGCTATTATTCTTGCATTTCTTCTCATAGGTGCTTCATGGAGGTCCTCATATGCCTTAAGAAAATATGTTTCGCATGACAAGAGGTGGTTCATCCACTTTTTATTTTATTTTATTTTATTTTTATTTTTATCTATTTATTTTATTTTATTTTTAATTGCATGCAGAATAAAGTCATAGTTATTTTTCTGTTAACTAAGTTCACCCTTGGTTACCCCTTGGCACTCCTTGTCTTCCATTACAATGAACTACTTACTACCCACTTTCTCAAGTCCTTTTTACTTTTTTCTTGTTCCTCTTCTTTGTGGAAAAAGTGAGGCTAGTCGCTAGAAAAGGCTGAGGCTGCTCTACTACCAATTTTGGCTATATCAAAAACATTCCTTCTCACACTTTTTAAAGTTTTATTAAGAAAAAATAGATTCAAATAAAGTGTTAGATGATTGCATACATGAGCCTTACCATTGATCTTTTTTTGTAGGTGATATTGAAGCTGCTAATATGGCTATTGAAGTTGTCTTTGGTGGTTCTAAGGCTGCTCTAAAGCTGCATGGGATAATCTTCCTGGGGTCCTTTTGGATCTTCTGAGCATAGGAGGAGGAAGTCTGAGTTTGACTGCATTTGACCAGGGTGTTGACCAAATATTCTTTTTGTTCCAACTTGATGTCTTTTTGCTTGCAAAGGTTGGAGAGCACCTGCATTCACTAGAGAGAGATACATGGAGAAATGCACATATATATATTTTTTAAAGGCCTACTAGCTGGCTAAATAAGGTTTTCCACTAGTAGGTCTGCCTTGTCGCCTCAAAGGTGTTTTTCACATAGGATTTTTTTTTTCAACCCAATCACAGTATCATGGAGGTTTTCAATTAGTGAGACAATCTGAAATGCATCAAAGAGGCTTTCATCTAAGATTTTATTCTTTCCCATTTTTTTATTTTTTCTTTTTTCACTTTCCTACTCAACTTGAAAAAACAAAACCTTTTTCAAGTATAGGAATACTTCCAATGGAGCCATTTATAGATCAAGATGACAGATAAAATCAGGTGAACACTTGGAATACATCTGCTGACATGTACCTGAATATAAGAGATGAATTTCTTTGACTAGGATTATATCAAGTACTATTGGAGAAGAGTGTGTTGCTACAACTAAATGACTATTTAGAACCATATGTTAATATATTTGTGATGCCCCTGGTCCACCTGCTGATTTGGATCACCTTGGATGTCGTCTTCTATTATGACATTCAAATATTCCTCTTTTCGCTGATTGCTCTCTTGAAAACATGGAGAAAATGTTGGTTAGCATGAGGAAACTTTCTCAACATCTGATTCTGATGTCGGATCTTCATCAAGTGCAACCCTTGATCTTTTGATCTCCTAATTTGGATCTTATTCTTCTTGATGTTGTCCTTCAATGAAATTAATAAAATGTCTTCTTTGCAATACCTTCCTTGAACTAAGATGTAGACCATTTAGAACAAGAGGATATATTTGGTAGTGTTGTACCTCAACATTGTAAGTGGGTTGAGATACTTTATGGTGTGGGTTTTGAAATGGTGGTATAGTGGGGGTGGATATATGATATGGATGTGGTTGAGTCAATGTTTGTGGTGGAGTTCGATTGTAGGGATAACATGGAGTTGGGTATGGAGGATATTGAGGGAGATATTGAGGATATTGAGGATTTTCCCAACAAGGATCTTGTCAACCACGTTTCCAAGATTGGTTTTGGGGTTGAGATGGCCAAGGTTTCCAAGGAGGGATTGTGTCCCAATTAGTTCGATATGGATGTGAATAAGCTTGAAAATGTGAAGTGGGTCCTTGCATCATATCAAGTTGACCAGACTGCCAGGGTATCCTTGGAGCTACATAACATATCTTCTTCAGTGATTTCCTTGCTCCATTGTCTTCCTGTTAAACTTATTTAAAATTGTGGAATGATGGAAAAAATTTAGTAGCATATGATTTTGCATGGATAACAAAAATATCAACTTCTTTTTTTTTCTCATTTTGCATTCTTAGCATTTCTACTTGTTCACTTAGATTGCTAAGAGTTTTTGTTTTAAAGTTATCAAGAAAATTTCCATGTTCATCTTGCCTTACTAATGTTGATGTTGATTTACTTACTCTATCCCTTCCTCTTGATATCCGCTTGCATGTTTCACAAATTTCTTCAAATGATAATTGGTATACATCTCCTCTACTCGTGAGATTAAGGAGATTAATCCACTCATTCATAATTGTTCTAAGTAAGAAGGTTTTTAGTGTGTCAAATCCTAGATGATGAAATTTTTAGCACTTAATATTATACATGAACCTCTTTATTAGATCCTCAAGGCTCTCATCCTCTTCTTGGTTAATTCTAAAAATTTCTTCTCTGATATCACGATCTGTATATTCTTCTAGAAAGATATTTGTCATATCATTCCATGATCTTATTGAATTAGTACCTAGAATCATGAACCATTTAGGAGCTCTATCCTTCAATTTTGCAGGAAACATTCTCAGTTTTGAGTGTGTGATAAGTAGCCATAATATATACAAAGTATCTCAAATTCAAAGAGAAATTTTTTTGAATCCTCTATCCTCATACCGTGGATGTTGGGAAGGAAATATGGAGGGATGTTCTTCATATGTACATTGATGTCCATATCTTGAATGGGAAAGCTAATAATATGTTCTTCATTGTCATCATGTTCATCCATCTCTTCTTCAATCAAAAGTGTATGATTATGTGGTTCTTACTGAAACACGTGGCCAAGTGGAGGTTTGGTATTGGAGAAGTATTTTAAAAAACATTATGAGTATCAAAACTCCTATGAGGCATGGAAATAAGAGTTTATTTATTTATTTTTAAATACTTCAGAAACAACATAAAAAAGGAAAGTAGAAAAGAATTCTAAAAACATAATCAAAGCATATAATAGACACCTCACCGGAAACAACACCAAAAAGTGGTGAGCCCTGGTATTGCACCAAGAGTGTTGCAACTCCCAGCGGCTTCCCTAATTTACTTTATCAACCTAGGGCCAATACAAACTTGGAGGTGACAATGCTATATACACATCAGATGCATTCTATTCATGTCATCCCATTCCACTCTACGAAAGGGTGCTACTTCTAAGAGTTCTCAGTGAAGTTTGTCACACATCAATGTGACTAAAATAAATTGCACAAAGGAAATGACAGAAAGAGCATAAATTAAATTTCTAAAAAAAAAGGACAGGAAGGAAACTAATTTATCTGAATAAAAAGAAATGGAAAAAAGGAAACTAATCTAAATTGCTGAAAAGAAATGACATAAAGGAAATGGCAGAAATGAAACTAATTTAATTTTCAGAAATGAAATGGTAGAAATGAAACTAATTTAAATTTTTCTTAACTTCGCCAATTGGCTAAACACACCCTGCTTTATCTGTCATGCTCCTATCGATGTAGCTAAGCTATCCATGACTTTATTCTACTTAAAAAAGTGTTCATTTGCAGCTTGGAGGGAAGAAAAGGGCTCAATATGCTAATCAAGGGATAAACACATGAAACCAATCTTAGAAGTGAAGAAAGTGGGTCTAAACCTTATGACAGCTTTATGATGGCGTAAAAAGGCTTTGGAGCAGGATGATTTGAAAATTGCAATGGTGCAGATGAAATGGAGAAAAAGTTGTGATATGTGATATGCGATATACAATCACAATATTTAAAAATAATGGGGATATCAGAAGTATTGATCGGGAGCGATAGAAAAATGCGAAGTGCGATGAGGTAAGAACTGTGAAGTGTGAAGTACGACGGGGAGAAAGCTATGACATGCAAAATGTGATATCGCAATCAGCGAAAAGAGCAGTAAGTATTAACGAAAATAAACTAAATGGTCCGAAGTGCGAAATGCAACAGGTGACATGGCAGTGGGACTAGCGGCGAAGTGCGATTGCAATATTGCAATCGGAATATAGGAGTGGTAAGTCTTAAAATGAAAAAAGGTGAAAGCTGCGAAGTGCGATTGCGATGCGAGAATTATGGTAAGTCATAAAGGAAAAATGGAAAAGATGCAAAGTGCGATATGTGATATCGCAGTATCGCAATCGGTAGATGGGAGCGGTAAGTGTTAAATGAAGAAACTAAACACTACGAATTGGGATTTGTGAGGTACAGTAGCAGGAAGTTTGAGGAGGAAAGGTGGAGGTCGAATTCCAATGGGTTTCAAGCATTTTGCGTTAAAAAGGTAAAGTTGAGGAGAAAAGGGAAATTTTTGAAATGTTGAAGAACACAACAAAGGCAAGGGAAGGCGTTTAGTGATGGCCAAGATGTGATAATCAAGGAAGTCCAATGTAAAATAGCACATGTAAAACTTTAATGGTTTCTATGAATAAAAATGGTGCGACAGCTTATAGGAAGAGAAAAGGAGGAGGGAAATGGACTGCAATAGAGGTGTTTGGAAATGAAACACAGAGATGGAAAATGAGGTGGGGAGGCACCACTCGAGCTGCTTTGAGGCTTTAACAATATGTCCTGCGATTAAATAATGTTGTCAAGATCCTTCCAAGTTTTACCATCGCCCATCTACAAGCTATCCAACAAATATTTTCAAATACTTATATTAGTATTTGATAAATATGTATTGTTAGATGTTTGGGTACTATAACGTTGAAGTGTTCCAAGAGAATTGGATATATACATTCAATATAGTGGTGACATCTAAGAAATCTTTCCACTAGGTATATATACTATCTTGTGAGTTTCAACATCAGGTGGGGGAAGATAAAGCATCTTTACAAGCAAAAAAAGCACCATAATTTTACATGTAAGCATTTCCCATGCATGAAATCTATGCGCGATATGCCTTTCAAAAATTAGATTGGAATTGGAGTCCTAAAGAGAAGCTCTGAATTTATTTCCATTGTAGGATTTTATCAAAAGGAAGCTTTAGAGGCACATATGAAATATTAGTCAAACACTTCTTTGCAACCATATTTCACATGATATTCAAGACATAATGACCATGCATGACTAATCAAGTGAAGGAGTCACTTCAAGATATTACAGACTAATTTGAGCACCTGAGGGAACATACATCAAATTCTTCAGATTTCAGAGAGCCCCTCATCCTATTAAGAAATATCTAACAAACATGGTTACTATGCAAGAAGTGGCATATCAGTTGGAAAAGCGGTTATCATGATTTCTTCACAGGAAGAAGAAATCACTTTGGCTTCTCTCTCCAGTGAGGATAAGGTTATATGCATTAAAGAGTCAAAGGGATAAGAAATAAAAGCGTTGGAATCAAGTAAATAATATCATCATGCATCAAAGGCATATATACCTTCCCAATGATCCTCAGAACCGAGTCTCAATTGCTACAAAGAAGGTGATAACTTCTAACACTGAAAGAAATCCAAGGTTAGTGATGGTGACAAATGATGCATTCACTTCAACAACATAGGATAACTCAGAGTACTTATTGAATGGGAATTATATGTTGAGAAGATAAAATGTTATAACAAAGCAATAGGTAGAACATATCAAGGTGAAGAACTAAAGGCTTTCATAAAAAACATCAATACCATAGAATGATAGTCAACCATGCAAGAATATCTAGGACCAATGGAGGATAATATGGTACAACTATATGATCAGATCATATCTATACATCATGCCATGGCTTTGCTCATTGGAATCATAAATAATGCACATGAATTAGTGAACTCCTGAAGATAGTCAATAAAGTAGTTCACCATATGCAGGAGTGGGTTGTCAAATATCTGGATGTGCCACAACATTTGGAAAGGAAATATGACATGGTCTTCGCTGAGATAGAGAGAGTTTACTTTAGACACCACCTAGGGAATTATTTTCATCTTGGATCATATTAAGTTAATACTATGGCTCGATACAACATGATACCTAATGGATTTGAATCTCTAACACAGAAGCACGAGATACCCATCATCGTAATCCTTAAAGAAATTAGAGGTACGGAGGTCATCTTCTATGAGATCTGTGATAACATGAAACAAATCAAACAAGCAACTGAAGAGGAATGATTCAAGGTCACCAAGGACATTACTTAGTAGAGTTCCCTTGCACTAGTCAAAGTGCACGTGAAACTTTCATGGTTGTGGAATAATGTATATTCAAGCTACAAGAACATACTATCAGATGAATTAGAGGTGAATATGTGTTATAAATGGCACTTTCTAGATTAGATCAAAGACATCTCAAACAATTTCAAAACTTGACACACCTATATAAAAAATGAACTCCATGAAAAAAAAAAATTATTTGTCCATTTGAATGAGTCTTTGTCCTTTTTCTAGTTTTCTCTTATTAGACCATCATCTCATAATTGTAAATTGTCTTATGTAATAAATGTGATGTGATTAAGTACAATGGGAACATGTCTAATATGAAAAGCTACATATTGGAATGTAATTAGTCATGTTATGATATCAATATTCATAGAAGTCAAAGAGTCACGGGGAAGCTCAAAGGTAATTGTATTTGTTATAATTAGATCCTCATAACTCAAAAAAAAAAAATTGTAGGCTTCTGGAGGCTTAGCCTTGGGACTTCACATCGAGGATATTCCCTTACAATGTTGGTAACATCCATCACTGTAACCAAGCCCACATGGCTTCAATGACTGCCACATGGGTAGGAGCACAATATGTCAAGTTGTGGCCACACATTTCAAAAGTGAGTGGATTTTTTTAATTATGGATGGATGGATTCATAAATGGATTGATTATTCAATATGATATTTAGGAAACAAAGTCTATAATTGATGGTAAATGGGAACTAAGTTGGAATTTGAAATTGACCGTGATGGAGTTCTTTGAATAAATGTTAGGAATATAACATTAGGTTTAATGTGATCTCTAAAGAAGCTCTAGAAGATTAGTGTCTTTGAGGGTTTGCTGGCAGTATTTATGAGTCTGTTTGATAAATTTATAGTGGGGAAGCTCGTTCCATATAACTCGTGAGACCGATTTGGGTGTCTCTAACAAGTTATGGGAATTTATATTTTATTTTTTGAAGGTTGGAGACCTTGTAGCAACGATGCTCTTAGAGTTGTAGCTATATAGTATTCTAACCAACCACGGGTTTCTCTAGAAGGTAGGCATAATTTAGGGTCTCAGACTACACTAATTGGGTTTTGGTCATGCAGCCATGAGCTTATGGTTCGTTGGATATGAAGGATGTCGTGCTTGACTCAATGACCTAGGTTTTATGTTAGGTCCCTATATTACTAGTTCAGTCCCTTAATGTGATTACTGTAGCCCCCTTATTGTTATTTTTGTACCCCTATAACCTAGATATTGTTATTATTGTGCCCTTAAATTATTATTGTTAGGTTGACTAGGATTATATTGTGGCCCCATGGACTCCTATATATAGAAGGAGGTTTTGGTCTTTTGTAGCATCCAAGAATTGTTCATTTATGTAATGTATTAGAGGTTTCCCCCTCAAACTGGCTTCTTTCTAAGGCTTTGATCTCTCTTTTCTTCTATTTTTGGAGCTGGTTTCATAACATTTGGTATCAGAGCTTTGGATTCTTGGGTTTTGTTGCTCCAAACAAGACATCGTGGCATTTTCTCTATAGCTTTTTTTTATACGAAGGTTCATAAGTTGAAATGTTTAGGGTGCAAAGAAGAAATCCTAAGGAATGTTGTGCAAAAATTTCAGATATTTGTTCACACTATTTTCGGAGATATGATCAGTAGAAATTAGGGCTTTTTGTAGGCTCATGAATTTAACCTAAATAGGTCATCGTGGAATTTTCGCTATAAATTTTTTTCTATGAAGGTTAAGAAGCTGAAATTTTTATAGAGCAAAGTCGTTATCCTGAGGAATTTCGTGGAAAAATTTTGAGCTTGAATCACAATATTTTCAGACATATCATCTGTGTAAGTTAGATCTGTTTCAAGCTCCCGAATTTTATCTTAAAGAGGAGACCATGGGAAACTCGTCATAACTCTCTCTCTCTCTGATCATCGGATTGGAATTCAATAAAAATTGGCCGCAAGCACATGGATTGGAGTTTCCTTTGTATCAATTTCAGATCCAAAGGAGGAAAAAATGACATGTTGCACATTGTACAAGTTCGCTATGCTGAAAAAGTCCATAATTAGGTCATTGTGGGAGATTGGGTATAAATTTTATTTGAAGAATCCAAATCAGGTCAGACCTGTGGAAATTGAAAGAAGCTTCCGAGGGCTACTATAGGGCTGAGTTTTGATATATTGAAGATCTAAAATCACAGAGATCATTCATTTTCCATCTCGATCTCCTCAAAATTAAGAAAAAGGTGCGTATTGTTTTTCTAATTGCATAAGTCTTGTGTGAAAAATCAGTTTGAATTGATTCCAAGGGCATATTGTAGCATAGATATTAGTATTGGGCTCTAAAATTCCACCTAAAAAGAACTCAACACCCATTAATCCTTCAAGAGTCTCTACTATGACTCACGAAGATGAAGAAATGCCACTTGACATATCAAAATTACAAGAGCAAGTGCACCAAATTTTGCTCTCGCAAAGAGAAACAAAAAATAATATTAATGGAATGAAAGCTGGCACGGAAGCAAAGATGGATGCCATGGAAGCTATGAGGGTGACATGGAAGCTAAGATCGATGAAAAAATGAAAGACAATATGGAAGACATAAAGAATGATCTAAAAGCAGACATGGAAGGTTTGAAAAATTTGATAGAAGAAATGTTTCCTAATGGCAAAAAGATAGTAGAGGAAACTCATGATGAGAACAAAATAAATTTTAATAACGATTTCATAAAATCTAATGTTGGATAGGAGAACCACCATATTCCAAATATGGATATGAGGAATTTTGATGGTAAGGATCTTGTAACATGGATACTATAGATGGAGCAATATTTTGATCTCAATAATTGGAAAAACACACAAAAGGTACGCATTGCAAATTTACATTTAGAACAAAATGCATTTGTATTGTATTGATGGCTTTGCTACTATAAAAAAGTCGTCACTTGGTCAAATTTTACAGAGGAAATGATATCAAATTATTAGAATACAAAAATAAACACCTTCTTTAGCCAATTGATAAATCTCAAACAAAAGGTTTATGTGGTGGAGCACATTGAGGACTTCCAAAAATTTAATATAAGGGTAACTGATATTCCATAGGAACATAGGATTGATGTCTTTATAGGGGCTTTAAAGGATAACATACAACATGAAGTTAACATTTCGGAACCTGATTCATCGGAAAAGGCATCCAGGTTGGCAATAAAAATTGAAGCCTACCACTCACATATATAAAGACGGAAGTGATGCTCCTCCTAGATTTCCACAACCTACAAGGTTGACACCACAACAATTGGAAGAAGAAAGAGAAAAATGGATTTTATACAGTTGTGAGAGAAAATACAGTAATAGTCATAACTGTTCTGAGAAGAAATTATTTTACATAAATTGTGAAGAGAAAGAAAAAAATGAACAAGAATCTTCAAACGAATATGATATACACCAGGAACGAACCCTAGAAGAGGAAGAAATGATTTTGACCATATCATGTAATGCATTGACATGAATTACCACTCCTCAAAGTCTGAATATAGAAGGACATATCAAGAAGAAAAAGGTAATAGTGTTGATTGATTTGGGTAGTACCCATAATTTTATTCATTGTAAGGTAGCCAAGGAGTTGAATTGTTTCCTATACCCAACACCATAATGTCAAGTGATGGTTGCAAATGGAAGAACTATAAATTTCTCTGGAAAATTCCATAATATCAAGCTAACCATGGGGGAATATGCACTGATGTTGTACTAAGAGTATAATGGTTAGAATATTTGGGGACGGTAGATTTTAATTTTCAAGAACTTTTCTTCAAAAAAATTTCAGAAGGAAAGGAAGTCGAATTACGAGGTATCGCAGGGAAGCCTGGAAAGATAATAAGCTCTAATGTCATGACAAAGATTTTTAAGAAAGAACAACGAGGCATAATTGCACAATTATTCTCACTAGAAGTTCCAACATCAAAATAATATATTTTTGCAGATATCCAAAAAGTCTTCGACAATCATTCCAAGGTGTTTGAAACTCCCAAAGGACTCCCACCTATTTGTGTTCATGATCATGCTATTCATTTGCTTACAGGAAGTGTTCCTCCAAACATTAGGCCTTATAGATATCCTAATGTCCAAAAGAGCAAATTTGAATGTATGATTATAATTCAATGTAGTGAAAGTTCTTTCTCTGCTCCAGTAGTATTGGTGCACAAGAAGGATGGATCATGGTGCATGTGTCCCAATTATAGGGAGCTCAATAAGATCAATATTGAAGATAAATTTTCCATTCTCGTGATTGATGAACTATTGGATAAATTACATGGAGAAATTTATTTTACCAAGTTGGATCTTTGTTCACGATATCATCAAATTAGAATGAAGACTAAAGATATTCCGAAAACAACATTTTGAACTTATGAGGGTCATTACAAATTTTTGGTCATGCCTTTTGGCCTTGCCAATGCACCTTCTACATTTCAAGGGTTGATGAATTCCATTTCAAACCCTTACTCAGAAAATTTGTGCTAGTATTTTTTGATGATATACTAATAAAATGTCTTCGAAGGATCATGTTCAACATGTTGACACAGTGCTCAAACTATTGCAGGAGAAACAATTATATGTAAAAGCATCCAAATGTTTCTTTGGAGTATAAGAGGTGGAATATCTAGGTCATATTGTATCTCACGAGGGTGTTAATGTAGACCCTAAGAAAATCAAATCCATTAAGGAATGGAAAGTCCCCACAACCATAAATTAGTTGCGAGGATTTGTCGGGTTAACAGGGTACTATCACAAGTTTGTTAAGAATTATGGGAGACTAGCAGCACCTCTAACAACATTATTGAAGAAAGAAGCATTTTCGTGTACTCCTGAAGAAGCTAAGGGCTTTGAACATATTAAAGAGGCAATGTGCCTAGCACCGGTCTTAGCTACGCTAGATTTCACAAAAACCTTTATTGTGGAATGTGATGCCTAGAGAAATGGAATTGGTGTTGTTTTAATGCAAGAAGGAATACGCATTGATTTTGAAAGTTAATCAATCAAATGAAAGTATTTACAGAAAGATATTTATGAGAAGTAAATGTTAAAAATACTACATGCACTAAAGAAATGGCGACCTTACCTAATGGGAAGACACTTCAAGGTAAAAATTCATCATGATAACTTCTTAAACACTTTCATGAATAAAGACTATCTTAAGAAGAGCAACAAAAATGGGTCACAAAGATGTTGGGTTATGAATTTGAAATAATATATAGAAAAGGGAAGCTAAATGTTGTCGCAGATGCACTCTCAAGAAAGAATGAAGAGGTGGAAGAATTTCTTTGTGCCATTTCTATTAGCCAACCAGATTGGATAACCGAAGCAAGGGATGAATGGAAGAAGGACGAAGAAGTGTGGACACTCATTCAAAAGTTGCAGCAAGATCCTAGTAAATCTAACACATTTAGTTGGAAAAATGATTCCTTGTGGTCCAAAACTCGCTTATATATTTGTAAGAGTTCCCAACTAAAACAAAATATTCTTTCGGAATTGAAAACTTCTCCTTTAGGAGGTCACTCAGGATCTTTAAAAACTTACCACAGGGTGAAGAAAGATTTTTTTTTGGATGGCCTTAAATCTGATATTCAAAATTTTGTAGCGGAATGTTTGGTTTGCGAGCAAAATAAAGTCTAGACAATTAAGACCCCAGATATTCAACAACATCTATCCATTCCAAGTCAACATTGGGAGGATATTTCAATGGATTTTATTACAGGTTTACCCAAGTCCGAAGGAAAGAGTGTCATCATGTTGATAGTTGATAGACATACCAAGTATGCACACTTTTGTGCATTATCTCATCCATTTAAAGCAAGTAAAATTGCTACTACATTTATGGGCACAATTCAAAAGCTACATGGAAACCCAAGGATTATTGTGAGTGACAGAGATCCCATTTTTATTGGAAAATTTTGGACAGAGTTATTTTCTTGTGTGGGTACTCAACTAGCTCATAGCTCATCTTATCATCCTCAATTCGATGGTCAAACTCAGATAGTGAATAAATGTTTGCAAGGATATCTTTTTTGTTATGCATTTGATAAACAAACAAAATGGGTCAAGTGGTTACTTCTCCTTGAATGGTGGTATAACAGTTCCTTACATACTGCAGAAAAAATGAACCCATTTATGGCACTTTGTGGATATCATCGACCGTCCATCACATCATATTTAAGAGAAAATTATAAGGCTGAAGAAGTGAAAGATCACATTGATCATGAACAAGAAGTTCTCCAACTCTTAAAGGATAACCTAAATTTGGCACAAAATCAAATGAAACAATAGGCATATAAACATTGTAGCAAGAGAAGTTTTGATGTAAGAGACTGGGTATTTTTACGGCTACAACCATACAAACAAATCTCCCTTAAGCAAGCTAAGAAGGATAATAAATTATCACCAAATTACTATGGTCCTTACAAGGTGTTGCAAATGATTGGTATTATGGCATACAAATTGGAGCTTCCTGCTTCTTTGCGAGTGCATCTAGTTTTTCATGTTTTATGCTTAAGGAAGGTTATAGGTGAAAATCTTCCAGTTCAAACAATATTTCCATATCTAGTTGAGGAAGTAAAAATCATATTGGAACCTTAAGTGGTCATGGAAACAAGAACTGGACAACTACAAAATCGATCAATTTCAAAGTATCTCATCAAGTGGAAGAACTTACCCACTGAATACTCTACATGGGAGGATGAAAATTTTATACAAAAGCACCTAGAGCTACTCAAACGTTGAGGAAAACACATTTTTGAATGACAGGGGCATGTTAGGTCCCTATATTACTAGTTTAGTCCCTTATTGTTATTAGTGTAGCCCCCTTATTGTTATTGTTGTACCCCTATAACCCTAATATTGTTATTATTGTGCCCTTACATTATTATTGTTAGGTCGGGTAGGATTATATTGTGGCCCCATTGGAATCCTATATATAGAAGGAGGTTTTGGTCTTTAGTAGCATCCAATAATTGTTCATTTATGTAATGTATTGGAGGTTGCCCCCTCGAAGTGGTTGATTTCTAAGGCATTCATCTCTCTTTTATTCTATTTTTGGAGCTGGTTTCATAACATTTTATGTTGTTATTGTCGACTATTTCCATTGGGGTCTTTTTCCAAGCTTGGAGGTGACCTATATGTCTCAGAACAATTTGGAGAGCCCATAGCTATTTGGTGTTTTTACATAGATAAATGTCTTTAATTGATGTTGTGTTGAATTACGGTTTAATGATTGAAACCCTAATTTGACGATGATGTATTGGGTACGTTGGAATATGAATTGAATTGAATTTAATTGAATGGCCTATTTTTACAAAATATGTTCCATTTGGTATTCTATGGTATGCATATAATTATTTGCTACTATGTGGTATGATCCATATATGTATTGTATTTATAATTATATGTCAATTTCTATAAACTAGGATATTGTGTTAATGTGATTAATTCACCTTTAATTATGTCGCGGGTGATAATTGAATGATTTTTTTATTTTATTTTACATGGCACAAATTATTTTGAGTTATTGATTGGAAAAAACGTAAATCCGTGAGTTATAGTTACATTTTATTAACCATCAATGAACCCAATGCTAAGGTTTAATTATTGTAATTGTAGCTCATATTCTTTAGTAAAGACATTGGTAAAATTATTAAAGAAGATTCGGATTTTTGGTATGTGGTATTGACCAGTTGATGGTTGGGGAGATTATACCTTAAGAAAAAATCAAAGCAAGGGAGGGCTCCAAAATTTTAGACAAAATCCTTCACATAGTATATCTTCTATTATTTATATTCTTAAATGATCAAACAACTCACAACAATATAGAATATGAGGATAGCTTGATTTATAGAAGAGGACTCTAACTACTTCTCATTCATTATTATTTATTTCTCCCTAAAATTATCCTAGGATTACAAGGAAGGATTTACCATCCACACAAGTAAATAGACTAAGTCAAAGACAAGTAAATGATGCCACATATACATAAAACCTCATGAGATGTCGATGAGTCACAAAATAAACAGGTGTTCTATTGTTTTAGATTCAAATAGTTCTCATGAATAAGTGGAACAAAAAATATGGTGTTATGGATTTACACATTAATAAATCACAAAAAAAAATCCACGTAATGTATAAAGAATTTATAATAAGGATACAATATTCCTCAAGAAATATATGGCTACTCTAAATGTGGTAAAGAGTGCTATAAGGATGTCTCCGATATGTGAAAATGTTCTAATCCTAAGAAAATATCCTCTACATCCATACCAAAAATGTGATAATATATAATGATGGTGGTCCATACTGATCCATAGGTAAGCATGATTTAAAATAGGTATGGAAACCTTTACACATGAGTGATACTTTTGAATACATGCAAAGGAATCTAATGAGACAACGAGATTACCTATATCATGTGTCCTAGTATATAGATATCATGATACTTGCATCACTATATAGGTCATAAATGACCAACATGATGGTGAGTTATTACCATTGTGGAATAGTTAGTTCCATCTATCAAAGAGATTCATATCTAAAGATGGGGACAAAAATATATGCCATGCCTAAACACAAAGGATTTTAGGTTCTTAGCTGGAGCCAACACTATTACATATATCAATCTAAGGATAACATAGTACAATGCCATGGTACAACAATAGTCATATTTGGATCATCATGATACAATTTATTAAACAATATGGCTCCATGGCTCCATGATGGATGACATATACACATATTTTGGGTTCATTTCCAAGAATCAAACATATAAGTAGTCTAATGATCTACAATGAGAAAGTCACCATCTCAGTGGCTAACGCCATTTACGGTTTCCATGTGCCATGGGGATGATGCATGTAGTATGTGAATTTTTTTATGATATTCTAAAAAGTGCTAGTGGACATAATTATAGAGAAATTGGATTTTGCAGTGTTAGCATTGACTATAATGCAACCATTTCTGGGATATCAAATATTTTTCAATCTGAGCTCTTCATTATTACAATATTATAATCATGTATATATATGTTTTTCTTCCTCTCCATTTCTATTTACATTGAAATTAGAGATGAGAATTTATTTTGATCGATGTTAATGGTAATGTATGTTATTTTTAATCAACTTCAATTCTATATCAACTTTGACTCTTTCATCACTATTTATCATTATTTCTTTCTATAAGAATCAGAGGTTTCCACTTTAGTTTTTTATATTGTTTATATTTTTATGTATAAAGTCCAATGTTTGGTGTTTACATAGAGAGGTTGTTATTGAAAATCAACTTTCTTGAATGGGTATGGACTCAAGACTGTTTAGAAAATAGTTTTTTAATTAATTAAATAAAATTTAATTATTATTATTACACCAGGTTTTACTACTATTATTTTATCACAATAGTAGATGTAAAAAAAATTTTAAAGTATGCATCTATTTATTTATATAAATGTTTATCCATATATGTAGGCGTGTTTATATAAAAAATGTTAAATATATAAAATTAAGATCTAGATATTTTTTAATGTTTTAAGTTAAAGAATTGCGAAAGATTCCTTAAACCAACACATAAACAATATATGAGGTACTTTGAAATCATTTGAAAAGAAGACATGAAACATATCTATGTTATTCACATTGGAAATGGGTGTAAATGGATAAAATTGGTCAATGAAATGAATGACCTTAAGTTGTAACTAATATTTCTTGAGTTCAAGAATATTGGACAAGTCATAAATCCATTACATGACTCTACTTCATTAAGTACTAATCATCCATTTGGAATATAAAAAAAATAGAAACCTTAATCATGGCAATTCCATGTTTGGATCAACCATGATGAGTGATTCATCTCACCAAAACATATGACCTATATGGTTACTATGCATTGTTCACCTCCTAGTGAGATATGGACCATGGTACCCATGACTAGGTTAATCGGTAATCGTGAATCGAGAATAAATCTTAGAGTGTGTGAGTTAGGTTAAGTGAGGAGAAAAACAACCTTGTAAACAAAATCAGGCTTCCAATGCTCAATCATCATGAAAAACAAATATAATTCATGAAACATTTTTGTCTTTACAACACCATATTCAATTTTAAAATTATAGTTATTAAAATTCCACTATCTCTCTATATATAACAATATGCATAAATTACTTTGGTGGTATGTTTTCTTACGTTTTGCTTCACGCACACTCGAGGGATCATTGGGTGGGTGGAAGCTCCACTTATTTAGGGAGAATTGTAAAAAG
The DNA here is from genome assembly GCA_034641835.2 of Pinus albicaulis. Taxonomy (NCBI): domain Eukaryota; kingdom Viridiplantae; phylum Streptophyta; class Pinopsida; order Pinales; family Pinaceae; genus Pinus; species Pinus albicaulis. Next base: position 1,513,546,371 of record CM076578.1, on the reverse strand, counting down.
GAGAAAATCCATTTAAAAAGTGAGCCTCTTATGTCCTCCCATGACCTTGTATAGACCTCTTATGGCATTCATTCACCGTTTTAAAATTGTAAGCGATAAGACAATATGGGGGAACTATTAAAAGACAGAGTGAAAAGACTTATACAATATAGCGGAACTATTAAAAGACTTGAAGGGAAAGATTTATAGATCTTAAACATATAAAAATATATATTTTAGATTTATAGATATTAAAAATATTGGAAAAGAATAAGAGTTATTTTATTAAAATATATATTGAAAAAAACGTTGAAAGAACCGAAAAAACGTTCCAAAAGTCACGACCGTCGGTCTTTCGTTTGATTTTAATAAAATAATTCTTTTACGAAAACACCTCCATAACGTCCCGTCTGTATATATATATATTTTGATACTCGTTACATTTCGTCGATGCAAAATCGACGCAGTCCTTCGAACAAATAGTATACATCGACATCCCCTCTCGAATCAATATCATTGTCTGCAATTGCGTGGTGGTAATGGAAACACAGAGGAAGCAGGAAGTTCGCCATCATGCGATTGTGAAACTGAAGAGCTCCGATGGTAAAATATTCGTCGTGCTAGAAGCGGCAGCGTTGCAGTCGGTGATAATAAAGAAGGTGGCAGAGGACTTTGGCCCTAAAAATCCCATTCCCCTGCCGTTTGTGTCGAGCCACATTTTAGAAAGGATTATCAAATATTGCACATACCATGTTGATCATCCCCTATGGCCCTGGAGAACAAAAGATGATGTTGACCAGTGGTATGTGGAGTTTGTGAATGTGGATCTTTCCACGTTGATCCAACTTGGAGTGACTGCCATGCATCTGGATATCGCGACACTCGTTGACTTGGTCTGTCGAACTATTGCGGGTGCACTTGCGGCATTGAAAACACCCGAAAAAGCGTGAGAGGTGCTGAACCTGGAAAATGACCTTACTTCGGAAGACGTGGAGGCCATTAAGCGTCAAACTCCTTGGGCTTTCGGTAAGTGAACTCACTCGAATTTTATTACTATGAAAATCAGTGGCTAGCTTGTATTTCTTGTCTCTCTGAAGATTTTATATATATTTAATGTTCTGTGGGAGACTGCGAGGCAGGTGTGTTTTATAAATTTTTTTATTGTAATTCTCGTAATCGGTTTTGTTACGATCAAATTAATTTTTCTTTTTTCAATTTAACTCAGGATTTTTCAAATATTGAGAATATTTGAGCCAAAAATTGGGATGGTATTACTCATGCAACAAAATCTTGGAATATCAATTTAAAATTATTTTTTATTATTAATTTTTTAATTTTTTTTAATTTTGAGAATATTTGAGCCAAAAATTTGGATGGAATTACTAATGCAACAAAATCTTGGAATATCAATTTAATTTTTTTTTATTTATTTTTATTTTTTCTTTACTTTTGAGTAGATTTAGGTAAAATAGGTAAAATGTAAATGATATATAATAAGACTATTATCAATTGTCTGTAGGCTATATTAGAAGTTATTATTGTTTATAAATATATTAAAAATAAATATTTGTTAATTTTGGTGACAGTTTATGAATCAGAACAATAAACGATTGTGACACACAAAGAAGATGAGGAATCTGTTAACACACAACTACCAGCACCCCCACCAGAAACAACAGTGAACAATTGGGAAATTCCACCAGTTGACACAGGATTAGACGAATGGAAGGTGGTAAAGAGAAAGAAAGGGAAGAAAAGTAGAAAGTAAGAGAACTTTTTTTTAATCTTTTGTATTTTTAGATTTTACCTTTTTATTTATTCAAAATTTAGGAGATACTCTTATTCATTTATAAAATGTACTTTTCTTACTCTTTCAAAAAGTTGGAGAGATACTAACTGGGATTGGAATGTTGGTTGAGTACCAAATGCTCTTAACCCAACTGAGATTATGCTAATATATGTTGTTCAACTGAAGGATTGAAATTAGGTAGTGTCAACTTAACTTATGACAAGCCTTTTCCATGTCAAGTTCTAGGAACATGGAGACCAGTTTCTCGGTTTGATGGTATGAAGTGCATCTCTATTGATTGTGATTTTTTCCATTATATTCCTTCCGTTGAAAACTTGTTTGATGAACAAAGACCATAATAGACATAAAATAAGAGAGCTTGAATGATAAGTAGTAAGTTCCTAGCAAGTATTCTTTGTAGCTGACATTGCAAACTGAAATTGTATCTTGATTTCGTGTTTCATATGAGGCCCTTCCTCTATGTTCTATGGCCACAAAAGTGACATTTATTGAAGGATCTATATCAAATGCAAAGAATTGATACAAGCTGACAGCCTTGTTTGACTTCTCTTTAAGTGGGATACAAACAGGTTGGAGAGCTACTAACTGGGACTGAAATATTGGTTGAGTACCAAATTCTCTTAACCCAATTGAGATTATGCTAATATATGTTGTTCAACTGAAGGATTGGAATTAGGTAGTGTCATCTTAACTTATGACAAGCCTTTTCCATGTCAAGTTCTAGGAACATGGAGACCAGTTTCTGGGTTTTGATGGTATGAAGTGCATCTCTAGTGATTGTGATTTTTTCCATTATATTCCTTCCAGTGAAAACTTGTTTGATGAACAAAGAACATAATAGACATAAAATAAGAGAGCTTGAATGATAAGTAATAAGTTCCTAGAAAGTATTATTTGTAGCTAACATTGCAAACTGAAATTGCACCTTGATTTCATGTTTCATATGAGGCCCTTCCTCTATGTTATGTGGCCACAAAAGTGGCATTTATTGAAGGATCTGTATTTAGACCATGTGGAAAAAAGGAAAATTTATATTTATAAACATAAAAAAAATAAAGCTATTATCGAAAGAGATATGATAATTGTTTGTAGAAATAAATAATATAAATATTGTACAAATCTAGCCACTCTTTAAAAAAAATTCAAAAATACATTATTTCCTAACTTTTCAAAATAGACTATAGATATAAAAAAAAAATCATCAAAATATTCCTGAAAAAAATAAATTATTTAAAACTTAAATAAATAATATTATTAACCAAGCATCAAACTCCTTGGGCTTTTGGTAAGTGAACTCACTCGAATATTATTACTATGAAAATCAATGGCTAGCTTGTATTTCCTCTTCTGTCGGAAAATTTTATATATATTTAATATTTTGTGAGAAACTTTGAGGAAGGTGTGTTTTATAAAAAAAAATTATTGTAATTCTCATAACAGGTTTTTTCATGATTAAATTATTGTTTCTTTTATTAATTTAACTCAAGATTTTCCAAATATTGAGAATATTTGTGCTAAAATGGGGATGGAATTACTACCGCAATAAAATCATGCAATATCAATCCAAATTATATTTCATTATCCATTTATTTTATTCTTTTTGGGTAGAATGCAAATAATATAATAATACTATTATCAATTTATTTCCTATTATAAGTTAGAAGTTAATATTTTTTATAAAAATAATAAAAATAAATATTTGTTAATTTTGGGGACGACTATCTATGAATTAGAACAACAAAAAAGGGACCCCACCAAACGGGACCCCACCAGAAACAACAATGAATAAGTTGGCAATAGCACTCATTGACACACAACTAGGCGCACGCGCACCCGAAGCAATCGTGAATAATTATGCAATGACACCTGTTGACACAAAACTAGAAGGATGGCAGGCGGTAAAGAGAAAAGGGAAAGAAAAGTAGAAATTAAGAGTGTTCTCTTGTACTTTTAGTTTTTAGCCTTTAATTTACACAAAACCTAGAAGTGCTTATTCTACAAAATGTAACCTTCTTACTCATTCAAAAAGTTCAATATTTTTCCTTTTGGAAAAATCATATACTTTTGTAATTATTGTTTATATTATTTTTTTTGAATTGATTTAATAATTAACATAATAAAATAAAGATTATATATAAAAATATAAAAATGAATATTGGTGTAGTAATTTTAATTTATGTGGTTAGTATTTTATCTAATGGATCGTGTTATACATGGCATATCTGGTTTTTTGTTTATTAACATCGTTAAATGAATTTAATGGTGTAATAAATCTTATTTATAGATAAAAGGCCTAAGGTTGTCCTATTAATATTTTTTCACACTAATTTTTTTATACCTTTTTTGCAATTGTTTTCTCTGTATGAATCCCTTAGCATATAGTAATTATAGAAAGCCTTGCTCCATTATTCCGCTCCCTTATTCTCTGAGGCAATACAACTTATTTCCTCTATCATTTTAAAGTTAATTCTTCCATTTCTTAAAAGTATCTAACCCTTTATTATATTATTGGTTTCCATACAAGATAGGTTTTCCTAGTCATATCATGAATGGTGAGCCCTCATATTGCACCAAGAGTGCTACGAATCCCAGGGGCCGCCCTACTTTACTTTATCTACTCGGGGTTTGTGCAAACTTGGACATGGCAGTGTTATATACATAGCAGATGCATTCTATTCATGTCATCCTCTTCCACTCCATGAAAGGGTGCTACTTCTAGGGGTTCTCAGCGAAGTCTGTCACACTTCAACGAGACTAAAATAAATTGCAGAAAGGAAATGACAGAAAGAGACTAAATTGAATTGCTGAAAAGAAATGATAGGAATGAAACTAATTTATCTTGCCTAAAAGAAACTGCAGAAAGGAAACTAATCTAAATTGCTGAAAAGAAATGGCAGAAATGAAACTAATTTAATTTGCAGAAAGGAAATGGTAGAAATGAAACCAATTTAAATTGCACTTAACTTGACCAATCTACTAAACACACCCTGACCTATCTATCATGCTCCTATCGATGGAGCTAAGCTATCCATGACTTAATTATAATTAAAAAAGTGTTGACTTGCAGCATGGAGGGAAGAATAGGGATAAAGATACTAATGGAGGGATAAAAACATGAAACTAGGATTAGAAGTGAGAAAAGTGTGTTTAAACCTCATTACAGCTTTATTATGGCAGAAAAAGGCTTTGGAGCATGATTATTTGAAAAGTGCGATGGCGGTGATGCAATGGAGCAAAAGTTGTGATATGCGATATGCGATATTGCAATCACAATATCGCAAAATTAAAGGTATATCAGAAGTATTGTTCGGGAAAAGGAGTGAAATGTGAAGTTCAATGAAGTAAGAACTGTGAAGTGTAACGAGGAGAAAGCCACGACGCAATAAATGCGATATCGAAATCGACGGAAAGAGTCTTAGGTATTAACAAAAACCAACTAAATGGTGTGAAGTGAAAAATGCGATGGGTGGCATGGCATTGGGACCGGTGGTAGAGTGTGATCGCAATATCCCAATTGGAGGATTAGAGCAGTAAGTCTTAAAAGTAAAAAAAAAGGTAAAAGGTGCGAAGTGCGATTGCGATGCGAGAATTGTGGAAAGTCGTAAAGGAAAAAGGGAAAAGGTGCGAGGTGTGATATGTGATATTAGAGTATCGCAATCGGTACATGTGAGTGGTAAGCGTTAAAAGAAGAAACTAAAGACTCCTATTTGTGATTTGCGATGTACGATATCGAGAATTTCGAGGAGGAAAGGTGGAGGTCGAATTCCAATGGGTTTCAAGCATTTTGTGTTAAAAAGGTAAAGTTGAGGTGAAAAGGGAAAATCGCTAAAATGTTGAAGAACAACATAGGCAAGGGAAGGGGTTCTGCGATGGTTGAGATGTGATAATGGGGAAAGTCCAAGTTAAAAGACAACATGCAAAACTTTAATGGTTTCTATGAATAAAAAGGGTGCTGTAGCTGATAAGAAGAGAAAAGAAAGAGGGAAATGGAGTGTAAGAGAGGTGTTTGGAACCGTAACACAGAGATGGAAAATGAGGCAGGAAGGCGCCAGTTGAGCAGCTATCAGGCTTTAACAATATGTCTTGCGATCAACCCTCCTAATTTATGCATGAAATACATATGAAATGTGTGATAAAAACAATGGAAAGAAAGACTGAAACTAGTACTGCAACTCTACCCTAAAGTCAAACAGAAAGAAATTTTTGGCTTCTGGGAAGGTCTACACTGCTTGATTGACAGAAATGAGATGGGAATATTGCCTCACAGTTTTATAGATTTTATCAGCTATTCTACATCGCAAATAAAAAGATTAAATCTACAGTAAAAAAATATAATAGAAATGAAAATATCAGAGATAAAACTATCTAAATAACAGAAAGGAAAGAATGAAAAAAATAGAGAAGCTGAGGCACATGGGTTGGGCCCTAACCCATGAGCCCAGCTGTCTGGAACTAGATCGCTTAAAAGTCATCTGGATACTCATTTCATTAAAAATACTACCTTATTACATCCCGAAAGTCTTAAACATTAAAAGCCTAATATAATGGAAAATGAATGGCATGGGATGGAATGGATTGCATCGAATGGACAAGAATCCACCAAGTTCGAACCTAATTAGCTCTTGACCAGCTTTATTTATCATCAAGGGTAGCTACCAACAGCTCCCTTAAAAATAGGTAATGAGTCCACTCGACTCCAACTGAAGTATGGCCTCAGTGCACTTGGCCTTGAGTTGCTTGGATGCCTCTAGAATTCGAATTTTTGGAGGGTATCTCATGAGGATCCTTTGGCTTCCTTTCATATTTAAGGAGGGTGGAAAAACCCCTTGAATCTCTCCAAGATTTCTCCCTAATCTCTTGATATTGTGCTCATTTATTCTTTAATCTTGATCTTCGAGTGCCAAGGAGCATGTCTCTAAATTATCTCCTTCTCCAAATCTGCATAATCTTCCAAATATTCACACAATATTTTACAAAAATAACCAATATTAGGCACAAATATGAAATTACCTTTAAACCTCCCTAAGAAAATATTAAAGCATAAGAAAACATTATTATGTGCAAAAGGAGAGATTTAATATATATTTCATGTGCATACGAGAGGTACATGGGCCTAAGAAAGTTTAGATGGGCCTTAATTTATGTGTAATTTAGAGGCCCATCATCATTGCCCTACTGAAACTGTTGCTCGTCCTGTGAGAAACCTATTCAACCTCCCTGCCTTATGGTTCTTCCTGCATGCTGGCTTATTTCATTTTCTATTTATTGGCCCATGTGCTGCTCCTACTGCTTATCTTCTTGCTATTCTTCTAGCATTTCTTCTCGTAGGTGCTTCATGGAGGTCCTCATATGCCTTAAGAAAATATGTTTCGCATGACAAGAGGTGGTTGATCCACTTGTTATTTTATTTTATTTTATTTTTTATTTTTATGTATTTATTTTATTTTATTTTTAATTGCATGCAGAATAAAGTCATAGTTATTTTTCTATTAACTAAGTTCACCCTTGGTTACCCCTTGGCACTCCTTGTCTTCCATTACAATGAACTACTTACTACCCACTTTCTCAAGTCCTTTTTAATTTTGTCTTATTCCTCTTCTTGGTGGGAAAAGTGAGGCTAGTCGCTAGAAAAGGCTGAGGCTGCTCTACTACCAATTTTGGCTATATCAAAAACATTCCTTCTCACACTTTTTAATGTTTTATTAAGCGAAAATAGATTCAAATAAAGTGTTAGATGATTGCATACATGAGCCTTACCATTGATCTTTTTTTGCAGGTGATATTGAAGCTGCTAATATGGCTATTGAAGTTGTCTTCGGTGGTTCTAAAGCTGCTCTAAAGTTGCATGGGATAATCTTCCTGGGGTCCTTTTGGAGCTTCTGAGCATAGGAGGAGGAAGTCTGAGTTTGACTGCATTTGACCAGGGTGTTGACCAAATATTATTTTTGTTCCAACTTTATGTCTTTTTTCTTGCAAAGGTTGGAGAGCACCTGCATTCATTAGAGAGAGATACATGGAGAAATGCACATATATATATATTTTTAAAGGCCTACTAGCTGCCTAAATAAGGTTTTCCACTAGTAGGTCTGCCTTGTCGCCTCAAAGGTGGTTTTCACATAGGATTTTTTTTTTCAACACAATCACAGTCTCATGGAGGTTTTTAATCAGTGAGCCAATCTGAAATGCATCAAAGAGGTTTTCATCTGAGATTTTATTCTTTCCCCTTTTTATATTTTTTTATTTTTTCACTTTCCTACTCAACTTGAAAAAACAAAACCTTTTTCAAGTATAGGAATACTTCCAATGGAGCCATGTACAGATCAAGATGACAGATAAAATCAGGTGAACGCTTGGGATAAATGTGCTGACATGTACCTGAATATAAGAGATGAATTTCTTTGACTAGGATTATATCAAGTACTATTGGAGAAGAGTGTGTTGCTACAACTAAATGACTATTTAGAACCATATGTTAATATATTTGTGATGCCCCTGGTCCACCTGCTGAGTTGGATCACCTTGGATGTTGTCTTCTATTATGCCATTCAAATATTCCTCTTTTTGCTTATTGCTCTCTTGAAAACATGGAGAAAATGTTGGTAAGCATGAGGAAACTTTCTCAACATTTGATTCTGATGTCGGATCTTCATCAAGTGCAGCCCTTGATCTTTTGATCTCCTAATTTGGATCTTCTTCTTCTTGATGTTGTCCTTCAATGACATTAAGAAAATGTCTTCTTTGCAATACCTTTCTTGAACTAAGATGTAGACCATTTAGAAAAAGAGGATATATTTGGTAGTGTTGTACCTCAACATTGTAAGTGGGTTGAGATACTTCATGGTGTGGGTTTTGAAATGGTGGTACAGTGGGGGTGGATATATGATATGGATGTGGTTGAGGCTATGTTTGTGGTGGAGTTCGATTGTAGGGATAACATGGAGTTGGGTATGGAGGATATTCAGGGAGATATTGAGGATATTGAGGATTTTCCCAACAAGGATCTTGTCAACCATGTTTCCAAGATTGGTTTTGGGGTTGAGATGGCCAAGGTTTCCAAGGAGGGATTGTGTCCCAATTTGTTAGATATGGATGTGAAGAAGCTTGAAAATGTGAAGTGGGTCCTTGCATCATATCAAGTTGACCAGGATGCTAGGGTATCGTTGGAGCTACATAACATATCTTCTTTGGTGATTTCATTGCTCCATTGTCTTCCTAGTAAACTTATTTAAAATTGTGGAATGATGGACAAAATTTAGTAGCATATGATTTTGCATGGATAACAAAAATATCAACTTCTTATTTTTTCTCGTTTTTCATTCTTAGCATTTCTTCTTGTTCACTTAGATTTCTAAGAGTTTTTGTTTTAAAGTTATCAAGAAAATTTCCATGGTCATCTTGCCTTACTAATGTTGATGTTGATTTACTTACTCTATCCCTTCCTCTTGATATCCGCTTGCATGTTTCACAAATTTCTTCAAATTATAATTGGTATACATCTCCTCTACTCGTGAGATTAAGGAGATCAATCCACTCATCCATAATTGTTCTAAGTAAGAAGGTTTTTAGTGTGTCAAATCCTCGATGATGAAATTTTTAGCACTTAATATTATACATGAACCTCTTTATTATATCCTCAAGGCTCTCATCCTCTTCTTGGTTAGTTCTAAAAATTTCTTCTCTGATATCACGATCTGTATATTCTTCCAGAAAGATATTTTTCATATCGTTCCATGATCTTATTGAATTATTACCTAGAATCATGAACCATTTAGGAGCTCTATCCTTCAATTTTACAGGAAACAATCTCAGTTTTGAGTGTGTGATAAGTAGCCATAATACATACAAAGTATCTCAAATTCAAAGAGAAATGTTTCTGAATCCTCTATCCTAATACCGTGGAAGTTGGGAAGGAAATATGGAGGGATGTTCTTCATATGTACATTGATGTCCATATCTTGAATGGGAAAGCTAATAATATGTTCTTCATTTTCATCATGTTCATCCATCTCTTCTTCCATCAAAAGTGTATGGTTATGTGGTTCTTACTGAAACACGTGGCCAAGTGGAGGTTTGGTATTGGAGAAGTATTTTAAAAAACATTATGAGTATCAAAACTCCTATGAGGCATGGAAATAAGAGTTTTTTATTTATTTTTAAATACTTCAGAAACAACATAAAAAAGGAAAGTAGAAAAGAATTCAAGAAACATAATCAAAGCATATAATAGACACCTCACCGGAAACAATGCCAAAAAGTGGTGAGCCCTAGTATTGCACCAAGAGTGTTGCAACTCCCAGGGGCTGCCCTACTTTACTTTATCAACCTAGGGTTCATACAAACTTGGAGGTCACAATGCTATATACACATCATATGCATTCTATTCATGTCATCCCATTCCACTCTACTAAAGGGTGCTACTTCTAAGAGTTCTCAGTGAAGTTTGTCACACTTCAATGAGACTAAAATAAATTGCACAAAGGAAATGAAAGAAAGAGCATAAATTAAATTTCTAAAAATAAATTACAGGAAGGAAACTAATTTATCTTACTAAAAAGAAATGGAAAAAAGGAAACTAATCTAAATTGCTGAAAATAAATGACAGAAAGGAAATGGAAGAAATGAAACTAATTTATTTTGCAGAAAGGAAATGGTTGAAATGAAACTAATTTAAATTTTTCTTAACTTGGCCAATTGGCTAAACACACCCTGCTTTATCTATCATGCTCCTATTGATGTAGCTAAGCTATCCATGACTTAATTCTACTTAAAAAGGTGTTGATTTGCAGCTTGGAGGGAAGAAAAGGGCTCAATATGCTAATCAAGGGATAAACACATGAAACCAATCTTAGACGTGAAGAAAGTGGGTCTAAACCTTATGACAGCTTTATGATGGCGTAAAAAGGATTTGGAGCAGGATAATTTGAAAAGTGCAATGGAGAAAAAGTTGTGATATGTGATATGCGATATCACAATCACAATATTTAAAAATAATGGGGATAGCAGAAGTATTGATCAGGAGCGAGAGAAAAATGCGAAGTGTGATGAGGTAAGAACTGTGAAGTGTGAAGTACGACGGGGAGAAAGCTGTGACATGCAAAATGTGATATCGCAATCAGCGAAAAGAGCGGTAACTATTAACGAAAATGAACTAAATGGTCCGAAGTACGAAATGCGACAGGTGACATGGCAATGGGACTAGTGGCGAAGTGCGATTGCAATATTGCAATCAGAAGATAGGAGTGTTAAGTCTTAAAATGAAAAAAGGTAAAAGATGCGGAGTGCGATTACGATGCAAGAATTATGGTAAGTCATAAAGGAAAAATGGAAAAGATGCAAAGTGCGATATGTGATATCGCAGTATCGCAATCGGTAGATGGGAGCAGTAGGTGTTAAATGAAGAAACTAAACACTACGAATTGGGATTTGTGATGTACAGTAGTAGGAAGTTTGAGGAGGAAAGGTGGAGGTCAAATTCCAATGGGTTTCAAGCGTTTTGCATTAAAAAGGTAAAGTTGAGGAGAAAAGGGAAATTTTTGAAATGTTGAAGAACAACAAAGGCAAGGGAAGGCGTTTAGTGATGGCCGAGATGTGATAATTAGGGAAGTCCAATGTAAAATAGCACATGTAAAACTTTAATGGTTTCTATGAATAAAAATGGTGCGGCAGCTTATAGGAAGATAAAAGGAGGAGGGAAATGGACTGTAATAGAGGTGTTTGGAAATGTAACACAGAGATGGAAAATGAGGTGGGGAGGCACCACTCGAGCTGCTTTGAGGCTTTAACAATATGTCCTGCGATTAAATAATGTTGTCAAGATCCTTCCAAGTTTTACCATCGCCCGTCTACAACCTATCCAACAAATATTTTCAAAGACGTATATTAGTATTTGATAAATATGTATTGTCAAATGTTAGGGTACTATAACATTGAAGTGTTCCAAGAGAATTGGATATATACACTCAATATAGTGGTGACATCTAGGAAATCTTTCCACTAGGTATATATACTATCTTGTGAGTTTCAACATCAGGTGGGGGAAGATAAAGCATCTTTACAAGAAAAAAAAGCACCATAATTTTACATGTAAGCATTTCCCATGCATGAAATCTATGCGCGACATGCCTTTCAAAAATTAGATTGGAATTGGAGTCCTAAAGAGAAGCTCTGAATTTATTTCCATTGTAGGATTTTATCAAAAGGAAGCTTTAGAGGCACATATGAAATATTAGTCAAACACTTCTTTGCAACCATATTTCACATGATATTCAAGACATATCGACCATGCATGACTAATCAAGTGAAGGAGTCACTTCAGATATTACAGACTAATTTGAGCACCTGAGGGAACATACATCAAATTCTTCAGATTTCAGAGAGCCCCTCATCCTATTAAGCAATATCTAACAAACATGGTTACTATGCAAGAAGTGGCATATCAGTTGGAAAAGTGGTTATCATGATTTCTTCACAGGAAGAAGAAATCCCTTTGGCTTCTCTCTCCAGTGAGGATAAGGTTGTATGCATTAAAGAGTCAAAGGAATATTGTAGCAGAAATAAAAGAGTTGGATTTCCTACACTTTGCTATGAAATATTTCCCTTGATATGATCCTAGGAAAATTCTTATTCAAAATTGTGAGAGGATCGGTCATAATACATGGTATTAATCAAATACCAAAGACAAATATGAAAAGATAAATTACAGGTACAATTTCAGGGTGAAGTCACATCTAGCTATGCGGACCAATTCACCAAATGATCAGCCAATGCAAGGCTTCCACATGCAGGAGGAGAATGAAATAACATCCCACGAAAAGAAGATATCTCCAAATAAAAGGATTAGGTATTCATCAAGTGAGAAGAGTGGGAAATGGAAGTTTGATCCTTTAAACACAACAACTGCTGAAACAAAGAAGGAAAGGAGAGAATAGGAAGAGGAAGAAGGATAAAAATCCACTGACGATGAACTAGGTGCCCAAGAATAACAACTACTCATAGTAGGTAATCTTCCATTCAGTGAAATGGGGATCACACTACCACTGCGAGATAGTTAAATAAATGTTTGCAACATCATTTTTAATCAAGTAAATAATATCATCATGCATCAAAGGCAGATATACCTTCCCAATGATCCTTAGAACCCAGTCTCAATTGCTACAAAGAAGGTGATAACTTCTAACACTGAAAGAAATCCAAGGTTAGTGATGGTGACAAATGATGCATTCACTTCAACAACATAGGATAACTCAGAGTACTTATTGAATGAGAATTATATGTTGAGAAGATAAAATGTTACAACAAAGCAATAGGTAGAACATATCAAGGTGAAGAACTAATGGCTTTCATAAAAAACATCAATACCATAGAATGATAGTCAACCATGCAAGAATAACTAGGACCAATGGAGGATACTGTGGCACAACTATATGATAAGATCATATCTATACATCAGGCCATGGCTTCGCTCATTGGAATTCTAAATAATGCACATGAATTAGTGAACTCCTGAAGATAGTCAATAAATTAGTTCACCATATGCAGGAGTGGGTTGTCAAATATCTGGATGTGCCACAACATTTGGAAAGGAAATCTGACATGGTCTTCACTGAGATAGAGAGAGTTTACTTTAGACACCACCTATGGAATTATTTTCATCTTGGATCATATTAAGTTAATACTATGGCTCGGTACAACATGATACCTAATGGATTTGAATCTCTAACATAGAAGCACGACATACCCATCATCGTAATCCTTAAATAAATTAGAGGTAGGGAGGTCATCTTCTATGAGATTTGGGATAACATTAAACAAATCAAACAAGCAACTGAAGAGGAATGCTTCAAGGTCACCAAGGACATTACTTAGCAGAGTTCCCTTGCACTGGTCAAAGTGCACTTGAAACTTTCATGGTTGTGGAATAATGTATATTCAAGCTACAAGAACATACTATCAGAGGAATTAGAGGTGAATATGTGTTATAAATGGAACTTTCTAGATTATATCAAATACATCTCAAACAATTTCAAAACTTGACACACCTATATAAAAAATGAACTCCATGAAAAAAATAATTATTTGTCCATTTGAATGAGTCTTTGTCCTTTTTCTAGTTTTCTCTTTTTAGACCATCATCTCATAATTGTAAATTGTCTTATGTAATAAATGTGATGTGATTAAGGACAATGGGAACATGTCTAATATGAAAAGCTACATATTGGAATGTAATTAGTCATGTTATGATATCAATATTCATAGAAGTCAAAGAGTCACGGGGAAGCTCAAAGGTCATTGTATTTGTTATAATTAGATCCTCATAACTCAAAAAAAAAAAAATTGTAGGATTCTGGAGGCTTAGCCTTGGGACTTCACATCGAGGATATTCCCTTAAAATGTTGGCAACATCCATCACTGTAACCAAGCCCACATGGCTTCAATGACTGCCACATGGGTAGGAGTGCAATATGTCAAGTTGTGGCCACACATTTCAAAGGTGAGTGGATTTTTTTAATTATGGATGGATGGATTCATAAATGGATTGATTATTCAATATGATATTTAGGAAACAAAGTCTATAATTGATGGTAAATGAGAACTAAGTTGGAATTTGAAATTGACCGTGGTGGATTTCTTTGAATAAATGTTAGGAATATAACATTAGGTTTAATGTGATCTCTAAAGAAGCTCTATAAGATTAGTGGCTCTGAGGGTTTGCTGGCAGTATTTATGAGTATGTTTGATAAATTTATAGTGGGGAAGCTGGTTCCATATAACTCGTGAGACTAAGTTGGATGTCTCTAACAAGTTATGGGAATTTATATTTTATTTTTTGAAGGTTGGAGACTTTGTAGCAACGACGCTCTTAGAGTTGTAGCTATATAATATTCTAACCAAGCACAGGTTTCTCTAGAAGGTAGGCATAATTTAGGGTCTCAGACTACACTAATTGGGTTTTGGTCATGCAGCCATGAGCTTGTGGTTTGTTGGATATGAAGGTTGTTGTGCTTGACTCAATGACCTAGGTTTTATGTTAGGTCCCTATATTACTATTTTAGTCCCTTAATGTGATTACTGTAGCCCCCTTATTGTTATTTTTGTACCCCTATAACCCAAATATTGTTATTATTGTGCCCCTACATTATTATTGTTAGGTTGACTAGGATTATATTGTGGCCCCATGGACTCCTATACATAGAAGAAGGTTTTGGTCTTTTGTAGCATCCAAGAATTGTTCATTTATGTAATGTATTGAAGGTTCCCCCCTCAAACTGGCTTCTTTATAAGGCTTTGATCTCTTTTTTCTTCTATTTTTGGAGCTGGTTTCATAACATTTGGTATCAGAGCTTTTGATTCTTGGGTTTCGTTGCTCCAAACAAGATATCGTGGCATTTTCTCTATAAATTTTTTTTATACGAAGGTTCATAAGCTGAAATGTTTAGGGTGTAAAGAAGAAATCCTAAGGAATGTTGTGGAAAAATTTCAGATATTGGTTCACACTATTTTTGGAGATATGATCAGTAGAAATTAGGGCTTTTTGTAGGCTCATGAATTTAACCTAAATAGGTCATCGTGGCATTTTCGCTATAAATTTTTTTCTATGAAGGTTAAGAAGCTGAAGTTTTTATAGAGAGAAGTCATTATCCTGAGGAATTTCATGGAAAAATTTTAGAGCTTGAATCGCAATATTTTCAAACATATCATCTCTGGAAGTTAGATTTGTTTCAGGCTCCCGAATTTTATCTCAAAGAGGAGACCGTGGGAAAATCATCATAACACTCTCTCTATGATCATCGGATTGGAATTCTATACAAATTTGGAGCAAGCACACAGATTGGAGTTTCCTTTGTATCAATTTCAGATCCAAAGGAGGAAACAATGACATGTGGCACATTGTACAAGTTCGCTCTGCTGAACAAGTCCATAATTAGGTCATTGTGGGAGATTGGGTATAACTTTTATTTGAAGAATCCAAATTAGGTCAGACTTTTGGCATTTGAAAGAAGCTTTCAAGGGCTACTATAGGGCTAATTTTTGGGATATTGAAGATCTAAAATCACAGAGATCATTCAGTTTCCATCTCGAGCTCCTCAAAATTAAGAAAAAGGTGAGTACTGTTTTTCTAATTGCATAAGTCTTGTGTGAAAAATCAATTTGAATTGATTCCAAGGGAATATTGTAGCATAGATATTAGTATTGGGCTCTAAAATTCCACCTAAAAAGAACTCAACACCCATTAATCCTTCAAAAGTGTCTACTATGACTCACGAAGATGAAGAAATGCCACTTGACATATCAAAATTACAAGAGCAAGTGCACCAAATTTTGCTCTCGCAAAGAGAAACAAAAAATAATATTAATGGAATGGAAGCTGGAATGGAAGAGAAGATGGATGCCATGGAAGCTAAGATGGATGACATGGAAGCTAAGATCAATGAAAAAATGAAAGACAATATGGAAGACATGAAGAATGATCTAAAAGCAGACATGGAAGGTTTGAAAAATTTGATAGAGGAAATGTTTCCTAATGGAAAAAAGATAGTAAAGGAAACTCATGATGAGAACAAAATAAATTTTAATAACGATTTCATAAACTCTAATGTTGGATGGGAGAACCACCATATTCCAAATGTGGATATGAGGAATTTTGATGGTAATGATCTCGTAACATGGATACTATAGATGGAGCAATATTTTGATCTCAATAATTGGAAAAACACACAAAAGGTACGCATTGCAAATTTACATTTAGAACAAAATACATTTGTATTGTATTGATGGCTTTGCTACCGTAAAAAAGTCGTCACTTGGTAAATTTTTACGGAGGAAATGATATCAAATTATTAGGATACAAAAATAAACGCCTTCTTTAGCCAATTGATAAATCTCAAACAAAAGGTTTATGTGGTGGAGCACATTGAGGACTTCCAAAAATTGAATATAAGGGTAACTGATATTCCAGAGGAACACAGGATTGATGTCTTTATAGGGGCTTTAAAGGATAACATACAACATGAAGTTCACATTTCGGAACCTGATTCATTGGAAAAGGCATCCAGGTTGGCAATAAAAATTGAAGCCTACCACTCACATATATAAAGATGGAAGTGATGCTTCTCCTAGATTTCCACAACGTACAAGGTTGACACCACAACAATTGGAAGAAGAAAGAGAAAAATGGATTTTATACAGTTGTGAGAGCAAATACAGTAATATTCATAATTATTCTGAGAAGAAATTATTTTACATAAATTGTGAAGAGAAAGAAGAAAATGAACAAGAATCTTCAAAAGAAGATGATATACACCAGGAACGAACCCTAGAAGAGGAAGAAATGATTCTGACCATATCATGTAATGCATTGACATGAATTACCACTCCTCAAAGTCTGAATATAGAAGGACATATCAAGAAGAAAAAGGTAATAATGTTGATTGATTTGGGTAGTACCCATAATTTTATTCATTGTAAGGTAGCCAAGGAATTGAATTGTTTCCTATACCCAACACCAGAATGTCAAGTGATGGTTGCAAATGGAGGAACTAAAAATTTCTTTGGAAAATGCCATAATATCAAGCTAACCATAGGGGAATATGTATTTAATAGTCCAATTATTTCCATTCCAATGGGAGGCGCTGATGTTGTACTAAGAGTATAATGGTTAGAATATTTGGTGACGGTAGCTTTTAATTTTCAAGAACGTTTCTTCAAAAAATTTTCAGAAGGAAAGGAAGTCGAATTACGAGGTATCGCAGGGAAGCCTGGAAAGATAATTAGCTCTAATGTCATGACAAAGCTTTTTAAGAAAGAACAACGAGGCATAATTGCACAATTATTCTCACTAGAAGTTCCAACATCAAAATAATATATTTTTGCAGATATCCAAAAAGTCTTCGACAATCATTCCAAAGTGTTTGAAACTCCCAAAGGACTCCCACCTATTTGTGATCATGATCATGCTATTCATTTGATTCGAGGAAGTGTTCCTCCAAAGATTAGGCCTTATAGATATCCTAATGTCCAAAAGATAAAATTTGAATGTATGATTATAATTCAATGTAGTGAAAGTTCTTTCTCTGCTCCGGTAGTATTGGTGCATAAGAAGGACAGATCACGGTGCATGTGTCCCAATTATAGGGAGCTCAATAAGCTCAATATTAAAGATAAATTTTCCATTCTTGTGATTGATGAACTATTGGATAAATTACATGGAGCAATTTATTTTACCAAGTTGGATCTTTTTTCACGATATCATCAAATTAGAATGAAGACTAAAGATATTCCGAAATCAACATTTTGAACTTATGAGGGTCATTATGAAATTTTGGTCATGCCTTTTGGCCTTACCAATGCACCTTCTACATTCAAGGGTTGATGAATTCCATTTCAAACCCTTGGTCAGAAAATTTTTGCTAGTATTTTTTGATGATATACTAATAGAATGTCTTCGAAGGATCATGTTCAACATGTTGACACAGTGCTCAAACTATTGCAGGAGAAACAATTATATGTAAAAGCATCCAAATGTTTCTTTGGAGTACAAGAGGCGGAATATCTAGGTCATATTGTATCTCACGAGGGTGTTAATGTAGACCCTAAACAAATCAAATCCATTAAGGAATGGAAATTCCCCACAACCATAAATTAGTTGCGAGCATTTCTCAGGTTAACAGGGTACTATCACAATTTTGTTAAGAATTATGGGAGACTAGAACCACCTCTAACAACATTATTGAAGAAAGAAGCATTTTCGTGTACTCCTGAAGAAACTAAGGCCTTTGAACATATTAAAGAGGCAATGTGCCTAGCACTGGTCTTAGCTATGCCAGATTTAACAAAAACCTTTATTGTGGAATGTGATGCCTAAAGAAATGGAATTGGCGCTGTTTTAATGCAAGAAGGAATACGCATTGATTTTGAAAGTTAATCAATCAAATGAAAGTATTTACAGAAAGATATTTATGAGAATTAAATGTTAAAAATACTACATGCACTAAAGAAATGGCAGCCTTACCTAATGGGAAGACACTTCAAGGTAAAAATTCATCATGATAACTTCTTAAACACTTTCTTGAACAAAGACTATCTTAAGAAGAGCAACAAAAATCGGTCACAAAGATGTTGGGTTATGAATTTGAAATAATATACAGAAAAGGGAAGCTAAATGTTGTCGCAGATGCACTCTCAAGAAAGAATGAAGAGGTGGAAGAATTTATTTGTGCCATTTCTATTAGCCAACCAGATTGGATAACCGAAGCAAGGGATGAATGGAAGAAAGACGAAGAAGTGTGGACACTCATTCAAAAGTTGCAGCAAGATCCTAGTACATCTAACACATTTAGTTGGAAAAATGATTCCTTGTGGTTCAAAAATCACTTATATATTTGTAAGAGTTCCCAACTAAAACAAAATATTCCTTTGGAATTGCAAACTTCTCCTTTAGGAGGTCACTCAGGATCTTTAAAAACTTACCACAGGGTGAAGAAAGATTTTTTTTTGGATGGCCTTAAATCTGATATTCAAAATTTTGGAGCGGAATGTTTGGTTTGCAAGCAAAATAAAGTTGAGACAATTAAGACCCCACGTCTTCAACAACATCTATCCATTCCAAGTCAACATTGGGAGAATATTTCAATGGATTTTATTACAGGTTTACCCAACTCTGAAGGAAAGAGTGTCATCATGCTGATAGTTGATAGACATACCAAGTATGCACACTTTTGTGCATTATCTCATCCATTTAAAGCAAGTAGAATTTCTACTACATTTATGGGCACAATTCTAAAGCTACATGGAAACCGAAAGATTATTGTGAGTGACAGAGATCCCATTTTTATTGGAAAATTTTGGACAAAGTTATTTTCTTGTGTGGGTACTCAACTAGCTCATAGCTCATCTTATCATCCTCAATTCGATGGTCACACTGAGATAGTGAATAAATGTTTGCAAGGATATATTTTTTGTTATGTATCTGATAAACAAACAAAATGGGTCAAGTGGTTACCTCTCGTTGAATGGTGGTATAACACTTCCTTCCATAATGCAGAAAAAATGAACCCATTTATGGCACTTTATGGATATCATCGACCGTCCATCACATCATATTGAAGAGAAAATTATAA
This sequence comes from Pinus albicaulis, assembly GCA_034641835.2. Taxonomy (NCBI): domain Eukaryota; kingdom Viridiplantae; phylum Streptophyta; class Pinopsida; order Pinales; family Pinaceae; genus Pinus; species Pinus albicaulis. The sequence goes on along the minus strand of CM076578.1, from coordinate 1,513,526,466 downwards.
GGCTAAAGCAGTGAAAGATCACATTGATCATGAACAAGAAGTTCTCCAACTCTTAAAGGATAACCTAAATTTGGCACAAAATCAAATGAAACAATAGGTAGATCAACATTGTAGCAAGAGAATTTTTGATGTAGGAGACTGGGTATTTTTACGGCTACAACCATACAAACAAATCTCCCTTAAGAAAGCTAATAAGGATAATCACTTAACACCAAATTACTATGGTCCTTACAAGGTGTTGCAAATGATTGGTACTATGGCATACAAATTGGAGCTTCTTGCTTCTTCGCGACTGCATCTAGTTTTCCATGTTTTATGATTAAGGAAGGTTATAGGTGAAAATCTTCCAGTTCAAACAATATTTCCATATCTAGATGAGGAAGTAAAAATCATATTGGAAGCTTAAGTGGTCATGGAAACAAGAACTGGAAAACTACGAAATTGATCAATTTCAGAGTATCTCATCAAGTGGAAGAACTTACCCACTGAACACTCTACATGGGAGGATGAAAATTTTATACAAAAGCACCTAGAGCTACTCAAACGTTGAGGACAACACTTTTTTGAATGACAGGGGCATGTTAGGTCCCTATATTACTAGTTTAGTCCCTTATTGTTATTAGTGTAGCCCCCTTATTGTTATTGTTGTACCCCTATAACCCTAATATTGTTATTATTGTGCCCTTACATTATTATTGTTAGGTCGGGTATGATTATATTGTGGCCCCATTGGAATCCTATATGTAGAAGGAGGTTTTGGTCTTTAGTAGCATCCAATAATTGTTCATTTATGTAATGTATTTGAGGTTGCCCCCTCGAAGTGGTTGATTTCTAAGGCATTCATCTCTCTATTCTTCTATTTTTGGAGCTGGTTTCATAACATTTTATGTTGTTATTGTCGACTATTTCCTTTGGGGTCTTTTTCCAAGCTTGGAGGTGACCTGTGGGTGGGATTATAAAGCGCATGGTATATGTCTCAGAACAATTTGGAGAGCCCATAGCTATTTGGTGTTTTTACATAGATAAATGTCTTTAATTGATGTTGTGTTGAATTACGGTTTAATGATTGAAACCCTAATTTGACGGTGATGTATTGGGTACGTTGGAATATGAATTGAATTTAATTTAATTGAATGGCCTGTTTTTACAAAATATGTTCCATTTGGCATTCTATGGTATGCATATAATTATTTGGTACTATGTGGTATGATCCATATATGTATTGTATTTATAATTATATGTCAATATAAACTAGGATATTGTGTTAATGTGATTAATTCACCTTTAATTATGTCGTGGGTGATAATTGAATGATTTTTTATTTTATTTTACATGGCACGAGTTATTTTGAGTTATTGATTGGAAAAAACGTAAATCCGTGAGTTATACTTACATTTTATTAACCATCAATGAACCCAATGCTAAGGTTTAATTATTGGAATTGTAGCTCATATTCTTTAGTAAAGACATTGGTAAAATTATTAAAGAAGATTTGGATTTTTGGTATGTGGTATTGACCAGCTGATGGTTGGGGAGATTATACCTTAAGAAAAACTCAAAGCAAGGGAGGGCTCCAAAACTTTAGACAAAATCCTTCACATAGTATATCTTCTATTATGTATATTCTTAAATTATCAAACAACTCACAACAATATAGAATATGATGATAGCTTGATTTATAGAAGAGGATTCTAACTACTTCTTATTCATTATTATTTATTTCTCCCTAAAATTAGCCGAGGATTACAAGGAAGGATTTGCCATCCACACAAGTAAATAGACTAAGTAAAAGACAAGTAAATGATGCCACATATACATAAAACCTCATGAGATGTCGATGAGTCACAAAATAAAGAGGTTTTCTGTTGTTTTAGATGCAAATAGTTGTCATGAATAAGTGGAACAAAAAATATGGTGTTATGGATTTACACATTAAGAAATGACAAAAAAATTCCACGTAATGTATAAATAATTTATAATAAGGATACAATATTCCTCAAGAAATATATGGCTACTCTAAATGTGGTAAAGAGTGCTATAAGGATGTCTCCAATATGTGAAAATGTTCTAATCTTAAGAAAATATCCTCTACAACCATACCAAAAATGTGATAAAATATAATGATGGTGGTCCATACTAATCCATAGGTAAGCATGATTTAAAATAGGTATGGAAACCTTTACACATGAGTGATACTTTTGAATACATGCAAAGGAATCTAATGAGACAACGAGATTACCTATATCATGTGTCCTAGTATATAGATATCATGATACTTGCATCACTATATAGGTCATAAATAGGTCATAAATGACCAACATGATGGTGAGTTATTACCATTGTGGAATAGTTAGTTCCATCTATCAAAGAGATTCATATCTAAAGATGGGGACAAAAATATATGCCATGCCTAAACACAAAGGATTTTAGGTTCTTAGCTGGAGCCAACACTTTTACATATATCAATCCAAGGATAACATAGTACAATGCCATGGTACAACAATAGTCATATTTGGATCATCATGATACAATTTATTAAACAATATGGCCCCATGGCTCCATGATGGATGACATATACACATATTTTGGGTTCATTTCCAGGAATCAAACATATAAGGAGTCTGATGATCTATAATGAGAAAGTCACCATCTCAGTGGCTAACGTCATTTACGGTTTCCACGTGCCATGGGGATGATGCATGTAGTATGTGAATTTTTTTATGATATTCTAAAAAATGCTAGTGGACATAATTGATAGAGAAATTGGATTTTGCAGTGTTAGCATTGACTATAATGCAACCATTTCTGGGATATCAAATAGTTTTCAATCTGAGCTCTTCATTATTACAATATTATAATCGATGTTAATGGTAATGTATGTTATTTTTAATCAACTTCAATTCTATATCAACTTTGACTCTTTCATCACTATTTATCATTATTTCTTTCTATAAGAATCAGAGGTTTCCACTTTAGTTTTTTATATTATTTATATTTTTATGTATAAAGTCCAATGTTTGGTGTTTACATAGAGAGGTTGTTATCGAAAATCAACTTTCTTGAATGGGTATGGACTCATGGTTGTAACGGTTTAGAAAATAGTTTTTTAATTAATTGAATAAAATTTAATTATTATTACACTAGGTTTTACTATTATTATTTTATCACAATAGTAGATGTAAAATACATTTTTAAAGTATGGATCTATTTATTTATATAAATTTTTATCCATATATGTAGGTGTGTTTATATAAAAAATGTTAAATATATAAAATTAAGATCTAGATATTTTTTAATGTTCTCAGTTAAAGAATTGCGAAAGATTCCTTAAACCAACACATAAACTATATATGAGGTACTTTGAAATCATTCGAAAGGAAAACATGAAACATATCTATGTTATTCACATTGGAAATAGGTGTGAATGGATAAAATTGGTCAATGAAATGAATGACCTTAAGTTGTAACTAATATTTCTTGAGTTCAAGAATATTGGACAAGTCATAAATCCATTACATGACTCTACTTCATTAAGTAGTAATCATCCATTTGGAATATAGAAAAAATAGAAACCTTAATCATGGCAATTCCATGTTTGGATCAACCATGATCAGTGATTCATCTAACCAAAACATATGACCTATATGGTTACGATGCATTGTTCACCTCCTAGTGAGATATCGACAATGGTACCCATGACTAGGTTAATCGGTAATCGTGAATCGAGAATAAATCTTAGAGTGCTTGAGTTAGGTTAAGTGAGGAGAAAAACAACCTTGTAAACAAAATCAGGCTTCCAATGCTCAATCATCATGAAAAACAAATATAATTCATGAAACATTTTTGTCTTTACAACACCATATTCAATTTTAAAATTATAGTTATCAAAATCCCTCTATCTCTCTATATAACAATATGCATAAATTACTTTGGTGGTATGTTTTCTTACGTTTTGCTTCACGCACACTTCAGGGATCATTGGGTGGGTGGAAGCTCCACTTATTTAGGGAAAATTGTAATAAGGAGAAAATCCATTTAAAAAGTGAGCCTCTTATGTCCTCCCATGACCTTGTCTGGACCTCTTATGGCATTCATTCACCGTTTTAAAATTGTAAGCAATAAGACAATATGGGGGAACTATTAAAAGACAGAGTGAAAAGACTTATACAATATAGCGGAACTATTAAAAGACTTGAAGGGAAAGATTTATAGATCTTAAACATATAAAAAAATATATTTTAGATTTATAGATATTAAAAATATTGGAAAAGAATAAGAGTTATTTTATTAAAATATATATTGAAAAAAACGTTGAAAGAACCGAAAAAACGTTCCAAAAGTCACGACCGTCGGTCTTTCGTTTGATTTTAATAAAATAATTCTTTTACGAAAACACCTCCATAACGTCCCGTCTGTATATATATATATATATTTTGATACTCGTTACATTTCGTCGATGCAAAATCTGTTTGCAGTCTCGAACAAATAGTATACATCGACATCCCCTCTCGAATCAATATCATTGTCTGCGTGGTGGTAATGGAAACACAGAGGAAGCAGGAAGTTCGCAATCATGCGATTGTGAAACTGAAGAGCTCCGATGGTAAAATATTCGTCGTGCCAGAAGCGGCAGCGTTGCAGTCGGTGATAATAAAGAAGGTGGCAGAGGACTTTGGCCCTAAAAATCCCATTCCCCTGCCGTTTGTGTCGAGCCACATTTTAGAAAGGATTATCAAATATTGCACATACCATGTTGATCATCCCCTAAGGCCCTGGAGAACAAAAGATGATGTTGACCAATGGTATGTGGAGTTTGTGAATGTGGATCTTTCCACGTTGATCCAACTTGGAGTGACTGCCATGCATCTGGATATCGCGACACTCGTTGACTTGGTCTGTCGAACTATTGCGGGTGCACTTGCGGCATTGAAAACACCCGAAAAAGCGCGAGAGGTGCTGAACCTGGAAAATGACCTTACTTCGGAAGACGTGGAGGCCATCAAGCGTCAAACTCCTTGGGCTTTCGGTAAGTGAACTCACTCGAATTTTATTACTATGAAAATCAGTGGCTAGCTTGTATTTCTTGTCTCTCTGAAGATTTTATATATATTTAATGTTCTGTGGGAGACTGCGAGGCAGGTGTGTTTTATAAATTTGTTTATTGTAATTCTCGTAATCGGTTTTGTTACGATCAAATTAATTTTTCTTTTATCAATTTAACTCAGGATTTTTCAAATATTGAGAATATTTGAGCCAAAAATTGGGATGGTATTACTCATGCAACAAAATCTTGGAACATCAATTTAAAATTATTTTTTATTATTAATTTTTAAATTTTTTTTAATTTTGAGAATATTTGACCCAAAAATTTGGATGGAATTACTAATGCAACAAAATCTTGGAATATCAATTTAAATTTTTTTTTTTTATTATTTTATTTTTTCTTTACTTTTGAGTAGATTTAGGTAAAATGTAAATGATATATAATAAAACTATTATCAATTGTCTGTAGGCTATATTAGAAGTTATTATTGTTTATAAATATATTAAAAATAAATATTTGTTAATTTTGGTGACAGTTTATGACTCAGAACAACAAACTATTGTGACACACAAAGAAGATGAGGAATCTGTTAACACACAATTACCAGCACCCCCACCAGAAACAACAGTGAACAATTGGGAAATTCCACCAGTTGACACAGGATTAGACGAATGGAAGGTGGTAAAGAGAAAGAAAGGGAAGAAAAGTAGAAAGTAAGAGAATTTTTTTTTAATTTTTTGTATTTTTAGATTTTACCTATTTATTTATTCAAAATTTAGGAGATACTCTTATTCATTTATAAAATGTAATTTTCTTACTCTTTCAAAAAGTTGGAGAGATACTAACTGGGATTGGAATGTTGGTTGAGTACCAAATGCTCTTAACCCAACTGAGATTATGCTAATATATGTTGTTCAACTGAAGGATTGAAATTAGGTAGTGTTAGCAACTTGTATGACAAGCCTTTTCCATGTCGAAGTTAGGAACATGGAGACCGAGTTTCTGGGTTTGATGGTATGAAGTGCATCTCTAGTGATTGTGATTTTTTCCATTATATTCCTTCCGTTGAAAACTTGTTTGATGAACAAAGACCATAATAGACATAAAATAAGATAGCTTGAATGATAAGTAGTAAGTTCCTAGAAAGTATTCTTTGTAGCTGACATTGCAAACTGAAATTGTATCTTGATTTCATGTTTCATATGAGGCCCTTCCTCTATGTTCTATGGCCACAAAAGTGGCATTTATTGAAGGATCTGTATCAAATGCAAAGAATTGATACAAGCTGACAGCCTTGTTTGACTTCTCTCTAAGTGGGATACAAACAGGTTGGAGAGCTACTAACTGGGACTGAAATATTGGTTGAGTACCAAATGCTCTTAACCCAATTGAGATTATGCTAATATATGTTGTTCAACTGAAGGATTGGAATTAGGTAGTGTCATCTTAACTTATAACAAGCCTTTTCCATGTCAAGTTCTAGGAACATGGAGACCAGTTTCTGGGTTTTGATGGTATGAAGTGCATCTCTAGTGATTGTGATTTTTTCCATTATATTCCTTCCAGTGAAAACTTGTTTGATGAACAAAGAACATAATAGAGATAAAGAGAAGGTGGTAAAAAGAAAGAAAGGAAAGAAAAGTAGAAAGTAAGAGAACTTTTTTTTAATCTTTTGTATTTTTAGATTTTACCTTTTTATTTATTCAAAATTTAGGAGATACTCTTATTCATTTATAAAATGTAATTTTCTTACTCTTTCAAAAAGTTTAATAAACTTCAATATTTTTCTTTTTAGAAAAATGACATATTTTTGTAATTCTTATTTATATTACTTTTATTCGAATTGATTTAATAATTAACATAATAAAATACAATCATGTGTCATTTTCAACTATGTATTTCCATTTCTTAAAATTATATAACCCTTTTACCCTTTAATATATTATTTTTCTCCATACAAGATAAGTTTTCCTAATCATATCACAAGCATAATCAGTTTTCCTAATACATCTGTAAGCACAGTATTTAAGTTTTCACCGTTTTTAGTTCTGAACTTTACTAAATAAACACAATGCCAAAAATAATTCAAATCTTCCTTATTTAAATTTGAAAATTCTTTTGAAATATTTTACAATTGTATTCAAAATATTTATGAGAGGAAAATGTATATTATAAAAAAAAAAAAAACCTTATTGTTAAAGGAGATGTGATAATTGTATTGGAGTTTAATGCTTACATTATATTTGAGGAGTTGGTTTGTGATGGTTAAGAAACTATCTCAATCTCTCTCTAAATTAAGAATAAGTTGGATCTCAGAAACTCTATTTAATAGAGTAATCTGAATGTGTGTGAGTGTGTTTACACATACACCATTTTATGTATAATATATGAGTGTTTTTAGTAATTGTGTGATTTTAGCTATCTCTATCATGGTATCGGAGCTTCAAGTGGATTTGTGGTGAGTCTATGATCCAAGGACATGAGATACATGGAGGATGGTTTTTGTTTAATGAATGCGTGAATTGATCTAAAAGGAGGAGATTTCGTTGCGGCTTTCTGTGTTCATTGCAAGACAACATATAATTTTTTATTTTTTTATAATACTTGCGATTCTTACACGCTGTGAGAGAAGGAAGTAGATATAATTTTATTTGCGGAGAAACTCAAGCAAACGAAATTGGAATTTCCAATCTGATTAACTGTTACTGTTCGGCATAGATATCACGGCTACTGGACTAACGCTTGTGTCAGGATGTGTTACTGTTCGGCATAGATATCACGACGATTGGAATTGAATGGGCCATGGCAAAGCTGATTCAAAGCCAGATGGTTTTGGAAAAAAAAGGAAATTCCGGGGAATGAGACAGACTTGTAGATAATCGTCGGCTGGTGAATGAATCCAACATGTGGTAGATTCCATACCTGGATTGCGTCGTGAAAGAAGCTCTCCGTCTTCATCCCCCGTTCCCGTTGATGGATCCCCATTTTAATGAAGAGGCTGTGGATGTTGCAGGATTGAAGTGTCCTGCTGTCATCGTTGAACATAAATGTATATCGTAAGAGTGGTCAAAGAGTTATGTGAAGATCCCGATCTACACGATTCAATATCTGTTGGAGCGGTACCATATTATTCTATTGCAAAAGACATGCTTATCATTTTAATTAATCACATTTTGGAGGCGATGGGAAATGGAGAGATAATTAATGCAATGTCATTCCATGTTGGTTTTCTTACCAAGTGGATTGACATACCCTGTCCATATTTATGTTGTTGTTGGGAGTGGAGTCGAATAAGGAAGATCACAAGTTGTAGTTTAATATCACTGACATTAATGGTATAAGTAGCACAAACAGTTGCAACAATATTAAAGCTCTTTGCTAGTGGCTGAGTTTTATGGTTTAACCTCAAGTGTTGAATCACTTGAAATCTTTGTGGTTTAGTAGTATTATAAATTATTTGTAAATTAAGTGAGGATGAATTTTCAAACTAGATAAAAAGGTCATGATGTAATAGTTGAATCTAGATACATTTCGTATTTAGAGGGCTCTTCTATATAACTAGTGAATACAACGGTTTGCACTCATGTATCTCGATAGATGAAAGCTCGTCCATAAAATGAATAGTAGTTCAGCTATGTGTCTGAATCCAATACTTAAAAGATCGAGTGGCAGTAAGGCTCAACATGGATGGTTGTCCAGATAGTATGGCAGTTGTGGATCTAGGGAAGGATCCATCATTAGTGATAGACATTGAGTGGTCTCCTAAAAAATTTAGAAGGTGAGTGGTATATTTGCCTTTTAAATTGGATTAAAGTAGCAAGGATGATTTGGTGATGGTTATTTTGGTTGAATTATATGATTAGTTTGATTAAGTTGTGATCAGTAGTAGGTAGTAGGTTTTGGAGATTATTATTGTATTGGAGGTTATTATTGTAATGAAAGTTATTCCACCAATGGAAAAAGAGATTTGCATTTTTAATAATTTTTAAATATTAATTTTCTTATTCTATATATATGGAAAAATAGTTTTTAAGGCTAGATGTACTTAATTGAATGAGCTTTGTTTTTATTTATTTTAAATATTACACTTGTTTGGGGTTGAGCGTGTCAAACCCAAATTGGGGCCGAACATTTATGTGCTAGAATATGGATACACAAGGTGTTTTTTATATGATTATTTACATATTATGATTGCAATATGTTACGTAGTGTTGTTGCCTCTAGTTATATTTTATTTTATTACCATGCTTGTAAATCGAGTAAGGCCATGATGGGATTACAAGGTGGTGGACATAGTATTAAAATTAGAATATGCATCAATGCGAATCTTTTTATTTGGATTTCGATATAGGGTCTATTGTATATAAATGGTTTTATATTATTTTTAGACTTTGTTAGTGTTGAAAATTGTGTAATTAGGTTTGGTGTTAATAAATATAAAATGTAATTTTGATTCTTGTTTATTGTAAAATAAAGAAAATTATTATTATTATTTTTGGAGTATGGGTTTCATTTTGAAGAAGTTAAAATATGTCAAAAGAGTCATTTTCATAATTTGAAGAGCTAATGGGTACATTGTAACTTTTAAAGTAGAAAAATTTGTATTTAAAAATGGAAAAATATCATTCAAGACAAACTCAACCTAGTAGAGCCTTATTTGAGGAGCTAAATCCACCCTTGAGAAGCCTATATAAAGGACGAAACTTCACCTCCTTGAAGGACATTAATATCTGACTGATACAAGTGAAGGAGGAAGAAGAGGAAGGCAATGAAGAAGGAATAAGATGAAGAAGACTTGTTTTGGGGATATTTCTATCTCATACGTGTGAAATAAGGCTAGGATTTTTGTAGTAGATCTCTGGCTTTATTCTACAAGTTTGATCGTGAAGAAGGGAAGGAAAGGAGGTCCAGAGAATGAAAAAAAAATTAGTTCTGCGGTGGATGCCAAAATTTTCGAGCTAGGGGTCGAATTTATGCTACTGGAAGAGATTTGAGTACGTTTAACTTGAACAAGGAATGCACATCATCCAGAAATGTTGTACTTGGTCTTGTAGGGTATTGGTCTATGTGTAGAGGTCTTGGAATTTCTCAAATAAAGGATATCTAAGGAAGATAATATATTTATGTGTTTTCCTCTCAAGAGGAGAGGTTTTGGCTTTGGATTTCAGCCAATATTTTTTGTTCTTATTCTTCTTGTTTTTTATACTTGTTTGATGATATCCAAACATAATAATAACTGAAGAAGATAAAAATTAATAAATAAAAAAAATACATCACAAACGATTATCTTATCTTATCGCCTTGTATATGTTGTTGATTTTGACAAGCAAATGCTCATTCATTTATACGAGCGCTTGAAAGGATACAAGAATCAAGATGGTGAAACCCCTACCTTTAATTAAGGCCACAGGTGTGCCTCACATTTTGAGCTTAAGAGAATATGGATATGTGCACTTTCCATTGTCGATGGTTGTGTCGTATAGAATGATGTGGGTTGGTTATCTTACTTGTATGTAGTAATAATTTTGGGCTTGCATGTAATTACAATGAAACATGTGTGTGTGTGGTATGTATAACCCATCAGATGCATGCGATTTATGAACTAGTCATTAGGACATGTAACAAGGGCTAGGCCCACATGGAATGACATGACAATAACACACACACAGATATATATCCACATGGAATGACATTAGAATAATGTATATATATAATGTCGGTTTGGTATAAAAAGGATACATACAATTTATATGTGTTATATTTATTGCGAGCCTCATGGGGTATGGCTAGGCCTATAATATCTACATGTTGGGTTATATGTGGCTGAATTATGATACACATGGAAAAAAGAGTGAACGAACTAGTTTTCCTCTCATCAGAAGTAGACGAAATGTAATCAAAGTAAGCCTATTTAGAGTCTAGTATGACCTCGATGTGTTACTATGTCACGTCCTAAAAAAACTAGTTGTATTTAGTGCAAATGTTTGAGGGCTTTCTGGTGGATTTTTCCGATCTAATTTCTCGAAAATCTGGCGGGAAATCATAGAAAAGAGAATTTTTGTGGGTAACCCTGCATAATATAAGTTCCCTAAGGATTTTTTAGGGTGTTGAATCCATATATACAGTAACAAAAATCGTTTTAATATAAAAAATGAAGATTCAACCTCAATTTTTTTCGCCAGATTCTGGCATCGGAAACTCCAAAAAATCGCACTTAAGATAAATCCTTAAAAAAATAATAAAAACATTTTTTA